>JAODKM010000099.1:11020722-11033931 GCA_026780845.1 Petrocephalus sullivani | reverse complement strand
TGTAATTGGGATGATATTCCAACAAAAAAAGCCACTGAGGAAAAATCGTCATTGATGAACCGTTGTACGTCGGTTTACAACACAGCATTATTTAAAATGAGCAATGAAGTTTCATACCAGAAAATAATAAAACTACCTAAAAAGTTTTACTGATAGTAATAAGTATGGCTTCTGTCTCCTGCATCCATACGTCTGTCCTTCCAGTGAACATCGAATCTTAAAAGTGACTCTTCTTGTCTTCATGTGGTGTCCTGTATGTAAATTATTTTGAATAATGTCAGTTTAACTTTGCAGACTCTGACAGTGGCATAAAATGTGTATAGCTCAGCCAAATAAAGTGTCATTGTGTTCTGTTTACCACTTACATTGACTTTCACTGCTTCCCACATGATGGCTTCTACCCCCAAGAATTATTCTGAATAGTATGATTTTAGGGAGAAGTCAGTGACCTTATTAACAAGCTTAGAGACAGGGCGTCATCCAGAGTCAGCGACACCTGGAACAGGCTGTTCTGTCACTGATTGAGCTGAAAATAAACCAGGCACTTATTGGCCAATCGGAAAACTCGCAGGACTCCTAAATGTGTTGGCCAGTTGCTCTTCACAGATGGTCCTGGAAGTTCATGCAAGCAGCGGTTTTTGCCTCCTTCAGTGCACTCGGGGCGGATGTTTCTTCTCTTCATTTGACACTGCCCCGTTTACTTTTGTCTGACCCCGAGCTCAGAGAATGTGGCGTCACATTTAACAGAGGCCCTTTGAGAGGCTACTACTGAAAGCTAATTTAACCATATGCTAGCTGACCCTTTGATCTGCCAATTTTAAGGTTGCTGTCGTCCAATTCAATCCCTATATTCATTCTTTCAGTGAGAGATAGGAAACGGGAGAAGGCAGTGTTTCACAAACATTTCTGTCTTACTAGAAATCAGTTCGACCTTCTTTACCCAAGTTATTTTTAGTGCTGCCGTTTTGCGAGTGCTACATATGGGTGCATGTTTTTATGCAAACACGGATGCCTGCACCATATCCACTTCTTCATTTCCAGCGGCAGAGGCTCATATATAACATTTGATAGAAATCTGTTTCTAAGCTTCCTCGCTCCCGGTTAGATACACTCGTCGGCTGAGGTAACCAGTGATTTATGTTGTGTAAAGCAAACGGATCTGAAACAGGAACTTGAACTCTGAGCAGAACCCATGATGGTATTTCACCTCAGCCCCCCATGCCTGCAGGAGAAGGATTTGGTAATTAATTCTTTCAAGATATGGTTAGTTCGCTCTCTCCCCAGTGCCACAACCGTGTAACTGATAAGAACTCCAATTAGCCGTAAAATTTCTTTAAGCCCACAACCTGTGAGACGGCTTCCTTGATCATAGCTCAAGGACAGGGTTGTTCTTCAGAAATAAATCCTTCATGTTTCCTTTTGACCAGGTTTACTGTCAGAACCATTATCAGGAAACTTTAATGACTACATTATTGTGTATCACAGCAGGAACTAGGCATTGTGGTGCTTAAGTTACACATTTACTATTGTGTCCAAGGAAAATGGCGCTGCATCACCTACAGCTGCAGTGTATATATCCCGGGATAAATTTACATCATACGTCTTATGAGCAGGACCATGGTGATACAGTACTCCATGTGGTCACAGAGTCTAAGTAGGCCGAAGACCACTTGGAGAATATCTCCAATTTCCACTTTGACATGTGCAATGTTATTTTTTTTTTTACTATACTACTTTTACGTGCAGAACTTATGGTACACAAGTCGATGTGTCTGATATCAGGGGATTAGAAAAACATGACATCTTAAAACTGATGTCAGGAAATGTCGCCAATGAATCCAGTACCTAAAATAATAGTCATTCATCCATCCATCCATCTACCACTTATCCAGTACACAGTGCACCTATATGTCCACATGGTAACTTATTATCAAATTATTATTAATCTGGACTTTTATTTTATTTTATTTATTTCATTATTTATTATCTTAATATTTGTGATCACTGAATAAACTTGATTAGTGTTATCATCCATCCATCATCTAACCCAGGGGTGGCCAATCTTATCCAGAATGGGCTACTGTGTGGGCAGATTTTTGCTGCAACTCCCTAATTAGATTAGTAATTAGAGGACTGATTGGCTGAAGAGTCCTCACCCCTGGGTTTGAACAGCTGACCTAAAGGTTATCCCAAAAACCTGCATACACACTGGCCCTTTGCAGATAAGACTGGTCACCCCCGATATAATTTCTAATACTGGTCACGGCCACTGGATGACTAGAGTTATGGGCCAGTGGCCCAAGATTAAAACAGAAATTAATATTCAAACATTAATAGCAAAAAAATGCTTTCAAAAGGTGAAGCATCCAAACTCTGCACCTCTTTAAAATGACAAGGGGGCCTTTTGACTGAACGCTTAACATTGTTCATAATTAGTTTTGCCCAAGTCCTCTCAATACATAGACCAAGGTAAATTACATTTGGTAATTATTCAGCTGATAAAAGGGAAGATTAATATAATAATTGATTTAAGCAATGGTAATTGAAACATAGCTTCAAAGTGAGCGCTCATTTAGATAATGCTTCAGATATGGCTGCGGCTGCAGGTTCTTAATTAACGCATAAAACAACAGTGTGACATAGTGGCAAAGCGCTGATTTATATAATAGCTATAGCCTGGGTTACACTATTTTAATGAATTACCTCCAGCCTTGGACTTCCCCTGCTTCTCACTTTACATTACACTCTCTCCACATAATACTACTTTTATCATCTACTGTCTCAGCTACATTCCAGCACTGATAAGATTATAATTTCCTATAGCAGCTAAGGTTCTCTTTCCATGAACTGCACCATATGCAGTTCAATGCTTGTCGGAGGCGCGTGCCACCACTTCAGTACCTAAATCGTGTGAAGAGCTGAGAACCAATGGGAAGGAGCGGTTAGAATGTATGAGTCAAGCTGAGCATGGTACGTGCCTGATTATATTTTAATTGACACTATCAAATATAATCCTCTGTATATAAGAAGGTTGGCAGTGCAATTATTATTTGCACCGTCACACTTTTAGCACTGAGCAGATGCTCTAAATTAACCAGATGCTCTACATAACCAGATATAACCGGGTCAGAGGCAGATGCTGGAATGGAGGGGGGCATCTGGGGGGTGCAATCATTGATTAAGGAATAGGGGCACTACCAATTGTTTGGGCAAATGGGGCTCCCCTAGCCAAGCTATGTGATTCAAACGTTGCACAGAGACAGAGATGAGGAAAGTCTGTTAGGGCAATTCTGACTGCAGGGACTAGGAAACACTTGGCTGTTAATACAGAACTGTCAAGTAAGAGTGCAGGGATGGATGATGTCCAGAATATAATGTTTCCAAGCCTAAACTTGACTATGGTTGCAATAGGGTTTCCATGGAGATTGATCACAAAAAGAGTCACCTGTGTATGTGCAGGAAGGTTTGGAAGTTAAGGCCCCATCCACACGGGCGTTTGAATCTTGGATAACTGAACGCGCTCTTTTGTAGCTGCACTTGACTGACTTCAGTATGACCTTTCACTGGCCTTCGTCTGACGCTGTTTAACGCCAACCTGCAGCCCAATTTGTAGTTTCATGTGTTTACCTGTGGTGGCTGTACTCAGGCTGCCCAAAGTGTCTCTCTGTGGGTTGTCTTTCTGGATAGTTCTGCACTGAGTTTGTGAAAACTGGATCGCTTTGCTTTAGTGAAACCAGGGACGTACGGTCAGGGGAGGCAGAGCCTCGCTTGTCATCGTGAGAAGTAAAAAACAAAATAAAATAATTATATATATTTGTCTACTGCACCGTGCTATAAATGTAAATTTTGTATGATTCCAATAATTTAAATAATTCTTTAAATCGAAATCGCTAGATTTGCGTATTTCCCGCTCTGCGCCATCTGCGTTCTCTCTGTATGTCACCAATGTCATGTTCGCACACACCTATATTATATGTCCCCAATTTCCGTAGAATGTTTAATGTTAAATTTGTTATGTGTATAATAATTTGTCATTTAGTCTTGCTGATCTGATATAAAACGGGAGTGAAAAAGTGCGAGGTGATACGGCTAGTACCTAGGCCTCACTGAAGGGGCAAATCAGAAAATTAAGTTTGCTATTACATTTCATAGTATTATTATTATTATTATTTTATTTTTTCCTGAAAGAGCCAGTGTCTCACCTACCACGAACCTTACCGCACGTCAGTGATTGAAACTGAGCCTCTACTTTCTTGTTTTAAAAACCCTCCTAATATGGCGGCGTAGACGGGAGAAGAAAAAAAAATTGGATGTCATTTTCTAGTTTTGAATGTTTACTGTGACTGGTACAAGAGCACATTAAATATGCGAGTGAGCGTTAGCCCTGAAGAGAGGCTGCTTGTCACCTTCAGGTAAGCGGTGTACAAATAGCACAGAAGTGTGCATTCATCCGGCATCAGTCCTTAGTCAGTGAACGCCACTGATACAAACTTGCAATCTTTCGAGTTCTCTGTTTTTATTAGTATTTTGTGTGCGTATATATATAATTTAGTACTTTAGGAACCATGGGACATAGTTGGTCCTCCAGAACGCCAGCCCAACGCCGTGTAAGATTTCGTCGGGATTTCGGCAGAAATTGACGCCAAGAAGACGTTGCATGCAGCGTTTATTTGATGGCATCCGAACGCAGGTCATGAGCGCCCGTTCTGATTCGCTCCATTGAGCAGTCGGCGTTCAATCGGTGCTCTCCTGACGCCATGAACGCCTGACTCAGACGCCCGTGTGGACGCCCGCCTGCACTAACAATGACCACAGTCTGAACAAAGCGATGCAGAAGTTAAATTTAAGAAGGGTTGTGTGTATCAGGAATGTCGATAAAATCAGCCTTCGGAGAAGACGGATGCCGGATGATGGCATGACATCAGGGCAAATGTGCTGAGATTTGAAATGAGAAGAGTATCATCGGTATATAGCAGTAGGCACGAAACACATGACATGAAACAGATGGTGGACAGGGATTCAGTGGTCGGAGAGAAGGGGAATAGCCCATGTACCATCCTCTGGGGCACTCCTGTCAAGAGGCAGAGGCAGCTGTTAGGGATTGCTGAAAGCATCACGTTTAAACCATGACAGGACCTTGCTGTTGATACCCATAGGGTTCAGAGTCCACTGAAGAATCTGAAAGCTGACTGTGTCAAAGACAGTTGACAGGTCGAGTAGGATTAGAATGAATGAGAGACGTGGGGCTATTGAGAGTTTTGGTGACAGAGTAAGAGAGTTTCCTTGGAGACACCAGATGGAAAACCATGGTGCTGGCATTAGCCAGGAAGAGAAGGGCTATACATTACGTCACATTCTTAGGCCTACGGCACTGCACTAAATTTTACTAGGAACTTGTGTGTGTAAAAACCTATTGCCAATATTTATATAATGCTGGGCAAATTGTGAAATTTCTTCTCACCAAATTGACTGGATAGCATTTTCAGCTGTTCAGCTCATGTGATCACTAACTGCAGCTAAGTGTTCAACAGAGAAGTTGTGGATGTCATTCATGATTTGCCACATGAAATGAAAACTAAATGTTTAATGAAACTGGGCTGAATGATGCCTTTGCATGGCTGTATTTAAAAAAATAAACCAAGACCCCAATCACCTTAGTGGATACACCCTTGCTCATAATTAGGAAAATAATGCAAAATGATGTTAACATGTAATCCATGTAATCTATCCACTTTAAGGGAATGAGGTCTTATTGCCATTTGAAGACCCATTGCATGTTGTGCATGTTATGTCTAAGGTTGGTCTTTTTAAATCAGAAAATCAATGGACTGGAGAAAAGAGGGGAGAAAGCTTTAGGGAGATGAGAGAAACATAATGCAACAAAATCAATGAAAAGAAGAATATTTGACACGGTTAGTGCACAACTGATTAAGAGGACGGGGTTGTCCAGCAGGGCTGTCCGAGCTCATGTCAGGCCCAGGTGGCATTTCATCTCCAGAGTGGCTCTAAAGCAGGGTTCCACGCCTGTGGATTGCGATTAAATTAGGCTGGCAATGACAGGAAGAGACACAGCACCGTCCCATGTCCTGTCCTGCCCGCACGTCCCTGACAGATCAGGAGGCTCTGAAAGGTGGCTGTGGATGATCAGAGCCGTTACAAAGGGCAGCTGATCGTTTTTCAAGCTGTGTTCTTGAAGCTGCCCTCAGCTCTCTGTCCTACATGCTGACACTGGCCCAGCCACTAAGCACAGTGCTCACAGGACACGGGGCTCTGGGCCACGCCTCCTACACCAGGCAAATATGGAACAGAACTCCTTAAATCCTCTAGAGGACCTTCGGTTTCACCTTTGAGGATCATCTTGCTTTACACAAGTGTATAAAAGATACAAATGTAATATTTATGCCTGCATTGGTAAGTGAATAAATGAAGAAAAAAAATGAGAACAATGGCTTCATATTTTTTTTTACCTATTTCTTCAGGCGAGCGTGACGTCGTGAATAAAGGCAGATTTTACCAATTCTAGCCTACTGAAAAAGTGAAGCATCAATTATATGCATTTACAATTTTGTAATTACACAACTGGTAAGTATTTATAATTGGTACCCAAATTTGGAGTTGGTCTGCAAGTTGTAGGACTTTCATGCCGTTTTATGTTATCTCCCTATAGTTAAAAACTTTAGGATAAAAAATGTGCGCAAAGACAAATGAATCTGAATCCTAAGAGTATAGGGCTTCCTTATTTCACCACTTTAATGTCTAAATTGAAATTAATCAAGCACTCAGACTGGGGAGCGAAAACTGCTTTTAATTTAATTTTCCTGACAGAATTTCATAAGAGCATATGCCTCAGAATAAGCTATAGTAACGAAAAACTACCCAGTCGCCGGTATGGGCGTCATTAATAACCTTCAAATAAATAAAACGCTCTCCCGACCAAAATGTGATTATTCCCCATTCTTCCCTTGGCCGCTGACACGTGGGAGCCGAACAGCTAGCGCTTTAGCTGTGGAGAGAGAAATGAGCATCTTTCAGGGTCAGACCGTAATACAGAAACAGCAGTCTACCGGAATTCTTTACAGCGAAGGTACCAGGTATCCGCCCTCGATAGGACCCCCGCAGCCGACTCTCCCTGTTATCTAAGGACTGGCACAGAAATGCACCCATGTGCATGCTGGCGGGTGGGACGCGTGTTAGTTCTGCAGGCCTGATTAGTGCTGATGCGCGTCGTAGCGCTGCACGGGGGTTGCACGGGGGTGCATGGGCGCTGCACAGGGGGTGCATTGGGGCTGCACGGACGCTGCACGGACGCTGCATGCCGAGGCTGTGTGCGCGCGCCTGTGTACAGTTATTTTGCAGCAGCAGATTCCGCTCCCCTTGGAATCGGGAGTGCTCTGCTAATGAGAGCCCCCCAGCACGCATTACTTATTTATAGACCCCCACCAGTCCCGGAGGCTGCCTGCCTCTCGCAGCCTGTTTTTCTCTCTTTTTTCCTGTAATCCTTCCCTTTTGTCTGGAGGAACCGCTCTCCGTTTTTCTCTTTTTCCTCCCTCTCTCGCCCGTGTTCGTCAGACGGCGCACCTCCGCTGAACATTAATATTCATGGAAGTGTTATTTTTCTCATAAAGCCCGTGCTGGTGGAAAGCGCGCGGAGGCAGCGAGGCGCGGGCTGCGCGGCGTGAGCGCGCCGCAGCGGGGGCGCGCTCCTCCGGCCGGGACGCAGGCTAAGAGCCGCGCCCCGCCTGATCCCATAGCACCGCTTACGCTCTTTGTCTCTCATGTCCTTTTCGAGGCTCTTTCTTAACGGGGAAGCGGCAGCTGACGGCAGCCCGCCGCGGAAGCGCACACCCACACACACGGGGGCGCGGGCGCGGGTGCGACCGCACCAACGCCACGGGGGGAGCACGGTCACGTGTGGCTGACACGAACAATGAGACGCATTTGCACAATAATTCCCCACAGAGCCGCGTCATTGTTTCTCACGGTGACAGTACTGGCAGGTTGAAACCGTAACAATATTTTCTAATTCCACCTTTCTGTCCTTTGACAGGAGACAGAACTGGGTCATTCCCTTTGAAACAGATCAAAATGTCACCGGTGATCTCGTGCCACTGATTCCAACAGAATGTTTGTTTAGGCTGTAGTTCTCTTCATCGCAAACATGCACCTGTTCTCCGCATACAAGCTGACCTATTTCTTTAGCGCAGTGATTTTTTCCCTCTATTCAGAAACACAGCTCCAATCAGAGCCCGCCTCTCTGCCTGTGCTTATGTTACCGGATTATTGTGTTGAACGGCAATGATATGGGTTGATGTATTCAGGCTTAATTATCTCTCATGCAAACAGTCAAATGGGGATGAAAACAGCTTCAGATGGTGAATTGGCCTGCCTACACTGTAGAACTTAACGGTTTTTAACCTGTGTGCATCAGACCGGAGACAGGAGTTAATTCTTAAACGTGGAATATACATCCACCTTCCAACCACTTATCCAACAGAGGTGTGTGTTGGTGGTTGGGAGCTGGAGCCCAGAGCCTAGACAGGGTATCCTAAATACCAGCAGCAGCAGTCACACACACACATTATCTGTTTGTTAAGTCATGACGTTGGAATCACTTTACAATATTGTTTCCAGGCGAATAGGTAGCTGAATTTGCTTAAATGCCACAGAAGCTTGCAGAGGCTTTTTCTGCTTTGCTCCAGTCTGGTACACACTCGCAGTGCTGCCATCTCAAATGAGGCAGCACGCTGGATGTGTTTTCCGCAACTTCTCCGAATTCAGTATAACATCAGTGGACAGTCTTGGTTTCACCAGCTACTCGCTTTCCAGTGTTGATGTAGTTTATTGGGAAACTAAAATGTTCCCTCAAACTCACGGACACAATTAGCATAACGTTTTTCATGCTTAACGACTATTTATGAATTTAGGTTCTGCCCATCGAGAAATGTATTCAGTCATTTGATGATGTACCGAACATGCACCGATAATTCCTTGTGGGAGAAGTGCTACACATCACACTGTTGAACTAAAGGAATTTTGCCCCTTTTTCACCATTAATGAAGCTTTTCTGAAAAGATATTTTGAGGAATGGTGTTACCAGTACCCCCATTGTGGTTTACTTAGACCATCAGGCTCCAGAAACAGTTAGTCATGCGCTGACTTAACAAGAGGATGAGCAATTTAGAAGCAGCGATTTGGGGCATGGAGGAAACGCAATACTCACTGAGCCACCCACACGTGAAGTGTGATTGCAGTTATTACTCTTAATTGATTATATTTGTTGCTAATTGCATGTGAAGGAACACCTCGCGTATTCTGTCCTTGTTTTTGTTTCAGGGGAATCTCTCGCCTCAGCCACCAACGTATTCTCCACATCTTCCATCTTTCCTTTATTTATCTGGCCGAAGACTTGCCGAAGATCTCTTATGAGCAGGAACTTGACAGAGTTCAGTTGTGTTGAGAAGTGATGTCACTGTCAACACAAACTGCTGTGATAAACTCCAAAGTACTGATGAGACGCGGAAAGAGATCTTTCTGAACTATAAATATGCGGCGCCGTTGAAAATTACACCGAGAGCAATTTGACGCGTGTGGCTCTGAAGTCTGCTTCCTGTAGATGAAAAGAAGTTCAGGGCTGGGTATTACAAGCCCCGCTTCACAGGAAGGGCTGCTCAGTGTAAACTAAACACGGCCTTAGATTGCACACGGGAGGCAGAGACTAACAAAGTCTGTGTCTAAAACTCAGTTTCTTCAGTCATTGCCATGCTTCTTACATCTAACACCTGGCAATCTGCAGGTGCCAGACGTGTTCCTAGGAGGCAAGGCTGCAGGGGGCGTTTGGGCAGACTCGCGCTCTCCACTTTTCGGGAGAGTGTGACACAGTATCAACAGCATGCTAAATATCACGAACGACACCGATCACCTTCTACTGCTGTGAAACTAATCAAGGATTCAGAAGAGACCGAGATCGAAACCTGCATTTGGGATGCGTTCATGGGCTCAAACTCAAACGACAGCCATTGAGTGGCATATGTACAGATTTACTATGATCCAGGGAATGAGAAGCGATAGCAGTTTAAGGACATAGGCTGGTAAGCAAAAGGCAGGCCAATTTAAATTCCAGGAGCAATGCAGCACCAACATATGATTGCACCACAGAGCCATATAAAGTATTAATTCACTGGTATCGGCCACAGAACCAAGCCGTATTCAGGGTTCAGCATGAGCACACAAGAACTGGTTAGCTCATAAGAATCCAGAGAAATCCATTTGCTCTTGTAGATGTGAACAATTTCCACATGCCCTGGTCCTCAGCAGGGGGTGAGTAAAGACACTCCAATAAGGGGCCGGGTGTCAGGACACATCAAAGGCCTGTTGGACAAAAGCTAATTATCATGCAGGGTAGAGGTCAGGGGTTTTGCTTCACATACATCACAGGGTGGGGAGGAAGCTTTCAAACAGCACACTAAGGACCTCCAGAACCTGATGCGATGGAAATAGAGTGACTGGGAACAAAGGACTCCTTATTGCAGGAGATATAGATATAATGTGTGGCTAATATTTCAGGGAAGGTGCAGCCTGTGGGTAACATTTCAGGGAAATAAAGTGTGTGGGTAACAGTCCAGGGAAGATACAGTGCAGGGAAGGTACAGCGCGTGGCTAACATTTCAGGGAAGGTACAGTGTATGGCTAACATTTCAGGTAAGGTACAGCGCGTGGCTAACATTCCATTCAGGGAAGGTACAGCACATGGCTAACATTTCAAGGAAGGTACAGCGCAGGAAAGGTACAGTGCATGGCTAACATTTCAGGGAACGTACAGCGCGTGGCTAACATTCCATTCAGGGAAGGTACAGCGCGTGGCTAACATTCCATTCAGGGAAGGTACAGCGCGTGGCTAACATTTCAGTGAAGGTATAGCACGTGGCAAACATTCCAGGGCAGGTACAGCGCATGGCAAACATTCCAGGGCAGGTAAATAGCATTGCTAACATTTCAAGGCACATTTCCCCACTGAATTCTTTATATGATCTTTTATAGTGCACATTATCTGTGTAATGGAAAAAATTCACGCCAGAGTATGGTAACAGTGCTTCAAGAAGCAATCATCTGGTGTGTCTCACTTTCCTTTGTGGCATCTGGAACACTCTGCAGACCACACCACTAACACAGAGAAGTAAACAGATGTGCTGCAAAAGGAAAATGAAAAGATTAAGGCAACGAGGCAGGGCCACGCTTGATGGGCAGGGCAAAGAGAAACAGAGCTTGGGGCTGCCAAGCGCCATCAGCAATGGAGAGGCTTTTTGCACCACAAATGGACGACGTTCATCAAAGATTAACCCGGAGACATTTTTAGTGCAACGAAAGCAGCACAGGCAGTAGGCTTGGACGACAGGGCACTCTGTGCGTAACCATACAGATGGGATGCTTGAACAGGCCTTGGGGGCCCTGCAGTCACTGGCTGCTGCCTCATATCTATCTACTTCGCTAAGCACCATCTCCTCAAAGAGAAGGACTCGTATTTGTGTAACTCCAGTGTTTATCACGGAAGGCTGGAATATTAATACTGGGGTGACGCTGTTTTTATTCATTCCGTTTGATTCAGGGAGACTGGGGGAATCACCTACCTTAGTCTCAGCCCATTTCTGAGGTTTGTTTGACTGCACCCAATCAAGCCTGATGTTCTGCATCTTTGATCTGCCTCTCTAATTAATAAAAGGAAAAGCTGTGAAACTTCAGAAAATTGTCGTCTACTGCCAGTCCTTTTGATCCAAGATAAAAAAAAATGCTGGGGGTTGTAATGAAACCCACTGGCCTGTTTAATTCTGGAAGACTGGCTAAAGAGACTGCTTTAACTTCATCATAACTGTAACAGGTTGCTTGGTCCAAAGAAAATGAATAGGTTCCTCTTCCCAACCTTGCATTTTTGATACGTTTACATACTTAGCAGATGCTTTTGTCCAACGTGAGGAGAGTTTTTGAGGTCAGAGGGAGAGGCTTGCTAGTGCCCTGGGAAACTTACTGTCAAAGGTCATCTGCAAGAGTTCCTGATATGGGCTCTGCCAGCCATGGGATCTGAACACAAAATCATCTGGACAGAGGCAAAAGCCGCTAACTTGCTGAGCAATAAACCGCCACTACATGCATGTGCATTTGCATTCTTTCACATCTTAGTTCTGTGACACATATACCTCCATTATTCCAGAATGTTAAGAAATCATGTGTCAAATGTAGCATATCACTGTCATGCATCGGCAGCGCTGGTGCATTAAGGGAAATGTTGGCGGTTTTCTGACAGACACTTGTCTTTATTTGAACAAAAGGCCGTACTCAAATAAGCTGGGAAACATGTCCCATTAGACAATGTGAAACAACACTTTTAAGCACATATATAGCATCATCCACTTTTAATCAGCAAAACAAAAACACCATGCTTGTCATTTTAACATTAAGTTATATTCCAATCTTTTGAAAACCTCTCAGACTCAAAAAAGTGCAAATATATACAAAACACTTCATTGCAGCCAGCGTTTCAAAGGATTCATTACTACAACGCTTTCAAACAAATAAACGAAAAAGAACAATAATTTAAAAAGAAACATTTAAACAAATAATTATACAAAATATATTTATATATTTATATATAATTAAGGACTAGGCAGAGCAATCACCCATCTCTCAAGTAGTCACTCACAAAGCCTCTTCCCCTCTGGACACACCATTAATATATTCCATATATCTTCCAAATTGTAAACAAGTTTGTTACGTCAAAATGGATTCAAACATTTGGGATAAACAAACAAAGCCAACGAATAAATTATAAGAAACTCCGAGACGAATGTTTAACTAGAACACTGACTGAAATGTAGTCTGGACCTAAAACTGACAAATACCTTCTACAGAATCTACTGAGAAACACCACAAGTTTGCACCGAGCCCCCCCCTCCCCGTCATGGTTACAGGTGCCTATTTTATTTCGATGTATATACCACGTCACGATAACAGATCAAAGCGTCTGCGGTGGCTCTGAGTCCTGTAGCCCCTTCCCCTCCACCCCGCCCCCCCCCGCCGCTTCACCCCCCCCCCCCCCCCCCCCCCCGGGCGCCCGGGGGGGCCCCCCCCCGGGCCGGGGGCGCACCGCCCCCCCCCGCAGAAGAAAAAAAAAAAGGGGGGGGGGCGGGGGGGGGGGGGGGCCGGCGGGCGCGCGGGGGG
>JAODKM010000099.1:10987406-11000381 GCA_026780845.1 Petrocephalus sullivani | reverse complement strand
GTACCTGAGTATGTGGTGTGTGCCTGAGTGTGTGGTGTGTGCCTGAGTGTGTGATGTGTGCCCGAGTGTGTGGTGTGTGCCTGAGTATGTGGTGTGTGCCTGAGTGTGTGGTGTGTGCCTGAGTGTGTGGTGTTGGTGCCTGAGTGTGTGATGTGTGCCTGAGTGAGTGATGTGTGCCTGAGTGTGTGGTGTGTACCTGAGTGTGCCTGAGTGTGTGGTGTGGTGTGTACCTGAGTATGTGGTGTGTGCCTGAGTGTGTGGTGTGTGCCTGAGTGTGTGATGTGTGCCCGAGTGTGTGGTGTGGTGTGTACCTGAGTATGTGGTGTGTGCCTGAGTGTGTGGTGTGGTGTGTGCCTGAGTCTGCCTGAGTGTGTGGTGTGGTGTGTGCCTGAATGTGTGTGTTTCTGTGTGTTTACAAGTGTGTCGGACTTCTGGAGTGTTGGTGCGTACGCATCTAAGCAGTTCAGGTTCTCTGTTTAACAGTTATCACTGTTGATAGTTTTGACTAACACAGATCACAGCTACAAATACATGAATTATTATTTCATGTGTACAGAATCTATATTTAAAATATGTAAGTATTTATGATTTCACATTTTAACACATGAAACAAAAATTTAACACTTAACTCACAGGAAGATTAATAATAGAGCCTGGATACATGACACATTCTGATCGCCCACAAGAGTCAACATGACGCACAAGAAGGACCTAGAAAATACTTGTCAGCATGTAGGGACTCTGCAGTCAGTGATTGACAGGGGGTGGGACCAAAAGGCAGGATGTCCAGTGTTTGATGAGTGTTTATTTCAGTGATTGACAGGGGGTGGGACCAATAGGCAGGATGTCCAGTGTGTGATGAGTGGGTTTCACTGATTGACAGGGGGTGGGACCAATAGGCAGGAAGTCCAGTGTGTGATGAATGCATTTCAGTGATTGACAGGGGGTGGGACTAATAGGCAGGAAGTCCACTGTGTGATGAATGCATTTCAGTGATTAACAGGGGGTGGGACCAATAGGCAGGAAGTCCAGTGTGATGAGTGTGTTTCAGTGGGTGCGTGTGACAGCGCTGGCTTAAAGCTATGTATTCTGGTCATTCTTGTCATTTCTGATTGGCCAAAAAGTAACCATCATGCATTGCGTCAAGACCAGAATGCATAGTTTTAAGCCAGCGCTGTAAGAGGTTGCATTAAGTCGAACGCACCCACTAACTGACAGGGGGTGGGACCATTGGGCAGGTTGTTCAGTGTGTAAAGAGTCATGGGCTGTGTCCTACTCAGGGCGCAGCCTCCGTACACTGCGTCCCTCGATTACCCCAAGACCGCGAAGGCCAGAAGAGAGTGGCTGTGAAATTGGACGGTCTAGCCTTCAGATCCTGCACGAGCGGCAGCCAATCGCATCGTACCCTGAGCGAGAAGCAATGTGATTGGCTAAAGGTTGCTACGGCAGTCGCGGTAGGCAAGCCCAGTGTCAAGCGGGGAGTTTAATTCTTTTTTTAATTATTATTTTTTATTTCGATATATTTTATCTATTTTATAGTAATATTGCATAATATAAAATATTTTCTTATCATCATATTTTTGTCTTTTTTATTATATATATTTTTTATATTCTTCAAAAAAAATTTCTACACAATTATCAAAAGCTGTACAGCACACGCGCTTTAAGCTTTTAACATTTGTACCGCTACATTTAAAAGTGTATTCTGCCGCTACCCCTGCACAATACACCGATGTGTTTGTGGGATGCATTTGGAGGAGCCGTCTAATTTGGACAGCCTCATCGCGGCGCTGTGACATAATCAGTTTGCAAATGCGCCCTTGGTAGGATGCGGCCCCCAAATTTGGACACAGCCTCAGTAGTTAACAAAACACACAAACAGACATATGCACTCTCACAGACAGAAGGACACCTATACACATATTAATAATTTCTGCATCTAATCCTAAAGAATTTAATGATCTCTGACCACAATCCTCCGAAATTCAATAACAATAGCAATCCTCAAACCTGGTTGGGTACCCAGTGAGGACCTTACCTGTTACTGTAATTAATCATTCTTAGTCCACAGTCCAAGGAAACTCCTTGGCCCTCATCTGGCCCAGATCTCCAGCACCTCTGAGAGGTTCAGAGCTGGTTATAAAGGTAAGGGGGTGGGGTCATACCTGGCAGCAGGTGCGGGAACATGTGGGGCCTGCAACGGGACAGCATCTGACCAGCTCGGGTCGCTGCCACCACAGGCCTCATCTGAAGAAGGGATGCGAAGAAGAGGGACCGAGATCGAAGCTGATAACAGATACGAAGTACTTTTATTTACATTAATGAAGCTGAGAAGGTGTTTCGGAGGAAAGTGCATAATGCCTGTGTTTTCAGGTTGTTGTGCCCCTCCGCCTTCCTGTCCACCTCCTACACGACAGACTTCCAGCACCAGCTCATGCCTCCTACAGACATTCTCCAGTGACTCCTCCATTGTAGAGTACATGGCGATGGCGGTGAGTCACTGTATGTGGCAGAGCTTGTCAGGCAGAGCAGGGGCACACACATCCAGCCCACCGGGATCTTTTGGAGCTGGTATGTTGATCACTGAGGTCGACTAGGAAGGCAGCATTAGTCTGTCAGGTGATGGCAAACACCTGGACAACCTCATCAGGAGAGTAAGTGCATCTCCCTTTGGAATCAGTAAAGTAAATCATCCACCAATCCATCCATCCATCCATCCATCCATCTATCTATCTTATTCATTGTGGCTATAAGCAAATCTGTCGCCAAAAGGAGGCAGATCCCTGCGCTCGCCAGCCAGCTAACAGCCTTTTGAGGACGACACTGGAAGAGTACACCATTTTGGTAGCAGGAGGATGAGAATTAGCTCCAGAGGAGATACTGATGACTGTTTGCTAAAGAACTCCTGCCAAGTCTATTCATTTTTTTCTCTGCTCTCATGATGAACCACAAAGGACAGAAATTTCTGGAAGCTGAGGAGGTGTGTCCACTGCTAGTACCAGGAGCCCTCGTTAGCCGACAGCACCTTAGGACATGCGACTGGTTATTCTGAGCGTCAATTAGACGTTGTTCCATTGTGACATTGTTACTCATGCTACAGCTGGATATTTTTTTGAAGAACCTTGTGTCTCAGGAGTGAAACCCTTTCTGGAATCTGAACCGATCACCTTGTGGATGCAGCCCTGACATTTAACCCTTACACTCCTCACAGATCAACATCAACATCTGACAGACTCCTCCCCTCGCACCCGGCAGCATGTGGGGGGGTAGTGGGTGCTCTGTGCCAGTTGCTGGGCAACCTCGCAGCGGCTGTAGCGTTTTTGCCTTTCTAGTGCCCACGTCTCTGAACCTGGCTGTAGAGAGAGGAGCTGAGGAATGGGGAGGCTCGGCGTGCTACTGTGTGGCGAAGCTTTACAGTGCTGCAGGATCCGCACTGGGTGCGTGTGTCTGTGTGTGTGAGACACAGAGTGTAAACTGAGCGCATATGTATTTCTGCAAGCAGCACGAGTCCATGGTGTGCTGGTCAGCACTCTGAGCTCTCAGTCCAGCTGCTTCTAATCTCAGTGCCACGAACAAGAAAGTTTTCAAGAATTTCCTAATTGACCTAATCCAGCTGTGTCTGCATATACATACATATCCATGCACTGTGGAAAGCAAAACCCAAAATATATCATTTATAATATCACATTTTTTTAAGTAAGTAAACTGCCCGAAACGTAAATAATTTAACAGACCGAATGCAAGTTGACATTTTGGGGGACCCGTAAATTTTGCTCAGTACAGTCGATTTTTCGCACATAGGCAGTATGAAATGTGTCTCTTTGTGTCGAAAACTTTTTTTGAACCCTATGGTTGATAGAGTACCCTAATGCACGTGTTGTGTGACCCCCCCCTGCAGACCATCTGCGTCTTTGCGTCAGCCCTCATTCTAATGTCTTCTCTCAAATTCCCGGCCAAATAAATAACACCTCCGGCAGAGCTTATCTTTCAGGACTGACGTGGATGCAGACCGGGTCTTGGGACGGAGCCCAGCAGGACTTCACCCCCCTCGTGCATTCCCTCCATGCACTGAGCCACATTCCAGCCGCTTTGCCTTTCTGACCGCCCACATGAAAGACGCCCGTTACCGTTTCTCGTTGTTAAAAAAATAATTCATTCAGGGATGGTGGGACCGCGCTATAAGCAACAGGGCCAGACGGAGATGTCCGCGTCTGCCTTCCCCAGCTCCCGACCTCCCCGGGCAGCGAAACCATGCATAGCGTTATTCTTTCTATCCTCTACTTTTTATCGACCGTTTGCTTACATTCAGTTTGGCTTTTGATATTAAGTTAAACTCTTCCTTTCATAACTAAGCATATTATGGAATAAAAGGAGTCGCATTATCTTAGAAACTATCCGGAAAGTTTATGAATATTATGCTAATGCAGATTGCAAGTTAGTGAATGGATGACTAACTTAACCCTCCAGCCAGTGTAATCCCCAGCACTAGGAAACGAGGCGCGGTAACTTCGCATAAATGATATCCCTTTTGCGTTCTATGCTTGCGGAATGTAGGCTATCAAAAGACACTTTCCAGAAAATGTTACGTAAATATATTTACACGTTGGAATACAAGTTTGTTAAAGCATCAGCCGTTAATGTTCTTGTTGCAGTCATTAATAAATTCATCCTCAGGCAACGAATCAGAAGACCATGCACGCAACGTTTTATTGTGAAACATCTCTGCAGTGGATTTCAGGGAGTTTCATCAGCTTTATTAGGAGGTTTCGGGCTAGTGAGAGGGGGTGTGTAGAGGGGGGCTGCAGAGAGGGGGTCTATGGGGGGGGGGGCTGCAGGGGGGGGTCCGGAGAGGGGAGGTCCGCGGAGAGGGGGGCGGTAGAGGGGGGGGCGGCAGAGAGGGGGGCGGGGGGGGGGGGGGCGGCAGGGGGGTGGGATTCGGTTACACATGCAGGAATGGCGCTTTCCCAGGAGCGTGATTTTTCAGGGCTGGGGGGCGCCGGCCCTCCGCCACACACCCTGCCCCCTGACCGAGAGCGATGCCGCGCTCGGCTCTGATAGCGCCGTTGCGAGGGTGAGGGCAGCGCGGACCGTCACTGAACGCCGCAGGAAGTCAGTCCCATCAGATAGGCCGCCGCCCACGCCGGTGCCTCGCCGCTAATCTTCACACAAGAGCCAATCGCTGACTTGACGGAGCG
This sequence comes from Petrocephalus sullivani, assembly GCA_026780845.1. Taxonomy (NCBI): domain Eukaryota; kingdom Metazoa; phylum Chordata; class Actinopteri; order Osteoglossiformes; family Mormyridae; genus Petrocephalus; species Petrocephalus sullivani. Next base: position 10,995,186 of record JAODKM010000099.1, on the reverse strand, counting down.
ATGAAATCTGCCGGGCCGGCCGAGCGTGGCCAGATCCGCCAGCGGCCGAGATTAAACACTCGCGCTGCGACATCGCGGGCGGCCCGTTTTGCCTCAGTGTCACGAGTTTAGTGTAATGAAAGGGAGAGGCTCGCAAAAATCGGCAGGTGGCAAAATCTTCCCGTGAATTGCCGGAAAAGTAACAAAGAACTTGCCAGCCGGAATGGTGCCATCCGTAACAATCGTAACTGCATTCATATCGCGGGCGCCTGTGAGCTCGTTCTTCAAAATTGTGAAATATTTTGCTCATCAAGATAATGGGACTGAAAAGGTCTCGTTACATAGGCAGAGACAGTGCTCGAAAGATGTATAAACTGCGAGCCCCTGTGTGCGTTTGTATATTTCAGTGCCTAATTCACATATGCATTCCGTTTAAGTGATAATCAACACTGGCAGTGTTAATTACTGTGGTATTTCCTGTATTTTGAAACACGCATCTAAATATCTTTACACAGTGGAAAGGAGTGCAATAATATATATTTCTGTGCTAATGTTTGTTGGAAAGCAAAGTCTTGCATGCACCATACCACTAGGGGGCAAATGTTCTCTTCTTGAGATGAGTGAGGATTTCGCAAACAGAGACCTCGCAGCCGCGCTCTCTCTCTGGCTGACAGCTGTGCATTAACCAAGCAGCCACCGCGCAGAAGCACAAAGCAGCAGTGTTGCCCACGGATGTACCTTTCATCGTAGCTGGCTTGTCGATAAAGAAGTCCCCATCCCAAACAATGGAGAAATCCACAGCCAGGTCACCGACGTCATCCCCCTCGTACCAGTACTGTGGGAAAATGAAAGCAGAAAGTCCCATTCAGTGTGGAAATGACAGGGTACATTTTTACATACATACTATAGACACACAATGGCTTGCAGCCAGCGGGGTCCTAGACAGTTCCCGATTCCTTCTCAGAATGCTACACAGCATTTCCAACACGCCTGCAACACAGTTTACAGGGAGCAGAGTCTTTGTGGTCACGCAGAGACTCTGGGCTGCTCTCCAGTGATGGCACAGCGGGTATATAGCTCACTTGTGCTGTGTGCCTGCCTGTCAGGTGAATAAAAAAAAGAGGTGGGGGGAGGGGGGGGGGTTAATGGTGGTTTCTTGGGCCACACTTTAATTAGCAGCAACACTCAGAGCACTTAGCAAACGCATTCCAGGGAGAATTTCGCTGATCAGACATCGATCGGCGGGTGGAACACTCAGGGCTCTTTGGGGGGGGTGGGTGTTGGGGTGTGCCCAGAGAACGGAGGAGGGACCCCAGACATGGCATTAAAAACACACCCCACATCATGCTAAATTACCTGTTCAGATAAAACCAGAGATAATACGATTTGAGACGTCGGCTATGGCTCTAGTGCACCGTGATGAACCAGCATTATTCAGATTTATATGCGATGGACCGTGCCGACTGCCACGCACGCACAAAGCAGACAAAACACACACTTCCAAAGATCAGCTTGATTGAAATGTCAGATGCAGCCTCCAAATTAGGGGGGGGGAGGGAGAGGGAGCACATTGCGACCAGCAGTGGTCAATTGCAAGGAGGACTTGATGGCTGTGTTGAGGTTTTAAGTCTTTGCACAGCTGTTGGGGAAACATCTAGCAGGAATTCAAGTTAGGAATGCACTCCTGTGGGTGCTGAAAGCCGGTGTTACGGCCTGAGGGATGAGCTCATCGGGAATCGAGCGCCTCCCAGTCTCGGGAGGTCCGGTTGGGCGTCCGACACATCCGGGATCAATCAGTCAGCTGCTCAGTGACAGCACAGCAACAAGAGTCTTCTGGACACAAGTTAATAACGGGGAAAAATAGCTGATAAATATACGACTGGCATTTCTGTGTTCAGATGAGCTCTGCCATGACAAGCATAAACAGTTTCTTTATTCAACATAATGCCCAGCACCCTCCACTAAAAAGGCCTGAAACACTATCCCCGCCAAGGTTACAATAGCTTCACGTTAGTTTTGATTTTTATTTAATTCTCACTTTGTTTTCTATTTTGGTTTAGTTTAGTCTTTATTAGTGTTATAAGTGTAATATAAGGGAGGATTCAAATAGGCCAGGAAAAGTATTGTGTAATAATAATAATAAGAAAAAATTTATATATATACACACACACACTAAAACTCTAAAAAATGTCAGTCAGTGTATTTGTGTGTGTTTGTGTGTGAGAGAGAGTGAGAGAGATGGTGGTGGGGAGTAGTTAGACAACAATTTGTTGTTGATCTTGAGGAAAACATGTTGCTCCAGAGATATGGTTGTTCTGCTTCTCAAGCCAGAGACGCAATCATATTCAAGCTAAGAGACGGTCACTCGAGCTAAGACAGTCATACTCGAGCTAAGAGACAGTCATACTCGAGCTAAGAGAGGCAGTCATACTCGAGCTAAGAGACAGTCATACTCGAGCTAAGAGACAGTCATACTCGAGCTAAGAGGCAGGCATACTCGAGCTAAGAGGCAGGCATACTCGAGCTAAGAGGCAGTCATACTCGAGCTAAGAGACAGTCATACTCGAGCTAAGAGGCAGTCATACTCGAGCTAAGAGGCAGTCATACTCGAGCTAAGAGACAGTCATACTCGAGCTAAGAGACAGTCATACTCGAGCTAAGAGACAGGCATACTCAGAGTAATACCAAATGGGAATCCAGCGCTTTCTGCTGACTTTGCCTGAGGCGGCTGCCATAAAAGAAGGACAAACTGACAGTGTCAAGACATATGACCTTACATGCCTGTCGCTGACTCCTAGAATAATGTATAAAATTGACAAACAAAAAATGAAGACTTATGTAATTTAAATTAGTTAGCTTTGTAATCAAACAATACAGATTCAGTTATTCTTGGTTTTTTTTATATTTCAATTAATGAAAATTTCACATTTCATTCTCGTTATTTTGTTAGTTTTCATGGAGGATAATCCCAGCACACTTTAAAAACCCAGCACACTTTAAAAACTGTGCTTGACAGGACGCCCAGAAGAATCGCCATTTACACCACAGGATAAAAAACAAAGCCCTGCCGAGGCAAATTTCCGATGATGAAATGCATTGTAGAAACGCATGAGAACGGACACAGTTTCCTTTCAGAGAAAATCGGGACGGTAAGCGGAGATCAGTCAGCGGCTCCGTGCAAATGGAAGCCCCCGCCACTGGCTGCATGACGACATTTATGTTTGCCAGATGTGGGCCGATTTCGGGACGAGACCAGCAGAACTCAGGCGAAACTCTGCCCGTCTGTCAAAGGACACCTTCAGGACTCTCATCAAGGTGGTACACGGTCATTCAACAGCACGCGTGGCAGAAGTCACAGTACACCTCTGGAGGATGCGTCAGAAACATAAAAGTGACGAAAGCTTTAATGAGACGAACTGCTCACAGACATCTGTGTTTAAGTTAGCTGCAATATCTTCCGCACGGTTGTAATTAAGAGCAATTGTGTAACTTCCAAACTCTGACCTCTTGCTGTGCAGTGCCTTGAGGTCTGGCAGACATCCAAAAGTAAAAAAAAAGGCTGCATTGTGTCAGTTTTACAAAAACACTCCCATCAATAAAAGCTTCCTCATACAAACCCAAACTACCGTTTCTGAAAAGAAAAAATAAGCAAAAATTACAAGAGATTAAATATGTTCTATTAATTCTTGGCTATCACTGAATGCATAACGTTTAATTCAAAATTTGGAAAATGAATAAATTTAAGCTGTTAAAATATTAGGTGGAACTTAAAACAATTCTGGTCTTATGGATCTGTAACAGATACGTGTTTTTAGACTTTTAGCCGAGGGCAAGACAAGCTGTTATTATAAACTTATGAGGAATGAATGATTTTAATGCATTTGCCATAAAACAGCTGAATTGAAGCCATCATAGCTGAGGTGAGTGCAGTATTCCAAGGAAAACCAAAACATTCCTTTTCCATGAGAACTGCAGCAATGACCTCAGGGAAAAACATCCACAGCTATCAGTTTCATTGCAATCTCACAATTAAGAGAAAGCAACACACTGAAATTTGAAACTGCGTAGAATCACATCAGCACACCTGACTGAAAAAAAATCAGCTGCCAAAAACACATCACGAGTGTAAAGGATGCATTAAAAACACCGCAAGCCGAGGATACTTTCTAACCCTGAATCTGAAAGAAACTGTTGTGTGTCACACCTCCTAAGCATCTTCTATCAGGGCATCATGTGCCTGGTCACGGATGCAGGGGACTCATTGCGATGTAAACATCCAAATTCAGACCAGTTGGGTGCACGTGTGAAGTGGCCACATACAGAATGTGTTACTTCACATACTAACCCTCAGCATGTCTACTATTAGCATTAGAGGGGCGAGGAGGTACTGATGTTCTCCCCGTGTCTATAAGCCAGCTCTGGGCTCAGTGCATTACGGCTTCATCCCCAAGGCAGGATCTCATGCCTACACCTGAAGGAGACATTCTAAGCAGAAGAACAGGAACTACCAGCACATTTGCAATTAGTGGCTAACATGGAGGTTAGTATTTTAAATTTAAAGCCAGCATTATTGTAAAAAGCATGAGGCAAAATGGAACTAAATTTGAACTAAATCTCTGATTGAGCACTTCATGCCGATAATACAATAATGAGAATAGGCGGGTATACGGGCCTATGGGAAAGGAAAAATAACCGCTAAGTGCCTTCCCTTTTCTTACATTCAAAAAGCTGCTCTACTGGGGATCCACAATAATAGCAGTCTTTGTGAGACACTTTCCACCAAGCGGAAGTTCAGAACTTGGTCATTGTTTAAAAGGCCTCTACTACACGTTTCCTGGGTAACGCTAACGGGGTCTGTAGCTAAGGGGTCATCAGTGCTTAGCAACACTGCGTTCACAGGATCATTTTGGATTTCTATTTTTTTTTATACATAAAATCATGTGCATTTTACCACGTATAGCAGGACAATCGCATGGATGTCCAAGAAGAAGTGTACAGGAAGCCAGCAGCTAGTGGTGGGTGAAGGGATCCATTTAACGTAATTTATTCTGGCAAAGGCTGTGTATTGCTGATGTCTGCAGTATAGATCAAAAGGAGGGAACGAGGAAAGAAAACTGTATGCATGAGGTATTAGGCAGGATTATGGGGCATAAAATCCATGCTTACGGCAATGTGCTAACAAATCAATACGTGGAAAATAAATTTACATTTGTGACCTGATGCGTATAGCCTTATGGCCATTTCTAGCATGTCACGTACAAGATGGCGAGTCCAGCAATGATCTCCCGCAACTCAAAGATCGCAAATACCAATCAAACTGTCAGCTCTGGACCCAACTTCTCACAGACTCCACTGAAATAGTAATCGCGTTAACAACATCGATAATGCTGGCAAATAGAACTAACTATACATGACAATGTGAGCACATCCAGTTCATCACTGCAAGAAAAACATGATGATGGGTAACTTTCTATAAAACTTGAGGATCTCTATCTCGCAGTCCCGGTGCAACATAAATTCAGTACACAATTTTGTCTTTACTCATGTGTGTCTACATACATGCGAAGTACATGCATGCATGCATTGTTGGGTCGCCTATAATGCAGCCAAATGCACAAAGTAATGCATGATGAACCAGCGCCCATCTTCCCTGGGTATCACTGGCCCTTTAAAAACAATGTACTGTACCTGTCGGGATCTCTGGCAGAATCCTCAGCAGCGCCAGCAGTTTGGACTGCGTCAACACAGACAGCTGCGTTTACGCAAGAACAGTACAAAGTCCCTGCTTCCAGCAAGGAGGGGCCAGTGTTGCTCAGATAACAAATGGGAAACACACAGTAACACATCGAATGTCCTCTAAAACTGGGGAGGAAATACAGAAGAGAATGTGGATTTGCAACTGAATTAAGTAATCCATGCTGGGTTGATACATCATAACATTGTGACATGGCTTACGTTATATATAAAAAAAAGACGCATAGCATACCGTTACTGTCTCAGTACAGTATAATCTAAGGAAGGATTTAACATGTAGGACACACTATACATATATGCTCTTCACTTGAAGAGAAAAATTATGTCCTTCTTCCACTAGAGAACTATTGGTAAAAGGGAAAAAAAAAAAAACCAGAATATCATTGCCATAGTTACACGGCCATCATTTTTCCGTTGACTTACAGCTGACATTTGCAACACCCCACCCAGCGATTCGCTATATAAGGACGTGCATTCTGAAGCCAAATGGCTTGGAACAATTCCAGGAGCGCGGACGAGAGTTTTATGCATTCCGAGAGTTATTTTAAAGCCTATTTTACAGTCATACAGAGATTTGAAGCAGGTCAGCAGACCAGGCCTGAGACATGAGAACTGGTGGCATGTGGCTGATAGGCTACTACAGGCTAAGGACACTGATAAAATCCATACACAAACTGCTTATTATTCTGCAGAATCTGTCTCTGGAGAGGAAAGGAAGCCACATGTCAGCTGGCTCTGATCTGTCAGCCACTTTCAGGACCACTCCGCTAGGGCAAAGGCAGGCTGTCAGCCAGCGCTACCGCACTTGCTGGCACGATCGGAAGGTGTACAGGACTAGTCATTGTACAGTCAACAGCTTGAAGAGTCCACCAGAAAATCCAGTGTCAAGGCGGGTGAGATCACATTGTGAAAAACGGTGGAGAAAGGTTGCCTTCTCGAAAATGCTTCTTGCAATTATGCCTCATTTCCCAGCAGCAACCAGAGTAGCATGTTTGGATAATCTCTGGACGCTCTGGGAACTATGGCTCGCTAAATATTCCCAATTATGGCTTCTAAAATACCTACAGGTGTATCTGTTGGAAAGGCAATCGTGTTAATCACTAAAGATGCTGGAAAAAGCATCCAAATGATTCTTAAACAAAAGGAGGCCTGAAACTGTACTTCAGAGTTCGACATTAAAACGTCTTAGCAGATCCAGCGAAGCATTAGGCATATATATGGTGCCTGAAGCAACACAACAGATGAAACGAAGCACTACAGGCTGGCAACCAAATCCGAAAGCTGGAAAATGTCCATTAAACATCTATTGATATTCTGGCTATTCGAAAGAATGACTGAGCAGCTAATCTTGTCGGGGGAGAGAGAGATTGAAGCGAGCCCCTGTGTCAGCACAGGAGCACAGGCTGGGGGAAAAGGGCCAGATAACTTTGGCTGAGGAAGGGCAGGGTGAGGAACAGTCTGACGGTGAAATGCTGGCTGCTCACGCAAAGCCGGGCAATTTGCTCAGCAGCTCGAGGTGACGTCAAGTGCAGAGCAGGATTTCTGCCTAAAATTGGGATCCGACCGAAAGTTGAGCTCTAATTCACATTAAGCGGAACGAGTGGTATCGTTATTTGCCGCATTCGGACCCAGTACGTGCCAATCTAACGCTCACGGAACGGATGAACCTCAGTGCCCAGTTTACGAGCATTCCTCCAAATCAAGTGTCTCACCTAAAAGACAAAAAGGAACCATAAACAGCTATCAGGGCATGTAAAGAGAGACAGGAAGCACAATAAATTCATTCTAGCGTGCCCGTCCAAGGGCACTTACAATTACATTAGCATGGACCCCGTGCCCTCAAAGTCACCCGTCTACAGCTTGGTGGGAATGAAGCTGGGCTGTATTGATTGATGGCCACTGCCTTGTATGGGCGAGTGCAGGCGGGAGGGCGGGGGGGGGGGGGGGGCCCTGCCCCCCGGGGCCAAGGGGTAACTGCCCCCGGGCCTCCCCAAACCCAAAACACTTTTCAGGGGGGGTTCCCCGGAAAAGGGGGGGGGGCGGGAAA
>JAODKM010000099.1:10961151-10971722 GCA_026780845.1 Petrocephalus sullivani | reverse complement strand
GGGTAGGTATAGTTGCAGTTTTGATTGGGGGTGGCCAGGCAGGGGGTGAGGCGGGAGGGGGAGGGATGTGGCAGTGTTGTCGGGTAGTCATGCTGGAGGGGGAAACAATTCAAGGGCTAAATGGTCCCACAGGGCTTTTGTGAGATCAGGAAAACTGGCGCAGGCTTCAAGCGCACTGCTCTGGCGCGGTAGGCCGCAGTCCCCGTCGCCATGGCAACTGGAGTGCCCCAGCACGCGTTCCGCTCTCTCGCTTTCCCACATCGCAGGACTGATTGTTGCGCATGCATGGCGCTAGCGGACAGGACTATTTTATGCCCTAAAATAGCATTTATTTGGCTTCTATCAAAGGTGACAAATGTGTTTGCACGTGCGAGCTAAATGCAGAAAACAACAGCCCGATTCCTGATGCACACACTCACCACCACCCCCGATCAGACAGTGATATTTACCTGAGCGACCTCATTTTGCATGCACAATCCTTCACAGATTAATTAAATAGTCTATTCTTGATTATATGTGCAAACTGCAAAAACTGAATTATAAACAGTTGCTAATTAAATATGAAAGCAGAGTGCATGGGTGTGAGCTTTGACACCGTTTGCTTCCACAACACGCTAACAACTACCAATTTAATCAGTTTAACGAAACAGGAATTTTACAATCAAGTTAGTCAGTGGATGCTTTGACTCAAGCACGACGTCTAAAGTTTAATTGTGAACTGCAGACCCACAAAAGCTGCATTAAGGTCTCAAACTTACCGTCTCGATTTGGCACCACTCCGGGTCACGGGGGACCTCAGGTATGGCTTTTCATGAGTGTGAATTTGTATTCGTTTTAATTCTGTTTCATTTTTTTTGTGTTGTTTTGTTACTTTATTCGCTATGGTTTCATTTTTGCTTTTACAAGTGCTTTGTGGCACTTGCCAGCCTGTCATCGTGCATAAGAATTTGTTCTTAATGCTTCGCCTGGTAAAATAAAGGTTAAAGAAAGACAGAAAAGTGCATGACTGCAGCTCACTCGGGTCTGAGCAGGGCATCTAGAGAGCCTGGGACTGTTTGCCTCTACACGCGAAAACCCGGGAAACATTCCGCAGGAGCATGTAACGCATGAGGACAGGGATGGGGACCCCCCCCCAATGCCATAAAAATACAGCCCGGCAGCTGCATGGGAATCCAGTGCTGCTAAATCATCCCATCTTCCCATCGATTCTACTGCAGGGTATTTGGGACACGCAGCCCTAGTTAATATTTCATTACCTCAACAGTCAACTGTGCTGGTAAACAACATGTCAGGTGGGAATTCTCTGGTATAATTAATGACAACTGCTGCTATTCATGCATGTGGACCATCAATTTTACTTCCTGTCACTGCATTGGTTCAAAAACAGCCTCTTAAAAAATGGCTGCCATGTTGCTGCGAAGAAGGCTGTGAGGAGGCTCTACAACCTGCTCAAAATGCTTCCTTAGCTTCGATCACCCTGGCCTGTATCTACAGCAGCGGCTTTGAGGCTCCGCCGTCACTGCCGAGGCTTCTTCAGTCTTTCGTCCGCCTGCATGATGCTCCTAACACGACCTGCAGTGCTGACAGCTTTGACATCATCACTGCACACTGTCTGTCTGAGGCAAATAGGACAAGCTGACACTTCCGTGTCGAGGGAGCCCTCGGGCGTTTCCGTGTCGAGGGAGCCCTCCTTGCCCATGGGGTCAAAGGTCACGGTCAGCCACACATTTACACCTGAAGAACCAGGTGACTTTGGAACTTTTGAAGCAATTGAGAGCTGAGGCAGAGAGGACAAATGCAGAAACTCAGTGTCACAAGGCTCTGAGACCGAGGCTCAGACGTCCGGTCTCCTCACTGACCACATTCAGCGAGCACCCCATCATCCCTCCAACAGACCAGGATTCCCCACCACTAATCCATTTAGCTCAGTACCTAAAGTAAGCAGCTAGCCTAACCACAACTGACCGTAACTTGAACATTTCCTTCCTAGGTCAAGCCCGAAGGAGGGCTGGTCTTAAAGGCCTGCATGATGTTACACCACCCCGCCATAACTGCCTGAGCAGAGCCACGCCCAGATCAACACCAACATTACGGAGCCTGCTTAGCGTTTTAGGCATCACCAAGCTGGCCGCAACAATCAAAGAGAGCTTAAGAAAAGAAGGGTAGAAGCTCAGAGTTGCAGTGAAGCGGCAGTAAGCAGCTCCCAGCCTGCCACCGAGATGCTGCTACCCAGTCTATTCAGCAGAATGGGCTCCTACGCAGCACGGAGTCACATGCGCTCAGCTGCTAGGGAGACGCAAGCCAAGCTCTAGCGAAGGGGGCCACGACGACACGGAGCCTACCGCGTCACTGAACAGGCGTGTTGGAGCACTGCAGGGCCAGGCATGTGCACTTCAGGAAGAGCCTACTGGCCACGCATCGAGCAAGGCCAAGAAGCTGCATTCCATAGGTGCCGGAGAGGATGAGTAAGTCTAAAGTACGTTCAGTAGCAGACACCTTCCTCCAAGCTGACTCGCTGTATAACAGCATCATTTTTCTTTCTGAAAGACCCACCACTAAACTGACCATACTTTTCATTCAGACTTTATCGGTTGAGTGCTGCCACATGATTCCCTACCACATAAAAAAACCTGCAGTGCAGAGTCTTAAGAGGGGCAGGAAGCCCCTGGATTTCATGCAGGTAACGAGGAGACTGAAAGGGCCTGGCGACTTACTCAAATATAAAAAGGCTAATTAAAAAGTGGACAAAGGCAAACACACAAGCAGTGGCTTGTACCTCTAGCAGCAGCTTAGTACCTGCTACTGCCCCACATCAAAGTAAGAGTAACTTACTCCAGCCTCAAGACTGATATGTGCCAGAAGACTGACGTGCCAGAAAGCTTTAAGGGCAACGAGAGTTTTTGTAGACGCAGACGTCTGCTGGACGACAGGTCTGTCCTGCTCAGTCTCTAAAGGTGCATCTGAATGCTTTGATTTTCAAAAAACAGGCAGAATCTATGCAATTCAGACTCACAACACTACTACATGACAAAGAGCTCAAAAACATACATTCTTCATTTCTGCTTCATTTCAGGACATTTCAAAACAACAGAATGTCAAGATATATATTTTTTTTAATGAGCGTTATAAGATGATCTTACTTCACAAATGTGTTTTTTGCAACGCAAGCTGTATTTCAGAAGCTTTCCATTACTGTTCCCAAACACAGCCTCAGTCCAGACAAAAACTTTAGACAGAAACCAAAAATGCTAAATTGATTATTCTCCTATTCTATTAAAATAAACAAAAAGAAGGTGCGATGCGTATGCAAGTCCGCCATTACAGCGAGGATTCATAAAGCACATGTTGACTGACAGAAAGGCAGCCATAAAGTTAATTACTTCTACACGCCTTTCTGACTTCTATTAGCTGCAAACTGCGAATCTACTGGAAACTGGGTAGCTGGTATTGCTGGGTCTCAGACTGGGAAGCCGCTCTGCCAGAGGCAGGCTGGTGACTATTTCAGTTGCCATTCGTTAGGAACCACTCAGCCAATCAGAGCCGCAGTGAGGGAATTTCCCAGTTTGACTGACTGGTGTGACTTATGGACCCGCCATCTGATGATCTCACATCCACGTTAAAAATCTTCATTACCTGCCACACTACAAGAATGACAGGCCTGTATATCAGTGACAGGCAGTCGTGACCCTGGAGCGCTGGTATCCAGGATCAGGACTGCATAACCCTGCTCTACACAGCACTTACAGACAAACATTCTGGGCTGACTTCCTTTCTGAGGTCTGTGTCTTCATCTCGCAGAAATAAGAGGCTTTTTCCCGCCTTTCGGCTTGCTGCTTAAAAAAATAATAATAATAATAATAGTAAAAGATACTTACGATTGGAGAACACTGCAGTTGTAAAAGATGAAATCTGTGGTGATGAATTTGTGCCCGGTCTCCTTGGACTTGAGGGACAATTTTACCACGCGCTTGTCTCCTGCAAAGAAAGAGCACTTTAACTTGGTTGCTCTTACGGGGTATTAAGAACCACACTTTTATACTCCAATAGGCCCTGAGGAAATCCACAAATACGCTGAAAGTCTGACTGAATCTGGCCTTCCAGTACTGGTAAATGTTATCGAGGAGTATCACCTCCACTGGGCGTTCTGGTTACATACTAGAACTTTAATTATTTTGGCAAAACCTTCCCAGGTGGACATTTTGCAAATGCTGCTTGGGGCCACTGTCATAGCAGAAAAGAGAATAGCCAGCAGGCCAGACATATAACTTCAGCAATGCAAATGTGGAATATCCTATTTTTAAAAGTGAGCAGATTTAGCTGCAAGTGCACATACTACACATTTCATTCACTGTCAGAACTGACATGAGGGCTTTGGAAAACTGACACATTGTATTCGACTCTGGTGGCAGGAACATTTGGCAGTAAGTGAGAGCTGATTTTTTAAGCTGCAATTTTTGTAGTTTTTTTAGATTAGCTTTGCTGTAATGCTGAAATCATAAAAATAAAAACAATAAAAAATGTCACGTTCCAGAATTATGTCTGTCCTAAAAATGTGCCCGTTTCTGTAGCTAAGCAAATCACTTTTTTTTGTAAAAGCATTGATTTCGGTTGGGTCCTTCTGCTACAGTTTACCGACGAGCTAGTTGGATCACCATCTAATAATGTTTCTAATGTTTAAAACGTACCAACAGATGGTGACGGCTCCCATAAATAAACCCAGCGGCACACGTACCGTGACCCTGAGTGACGGATGGGGCGTCCCGCAACGAGGGAGACACACAGAGGACGTGACCTTTGTCCAGCACCTCTCCCGGGCTCTCTGCCAGCCCCTCGAAAACGCAGGTGACCCCCTGAGAAAGACTGGGCACGTTGCGCACCTTCACAGTCAGCTGGCATCCCAGAATGACAGAAACACGGGGGGAAATAAATCAACATTAAACCGCCGTTTCCCCACCACACGAGCCCCATGGGATCGCATTCCACTGGTTTTTTAAAGCATTCTGCATTACACACTTTTCTGATGAGCCTCTGTAATTTTTGTTTTGTTTTTCCATGTGTTGACCATACTGTAATAATTTTCACAAGATTCTCATGCGTGTTACCTGGACGGAGGCAGAGGTCACGGACATATTGCTGGGCACGACGTCAATGTCAACACACTGATCCAGCTCAACATTAAAATGCTTTGGCTCAGACCACTTCTCGCATGCTTCCTGTCTGGAGCACCTGTAACAGACAGGCAAGTTATAAACAAACCATTTAAAACAGCCTATACCATCAGAACTCGGTGTAATTCGCAACATCCACGCTATTTAAGGCAAGTGATCATGACGAGCAGACTCATAATTAGTAGCCTGCTTCTGGTCTTTGTTTTTGGAGGATTTTCGTTGAAACTTTGGGTTGCTAAGCAACTGTATCTAGGTATCACATTTGGCAACGAAAAACAAGTCAGGTGCCTAAACCCAACCTGTGAAATGACACATTCTGCGATCAAATTAAAAATAAATAAGTTTGCAAATGTAACCAGCTACAGTTATATGGGACTGTTGTGATTTGTTAAATCTCCATGGGGAGGATAAGCCATATTTTCCATATACAAAGCCGAGGTGGGACTGGGAAGAAAGGGCATGCATGAAGGACACCGGCACATGCATTTCCATTAGGTCTGCTGCAAACACCTCTGCACTGCTCACAAGGCGAGACTCTCATAGCACACTCATCTATGCTAAAAATAAAGCTAGCATTTTTAACACATTATATTAGCATTATAAACAGTCAACATATAGACCAGAACTTTTCGCTTTTAAAACACACTGATAGCAGAACACTGCTATTCCTATAGTACGGTTTGGACAATTAAACACTTTGACACAGTATGAGGAAAAGCCACTACGCGCACGTTTAGTTCTTTTAGCTACATGTTGTTTGTTAGTGTAGAGTTCAAATCTTTTTCTTAGCAAATTAATGCTACATTGCAGTCAGATATTAAAACATTTTTAACACAAGTGCAACTGTCCAATCTGTTAAGTGCCATTTAAAGTTGTACGTCTGCACACAGCTGTGAAAGGAGCTGGAAAAAGCTAGCACAGTGTAGAAAAAAAATAAAAAAAATCTCACATTTATAAAACGGCAAAGAGGGTGGTGAGGAAAGGCTGACCAAATAAATAAACAATGAGACTAACATCTGTATTTAACAAAAATATTACAACAGGCTCAGACAATCAACCCACACAATTAATTTATCCACTGAGCACTGAACTGACAACAATGTAATTAAAAGAAATACACTACTGTTACAGCTGAATAAATCACAGGGCCTTGGACATCAAATCACACAATAAAATTCAATTAAGATTATAAATTTAACTGTATTTGTATTTTCTGTCCATTAGTCTTCTAGTTGCTTATCCTTTTAGTTCCTTGAGTCAGATCCAAGGCAGCACTTCTTTGTATGAATGCATACACAAAACAGAAATGAGATTCGAACCTACAACCCTGGGGTCATGGGCGACAGGGCTACCCACTGAGCAACGCCACACCGCCTGCTGAGACTAATATTAATTATACTAATCATGCCTGTTTCCATCTCCATACATCCAGTCAATAGTCAGCAAATCGGTGCTGAGCAGGTAACTACAGGAACACCAAGAGAACATCTCATCACAGGAACACCAAGAGAACATCTCATTAATTCTAGAACTTCCCTAAAGGGATTCATTGATTTTTCTTCTCTTGCGCAGTATATAGATATTGCATATTAAGTAAACATGCTCTTCCACTATTATGCCACTTTACACACAGGACGAGAAATTACATTTATGATCGGCCATTGTTACATCAGCCATATATTCCAAAACGTGCCCCGTACAGCCTCTCTCCATGTCTGAATGACAGTGATATCCATCGTCTGACTCCCTTTGCAATCTCCTAAAAATTAACTCCTCTAAATTACACTTCCCATCCTTGATGGAACTGGAAGAAATGGGTTTTGTGGTAAGTGGTTTTGTCTGGACAGAAAGCAGAGGCAAAGCCAGGCTGGCGGCTTCGCCCGGGGGCGGCTGCACAGACCAGCGGCCTGTCTCCTCTCCTGCCCCCTCTCCTGCCCCCTCTCCTGCTTCTCCTCTCCTGCCCCCTCTCCTGCTTCTCCTCTCCTGCCCCCTCTCCTGCCTCACCTCTGCAAGGACAAGGCAAGCCGAACACATCTTCAATTAGCACAAGGAGCCCTGTGTAGGAGATATGATAAGGTCAAATGGGGCCATAAATTGTCAAGTGAGGAGAATGTACTGAAGCATTAAAAGACACTGGGGGGGGGGGGGATCGTCGAGGGGGGGGTTAGGGTGCCACATTAACCTTTTCCGGAAGGCACACGCTGAATGGAGTACTTCATTTTAGCACAAGCTCACCCTTTTACCTCACAAAATGAGGTCAAGCAGCCAACTGCTTCACTACTAAATAAGATATTTCTTGAACAAATAGGCTCTGTATGTGTTCCAGCTATTTTTTTCCATAGATTACTGCATTTGTTAATTTCGGTTGTGCTCTTAATGACACTGCAGATTGAATCTGACTGCACCGTCTAGAAGTGCTATGAAAACGCTCCATCCAAAGATTTTATCAGGCTACCTAGACAACACAGTCAACCCCCCCCACCACCTCAAAATATTAAATGTATGAAATTATACATCGAGTGAGACGGACAGATTTTTCTTCGGGGGGGGGGGGGAGGTGTGCGCGGTGGGGACAGAGAGGGACGTGCAGTCGTGCACATTAACTGCAGGAGGCATGGGCACGAGGTCCGCTTTAATCATCACGACGACTTCAGTGGTGAACGGGGAAGGAGACTCGGGTTCATGGCAAATATGAAATATAGAAGGGAGAATGTTTCTGGTCATTCAGTCCTCTACAGACCCCTATATAGGATTCAGTAACCTTCAGCGTCCCGGAATTATGCCGACCTACTGATTCCTGATGATAACATAAGCGAGGACATGCACAGGGGCACAAAAGGCCACCAGCGGACTCTCCCTGACTTATGCTTACAGAAAGTGGTGGATTCATTGAGTTTGTTTGGAGATACATGGCAAGTCAGTTTAAGATTGATTTTAATCCGGATGTTCCTTCCTGTAATGGCAATCTCATTTCCCCAAACCGACCATCAAACACCGCTGCCAAAGACCGGCTTAGAGTTGATCCATTTATGAAACAGTCCATCATCAGTGCGGTCCAGTTATTTAAACCATGCATTTCATTTTAATCCATCCATCCTCTATACTTGCTTGTCTTAAGCAAGATTGTGGGGGTCCAGAGCCCCTCCTGGAAGCTATGGGCGGACAACAGGGAATAACCCAGGACAGGTCACCAATCTGTCGGGGGGCACATTTCATTACAATCTCACTTATATTTCACTTTAATATAGATCTAGTTTTTGTCAGCAGTATAAGGACTGAGACAGATGCCTTAAATCTGAGCTTAGGTTTAATAGCGTGAATGGTCATAAAGCCAAATCTGCTCTTCTTTTTAAACAAAACAAGGCTGGTTTCCCAGCTCCACTGCAAAATAAGGTAGACACTGCAGAAATGCCTTTCAGAGTCCTAAGCACCGTCTCTGCCTGATATAAAATATGAACACAGGATTACTAAACACTGATAAAGCCTCAGGAAATTACACATTACACCTGCACACAACAGTGATACCTGGAAATGAAGCCTAAAGTGGCCAGTTTCCCTGCTTTTCCAGAGTATACAATATACAGGTCAGAAGAAAATCGCTAAACATGACTGGTCGGAATCACACTGTTAATCCATCTTCCAGTTTCCTATTGTTGCCATGGACACAGACGATTTCCCAGGGTGCATTTCGCTTTCCTCCCCTTATCTGGCTAGGCTAACATGACGGCTCCAAGCCAAAGAGCCTCCAGGGAACAGCTGAAAAGAGTAAGAGGCAGGAGGTGCCGCATGGGGAGGCCCTTTTTAAAAAGGAGTCTCTTCAGCAACCCTTCAACACAGCTCCCCTTTGGGAGGGGAAGAGGGCTTTTGAAACAGTGGCATATATGACTGTCCAGGCAGTGCTCAATGCAATGAAGTTATTAGCTACTGAGCGCTCCCCATAACGATAAAGGCACACCCTGACAATACATTCTTCACAACATTCCTAACAAAGAATGAAACTGGTTACATGATATACTATTTAGACTAATTCATTATTTACACATATGGAACAATATTTCCTGTCACGCTATACTTGGTAAACAGGAAGTTGATTGATATTTAATCTCAAGAGCTGTGTGAATTTATGGTGCCATGAATCTGCATATCAGTGTAAAGGGGGGTTCTCAGTTTTTGTTATAAGTGAGCATTTCACTGACATCTACCTACTTTTACCACCACCCACCCACTAGGAGCTACTGTATGGAAAACAGGATTTGAAAGTGAAAAGGGGTGAGTGCCACCAAAATATAGGAATTCTCTCTTTACAAGCTGAGTGTCAATTAAACCGAATCAACTCTGAAAACTCGCAAAGTGGAGACTGTCACTGGGGATTTCCTGGGGACATGAATTCTGCTCTCTAGCGACTCACTAGGCAAAAGCTGTACAATTAAACTTAATACCAGTGCTCATAATCTATAGGGGAAAGGGGTGGGACTCGGTTCAGCATTAGAGAGGATTAGAAGTCTCATTAATTGCTTGAGTAGAAACTCGCCCTAATATATGATTAATGAAAATACCATTGTAGTATTTTTCATATTGAAAAAAGCAAGCTATATCTAAAAGGGTAAACAAGCAAAGCTACTATTTGGCCACTGTAAAAGTCTCTTAATTAAACGGGTGACCCATTAGATAATAGCCTTAAGGCTGGGCATAAACAGAGATCCTCTCTAAAGCACGTTGTTTGAAAGCGAGGTGATTCTGCGGTACAAGGATATTCCGTTTGACCCCCATTGCCGCCCGAGGGGGTGAACAATGGCCTTCTTTCTTGGCCTCTTTAGACCTCCAACAGTGAAAGAATGCACAGTGCTGTTAGAGGGGGCTGTTGTCCCCGAGATGGATGTGGCTGCCACATTTCTTAATTTTAGCCCACTACCCCCATTGTTCCCATTTGAACATGTGGGCATTCATAGTCAAATAGCAGTCTGACAACTTGAGAGCCAGGAAAGGCAGAGGAGCAGACGGTGGGCTTATTGAGCGCGCTCCTTTTGAAAGGCAGGATTTAGCCTCGCAATCGGCGATGTTGTGTGCGAGAGGGGAAGCGAAACACGTGAATAGGACAATCCTGCTATTGAATCCATTCTCATCACTTTGCTTGATCTGGCGCTAATTGCAGTGTGCAGTGGTTGTCACAAGGTCATGTAAATTCTGGGAATACAGCATTAATATGCAAAGAAATGTCATTTGCAAACCGAAGCTGCAAAGTCTATTCTAATTATTCCATCAATCCAAGATTTGCATCTTAATTAAAGATCTTTATCTTGATTAAGGTAAGGAAGAATTCAAAAATATGGAAGTGTGGGGTTCTGAAATTCTTCACTTGTTTTTTCTCAGGAGCCGAAGCACAGAAAACGCCCTGTTCGCCCC
>JAODKM010000099.1:10932883-10952278 GCA_026780845.1 Petrocephalus sullivani | reverse complement strand
GCTACACCCACACCACTGTCTTCCCACACCACTGAGCTTTAAAATAATATTCAGAAAAAGGTCTGGAAAAGTTATTGCTACATTGTCCATCAGACCAAATAAGGATTAATATTGATGAAATACGGAAATACTAATATGAACTTCAGTCAATTTCATTCATCTCATAAGCGAACCAAAGGAAAAAAATCTCAAGTAGCTAATCAAAATAAATATAATGTGTTCATGTCTCTACCTTTATCTTTTGACTAACACTTCATAGGGTCACATTATAAGGTATGTTAATTATTGTAAGGTGCGATGTGAAACATACATATAATGTGAGATCAAATAAGGGTAAAATAACCATTAATCAGCTGTGCATTTGTTAGGAGCAAATATGCTCAGGCTGGGCACCTGAGGCATTCCATTCTGACAGCAATTGCTCACACACATTTCAGGCTTAAAAAAATGGACCAGAGAAACGTGCGATCACTCTGGGCTGTGCATTATGAACATATGTTTGGATGGGGCCCTGCATCACCACGTGCTTATTTGGTCAAGCAAGACTTTGGAAACAGCATTGCTTCTTAGGGGACGGCTGCCATTGCTAACTATTTTAAGACTGACATGCATCTGCTACTCATAAGATGGATGACTTACCTTAAAACTGGCAATTCATTTGTCCTGTTAAGGTAATTTTCTGTAATTTGTGTAATCACTATGCTTTTGTAATTATATTTAATTCCACAACTCTCTATCTGTATGGATGTTCAAATTCAAGATTTCTGATACAATAGCTTAATTTAAACAAGTGTGCATACTAATAACAAAAATATCCAGTCACTCAGAGGAAAACAGAGGTTTTGCAAATGCATTCATTTCCACATGCATTTATGATGGTAATAATAAGAAATGTGAAGTTTATTTTAGCAAATTCTAGCATGGTCATGTATAATTAAAACACTTTTTGGCATTTAAAATGCATAAAACGCAACCAAACTGATATTACTAGGTGCTTTTGTGCTTTGAAACTTCTTTTCAGAGCTCTGCAGGCACAGAACAAATATTTATGTAGCAAACTGCACACGAGCGGGCAGCAAGGCCCTGCACCCCGCGAGATGTCAGACAGCTATTCGAGCCGGTGCGGGAACTCTCTCATCTAAGCCCCGACAAAGCATCAGCGGACAAAAAACAAACACAAACAAGTAAACAAATTAAACCTTGAAACGCGAACAAATATATGGATTAATAAAGAGGTGGGGGGAGGGGGGGCATGGTGTAAATTAAGGGTGAGTGCAGCGCTGTTGACATTACTGCCAGTCGCAGCAGGATGGATTATCTGTCTGGAGGGCAAGGCAGCCCATCCGTCACCAGGGGCAGAAACGGCAAAAAGGCGGAGGCAGACCGGGAGCGTGACAGAGGGGCCCGCCGACCAGGGCACAGAGAAGCACCGCACACCTACTCTGCTAATTAATCAGCGAGCAAGGATTACGCCACAAACACGAGAAATCTAAAGTACTCCGCCAAAAAACAATGGTGAAAAGATGGGGAGCGTCTCGCAGGGAGGAGACTGGATGCCGGCTGTCTCCTTGGGGACAGGGAAGTGCCCAGAGGTAAGAGCATCACTCTGTCCAGCAGATGAGCAGCACACACAAAGCAGAGGTACATCTGCTGTGAAGTCTCAATGACAGTAATTCATCCCCAGTATTACAAGGTCAGCTCAATAGATTGATCATTTAATCAACAATCTGCCATTTCCTATCTTTGAAGGGTGGAAAAAAAATATGCCAGTTTGAAAAAATACCTTAAGCGGGAGGGATGTTCATTCACTCACACACACACCACACACACACACACACAGCTTTTTCCCCTACTTGGACTAAATGCCACAGAAATAAATCTGAGAGCTCATTAAGGTATAGTTTCAATCAATCTATTGAATAGTTAATGTTTATAGTGTACAGAGGACTCAATAGCATCCCAAACTGGAAAAAAGCCAGAACTCACAAAAACATAAATCCTCCTTTTGTTTTACTCAATTCTAAATATTTTTTACAGGAGCCAAATGTAGAAAAAAGGTATTTTTACACAACTAAGAGCTGAAATGATTATATGTGGATCCTGTGTCATAGATACATGCATGTATAATCAGAGCGGGAATATTTGGGGTAAAACAATAAAGCAGGAAACCGAATGAGCTACAGACGCTCACTGCTGTCTGCCTGATTGTTTTAGATCATCTCTGTGTTCATTCCTGATGGGCCAGCACCTTTGCCATAGATACCCTGAGATAAAGCAGGCTCAGTGGAACTCGGATAGGAGTTGCTGCAAGATATCATCGCTGTGAGATGAAAACCACACTTGGTCATGATTGTGGCTTTTTACTATAAAAAGAATAACACATTCTTCACTCGGCATTAAACTGACCAACGAAAAGACATTTTAAGAGGTCATCTACTTAATTAGCATTCGTGTTTGTACTAGTTAACATTTGTATTCATGATGCCTGATTTTATAGATTACATTATATCGCTAGTTTCAACAACAAAGTTGATCGCTAGATGGCTAGCTAACACATCATTGTTAAATGTGAATATAAATTTTGCTGACACTGGCATATCACTCACTGGTTTATTAAAGTGAAAATACACAAGTCCTTTTAAAACAAACTTCAGTGACAATTGAACAACAGTTTTCTATTTGTGGTGCGAGGTGTCTTAAATATCGTTTAGGTTTATTTCATAAAGTAGTGTCTCTGAAAATGCATTTTCTTCCCCACATTCCTAAAATAATGGATTTTTGAAAATGTGTGTTTTCATTGGACAGTGACGATATGCTGAATAATTTTTAAACCTCATCATTAATTTTCAAAATACATCTCGCATCATTTTACTATTTTTGAGATATACCTATAAATTCAAAAATGTTACAGTGATCAGACTCACACACGTTTCTCAACAAATTGTGGAACAACAAAACAAGTTAACTGAAGAGAATCTATTTTACATTGAACACGAAAGCCCAGGGTCTGGACGATGAGGTGGAAATCCATGGAGCGCGAGATGATCCTCTTAGGAGGAGGAGAAGCCGTGGCCTCGCATCCACACACAGAACAAAAGGAGCCAATAATTCAATTAGGGTCCTTATCCCGTTTCTGCGGGATCCGCCTGAAAGCATGACGGAGCCGGCAAATGAAGGCGGCCTTTTCCAGGGCCAACGCCCGGCTTTGTTCTGCCTCCAGGGCGGCGCTGCTCAGGGAGCACCTGCAAGGCGTCCCATGAATGGCTACTCACCCCGGCCCCCATCTTCCAGACCCCAACCCCACCCCAAACACAACCTCAGCCTGGGATCCCCCAACCACTACCAGAATTGATCACTGATATGACCCAGTCTGACTCCTAATTTTGTATTAAAAAGAGCAAATTCAGCTCAAACTGCCTAATTACATGCATTTTATTAAGGCATTTAGTAATGCTAAACTATGGTTCTCTCCTCCTCCTTCTGAGGAATTTCATTGGTGAACTGCACATCTTCACGTAACCATACTAAAGAGGAAAGGCAGAAACCTTCTAGAGAACGGCAGCGCAAGGTTTATATTTTCACTGCCACCTTTCGCATGACAAACTATGACAATCTGTGAAACTTCTGGCAGCACACCAAAGCAGAACGCACTGCCACCAAAGATGGCCAGTCTCCAGACCACTTCCAGCACACACCTCCCATGCCTCTAAAGATAATGGTGCTAAAGCGCTGATGAAATGAGAAATCCCAGGCCTTCCGTTTACTGTTTGTTTTTCAACTATTTATTGATATTTATTTGGATGCTCTGCTGTAAAATTTGAAAAGACTACACGACCATACTGTGAACACTCTGATCCAGCTCCATGACTACAAAATAAACCCAACTTGATTTAGAATATTTTTCCAGCTTTCTGACAATTATGCCAGACCTCATGAGAAATCTTACTGCATTCTAGAATACAATGGACACCTCCTACTGCATCCACTGAACACAAAGGGTCTTCAATGTGATTAGTCACTGAGGATATCAGAGAACGATGCTTCATGATAAAGAATTCGATCCAGCCCTCATGCATTCACATCAGTGATAAGCGGTGACAAGCACACAGTGATGCATCTGAAAAGTCCAGGGGTGCTGTGTAAACCGTCTAACTACACTAATGATGCTTTGTTACAATATGGGGGGCGGGTAAAGATGCTCTAAATCAGCTGAGAATCACACCATTCTGTCTAATTAAGACCTCCCCTCTGCTAATGATTCATTTCCTTATTTTTTTCCATAAAAAAAAACATTCTTTAAACCGTTCTCCCTTCATGACCAATCTGGAGATCATCACGGGAGAATGTATATTATAGTACATCAGTATGTCTGCATTTAAATCATACAGAGGAAAACAGTATTTTATCATCATTCTGCTCCACACTATAACTTTTTTCCCGGGGTAGCCTTAAGGCAAACAGGTAAGTGAGTTCAGATTGCAAAACCTGTGGCAAAACAGCACAAACTCACCAACAAGGGAGAGCAGGGTGGAAAAGTCTCACCCCTGGCTGAAGGACTCTCTCGGGGAGGAAAGTGCAACGCGAAAAACAGCAGGAGGAAACCTGCCCCAGGCTCAAAACAGGCATCACAGGATGCGTACCTTTCAGGGCCTAGCAGTTACCTGTAGGTGGCATGTGAATGAGCCCTTATTAGCACGGCAACAAGCTAAGGTCTGTATCCCATGTCATGGCTCACTTACGATGAGCGACATGGTGGCTTAGCAGCCAGAGCTGTGGCCTCAAACCAGCAGGCTTGTGGGTGTGATGCCGTCTGGGCCGACGCGTGTGAAATTTGCGTGCTCTCCCCATTTCTGGCTTTCCCTTCTGGGTACTCTAAAGACATACAGTTTAGGCAGATTGGTTCCTCTAAAATTACCCTTAATGTGTGAGAGCATGTACCCTATGACTGACACCCTTGTTACTTTTACACGAACCCAAGCAGTACCGTTAAGAGACTAGTTACTGCGCAGTTCAAGCTCGCTTTCGTTTTCCACTGCAGAAGGTGTGGCCAAATTTGGAGAGCGACAGTGACATAAAACTGAAGAGACGCTCCTTTACTGTTCATACGGTGTAAATCAGGATTTACTGTGTGCTAATTTCCGCTAGCATAACGATGAGAATCGCTGTATTATGTTAGCATCAAATGCTACCGGAATTAGCATTCGGTTGCATACATTTCAATTACGAACTATTCAGCCGTTCTATAGCACTTCTTCAAGCAGCAAATTTTCAAGTTCCGAGTTGGGCGTCAATACATCACAATCTACGGTGCTACTAATAATGAATAATATACAGAATACGCCCTTCTCCTTCAGACAATCCATGCATATCAATGCAGGAGACCGGTTCTCTCTCTCTGCATTTTGACCAATCAGAAGGTGGTGATGCAACCAGCTCAGTTTAATCATGCTTTCAGCCCCGATGGTAAGCGGGGCCATGCTAGCGTGGGAACGCCTCACAGTTGACAATGGAAAACCGTCTCTTTGCGGCCCGGCTGGGTTTGTGGTGGCAGTGGAACAGCGCCTCCCATCTGTGATGTCAGGGGTTGCAGTGCTCACACGCCATCAGGCCGGGCCTGAGCGGCCCTTGTGTGCCGCTTCAGCTCCTTCCTCCGTTCCTCAGTCTTCCTCTACACTTTCCATGATCTCACACCAGAAAACAGAGAATTATCGTGAACAAGCAATATGGTGCAAGCCAAAGCCTCATGACAGTGACGTTATAGGCGTATGTCTCTAATTTAAACACTGCCTCATACCAGGGAACAAGCCAGTTAAAAACAATATAAAATATATTGCTATGCACAATACAGATGCTTCAAAAATGCTTGTCAACATTATCATGGAGATCCTGCACCAGCGGTCTGCTGAAGCAATCAGCTGAGGCTCGGCGAGCACATGACCAATAAGATGGACCTGAACTGTATATTTGGAAAAGGCATTGATCTTTCGCCAGTCACATAACAGATGTGAAAAGTTAAGGAACTTCCCTCTGAAGAACACACTCACCAGAGAGCAGCGCCGGGCCCAGCCAAGCCCAGCTGATCACAGGAGAACAAACATCCCCTGCAGCTCCCGTACTGTGGAGGAGGCCAAGGGGCCATCGGCAAACTCCCAATTGCCCTTCGGGTCCTTCTGCAGCCAATTAACCGAGGGGGCCCTGAGTCAGACATGGGCCCACACCAGAAGAGACCGGCCAGGAAATGGCATGTTGTTTCTGAACATCCTCTCTTTAGGAATCCACCCTTCAATGTGAACGGGTGAGATGCCAGCGAGCACTTCAAGGGATCTGATGCTGTCAGCTGAAGGATAAGGGCTCTGCTAATACAGGTTAGGCGTTTTGGCTCAGCGGTTGACAAGAATCTGTCATGTTTCCCCTCGCCATAAAAAGCCTATGAGATAATGGGCCCAGCAGACACAGGGGTCCACGGCTCCCTCAGGTCCCTTGCTCTACTTTAAGGCCAGTGAAAGGAGAGATCCATTTTGGCACACAGGCGTATTAAAACTTTATGATACACTGCAAGAATGCAAAGCTGTATTTGGCTAGTTATAAAAACAGTGCAGCACTGTGACATCGGATCTGTTTCCTCATGCTAATTTTCATTCCCCAGTCACTTTAACAAACCAGTGTATTAAAAAGCATTTTGATCAACAGATGGTATATTAAGAGCATTATCCAACTTAAACGGATGCCTGGTTTAGAAAGGAAAATAATATTATTCAAATAAGTGAATTTAGACTCCCGGGAATGTTAAGTGACCACAAAGGATTCTGGACGGAATGCACAATCGGATTTCAGTTTACGTACTTTTATGTAGAATGTATGAAAGCCATGATACCATGGCAGAGGGCTGGCAGATGGGAGTGGTCAATGCTTTCCTTAGAAGGGGGAAAAACTAAAAAGCAGAGGAAAAAAAAAGTAAAGAGGACAGCTTGGTAAAACAAACCGGGAATACAGGCCCCTTCTTGTCATGTGGTCAAGTGTAGTTATGTTTCAGAGTGTGTTCCTGTTGCTTTGGTTCTCGCACATCATAAACTGTCAAAAAAAGCATGTTTGCCGTTTGTATTCCACCCCTACATAGACTAACAATACAGTGACCCAAGTTCCCGACACGTCCACTAAACCGGGGTCATTTAACCGATCAAGCTCGCTCCTTGCCATCCACAGAATCACGTGGTGCGACTATAGTTGTTCCAGCATCTCAGAAAGAGCCACCACCCAGGGATTTTCCACATACAACGGTGTCTGGCGTTCACAGAGAATGGTGCGATGAACTGCTATTGTAGATTATAACAATTATATTATAATAGTGTTATATCATTATCTATATATTTTAAGAACTGACTCAAAAACCTTATGGATATCTAGGGATTTTTCTTTTTTGCAATGTTAAAAGGCACATCCACATGTGATGTCATCTTAAAGCCCTAACTATCGTCCTTAAGGAACAACAGGACTTCGAGACGCATGTACATTACGAGATATACGAGCAAAAACAATGTCCTCTACAGAGGGCAGAAATGAACTGCGGGATCTCAGGAGGATATGACATCAAGGCTATGACTTGCAGGATAGACGAAAAGTATTAAACCACAGAAAGATGTTTTATGATCAATAAGCCAGCCAATCACAAAAAGCCCACAGCCATTTCAGATTAAACGCAAAGGTATTTATACAGCAAAATGTTATTGCGACAGCAGCTGTTTCCCGGTGTGTAATTTTATTTATTTAAATTACAGATCTCCTGTGTTTGTGTTGACATTTGTTATTTCTATTTCCCGTTTCATAAGCTTCCTACCGGAAACTTCTGAAGCAAAGTTTTTGCTGTTAGGATTCTGATGGTGTGCTGTCTAACAGTGGGTAACAAGATAATTAGGGAAATACTTTAACAAGAGGAGGAACGATCCCCGGAATTTTATAGTGAAAATAGTAACAAATACGGATTAAATCATGCTGAGTGCTTATTTCTGTATGGGTGTTTGACATCAGGCCAGAAATGTGAAACCTGGCAGGCTCATCTGCCGGAGACTGAAGGAATGCAGGTGCTCGCGGGCACCCCCCTCACCGGCAGGGGTACGGTTACTTGGAAGGGATTCCACAGAGTCCGGTCCTGTAGTCCAGACAGGATGGAATCTGTCTCTCTCGGCCTCGGATGTTTACACTGGGTCTTAGGGTCTCTTTACTTCACCTGCCTGGAGTCTCAGACAAGCTCTGGGGTTTTTATGAGTCATGCCGTGCTGGGCTCTGCAAAGGATCTTCAGAGAGACGGCGCGCTCTGCGAGCCGTACTGGCCTGCGGTCACCAAGCTCGCCCCCAGTAAGAATTCCCTGTCAGAGTGATGGTGCATTCTAAAAGGAATCCCTGTGTTTCAGCTGTAGAAAACCAGGAAGCTGGATGTCAAACAAGCAGACAAAAGAGAATTGCTGGGGTGCCATTTAATATGTATTCCTTAAATTCAATTAATTCATTAATCAAACTGGATAAAAAGCATTAAATAACTTGATGAGGTAGAAATTGGGCAAAGAAGGTGGGCTACTGGTGGAGTCAACAAACTGGTGTATTGCATGGTTACTGCCAATTCAGGGATGGTTTTAGGAGAATTTGGAGATGGCTGAGGCGCTGCGACAGACTAAAAATCTGTTTTGTGTGTGCTGGTATAAATAAAACATTGTGGGGCATAATGTCCTCACAATGTAATAAAACTTTGTGGGGATATTTTTCAGGTATGCGTGTATGTGCATATATAATTTCTTTAGAGCGTTTTTAATATTCCGGTGTGCAATATACTTGGACATGGAAGTAATACCACTGCCATACTGTTTAAGGGGCAGCTGCGCCAGTCCAAGGTGGCCGGATGACCTTTAACAACAGGGTACTGCCTGCGATTTATGACCTTCACATTGCAATAAAAACACACCCACTATATAAGCAATTTCAGCCCATCCTATATATTTGTGGCTGACCCGAATTCGTTTCTGTGCACTAAATAATTAAATTTGAGCCATCTGGAGGGCTTGTGATCTAATTCTGTCCCTCTCCGAAGAGCTGGCCACAGTTTATAGCGTTTCCACTCCGCCTTTTGTGGCGAAAGGGAGGACGGAGCAAAAAATAAAAATAAAATAAATAAGTCACATTTCAAAAGATAACAATGATGTGTACGTCTGTCATATCGTAGGGTGATGCTGCGGCGTTCCACCAACCCCCAGAGGCGAGTTAGGCAGAAGGTCCACTTAAGCACGAACACCTACGTATGACATATTATTATTCATAATTTTACTACACTATGCAAAACTATTTACATACTTGCCTATTTACACAGATAAATATTTCACATGGGCAATCCACACATCACAAAAGTACAACATCCAGCACTCTATGGGGACACTATTAGAACACACAAGCTTCTGGTCCCAGAGCCATGCCCTTATACATGACATGACATCTGTGCACGTACTACCTGAATGTGTGGGAGCGAGGAAGAGCGAGCCACACGCACAGACGGCTTCCTTTAACCCGTCACTTCAACTTCCTGCACCATAAAGGTACTGTGCCCCTCTTCAGGCGTGCGCCAAACGTCTTTAGGAAGATGCTGACTTCCCACGCGCAAAGAGCCCCGCCCCAATCATATTAAGATTGGATAACTAAGCTGTCTGTCAACAGCTGCGGCCTGAATTCACAGCACACCCCAAGGGACCCCCCCCGCAGTCCTGAAGCGCTTAGAGGAGGTGACAGCACTTCGAGATGGGGGGTGCTCGTGCTCGGCCGTGTCCTGCAAAGTCGGATTCCGCTGAGCATGGCGGCCCCTGGGTCATGCAATTAGCCTCTATCAGCAGATAAGGTCTGCAGACAACTTTATTATTATGGCTCTGTAGTGGGGGGGGGAGGCACCTTTACAATCACTGCCCCCCATATTCCACCTAACACTGGGCCAGAACAGTGCAGCAGACAAAAGTCATAACTGAGCAAACAGAATGTGTGAAAGGCAGGAAGAGCGTATCTGAAGAAAGCCAGGTGGATTACGTGCCTTCCTGACGCCCCTTCATGCTTAGCTCTGGGGATCCACCAAGTGCGCGCCCTCTGCTCGGATCCCGGCACGAGCAGCCCGACACCGCCGTGTCCCGGCTGGACAGCTCCACGCAGGCCACGCCCCTCCCCAAGGCAAGATCACGTAAACACAATGATGTGCGGTTCACTTACAGGGCTCAGCTCAAGAGATGCAGCATATGGAAACCCCAGCTTTCTTCCTGGACCCCCGCCCCGTAAGCCCACCCTCCCCCTCCCGTGAGCCCAGAGTCAGCTGAGGGTGGGCAGGTTACAGGGAACGAACAGAACAGGCACAGGCTTCCGGGAGATCGGCTTAGGCCATGGATTAACCCCGCGGTCGTTACCGGTGATGTCTCACCTGCGATCCTCGGCCACTCCCGCACAAACGGCCGGGTTCGGCTTGACGTCTGATAGCACTGCCTGCCTGGGTATTCGTTTAGTTTGATGTCGCCTGGGCAATGACTAGGGGACGGCAGGTATGAGATTCCTCATGGCTGCCCAGGAGCCATGCAGTAAGAGGTATCCTCCAGCAGAGAGCCGGCTGCTGATCTGCTTCTGCCCGGCCCACGCTTCCAGGAGGAACAGGTGCTTCTCTACACGGAGATCTGCTCGAAATGCTGATCCCTAACCCTCAGCTCATCTTTACAGCATTGTCCTGCTGTTGGCCAAAACGCCGTGTATTGCTAATATCCTTGATCTTAGATGCTTTACAGATTTATTTGTCGCAGGGGCAAACACTGAGTTAAGACCTGTCTGAAAGCCTGGGGAATATCACTTAAAATGACGTTTTTATGGCTGCCTTTTAAATAAACTCGACCCTGACCAGGATAGGCGGTTACAAGACAGATGGATTTTTAAATAAACAATTTTAAAACAGTTAAATAAATGCTAAAAATACACACAAACATAACAGCCCCCGACATAAAGCAGAGCTTTAACTAGACTTTGCACATCAACATACAGGGCGTTTCATCTGGACAGTTTCGCTCAGTATAAAAAGGTTCCAGTAACCCAAAGCTTTTAGTGATTAACAGGCAGCCTGAGGGTCACCTACTGCCTGTCCCATGTACTTTTCTGGTTTTCAGAATTTCAGCACGATGGCACGTTTCTGCCCAAAGGCTTTTTTTGATAGAACGGCATAAAGACGACCCAGATGGGACAGCAAACCGAGGAGTTCGTGACAAATGGCAGAACAATCAGACTGGCATCAAGCACCTCACTGATCAAAGTTCTTAACGAGATTAGAGAGGAATTATCCCGCCTTTCCCAAGCCGCTCTTTCCCCACCCCGTTCCCTCCTGACCTAAACACGCCAAAACGCACAACGCCTACTGTCTGTCACATTTCAGACAGTTGTAATCCAATGACCGTGTCATTGCTGGCAGCCATGCTAGCATAGAGAGCGTCTGATTCGTTGTGTTGGATGCTCGTTAAGTAGACCGAGACCTCGGGGCTGCATCATTGGATAGGTGGCAGGGGGGTGGGTACGCCAGGATGGAACAGCTGCAGAAGGCCCAGGAAACCTGGGCGGAGATTTCCCTGGGACATCCCCATGTCCCCAACCTGCTGGAGACTCACAAGATTACTGCGGCACCTCTTCAGAGGCGCTTGGGGGATTAGAGCGGCCTAAACAAATGGCCCCAAAGCTGCCCTTTAAAAGCATTTTTGCACTTTACTTTATCAGTGTCGTTTAACATTTAACCCTAATGTGGGCTGTGAAAAGCCAAGATAAGACGAGATAAACTCAGCATTATTACTGAAAATGTTTGCATGCAGAGCTCAAGCACATGGCAAGGAGGCGAGCCGGCTCAGCCATGGAGAGAACATCAACCAGCAGCTGGCAAGATCATCATTTCTTAGGCCTCGCCCCTGCGTGCCCTTTAACAAAACGCTACCAACATCTTTGCCGAACACAGAAAGCTAGATTTATAAAGTATTAGGTCTGTTTTAAAAGTTAACCTTTTGTAAACGACTTCAGGATGACAGGCACAGTTCCAAGCCAATACATTAAAAAGTGCCGTGCCATCATTGTGAGCCCTTTCCTTAAATTAATTCTCTTTATCTTATCTGTGGAATTTCACTTTGAATCGAACACGCAAACGTAGCTCTGCTGAATTTAACAAATTAGCCTCAGGAACTGTTGAGCGCAGCAGACGAGCGCAGCAAACAGCCGACTTGTGCTCGCAGCTGCTCCGCCCTGTCAGCTCATCGCCAGTGACTAGCCAGAGCCAGCGAGTGAGCTGTGTGCGTTTCTGTGGCTGCTCGACAGGCGCGCCTGGGGAGGGAGGGGGACAGCAGTCGCCCGGGTATGCAGGAGGAGGAGAGGGAAGGGGACAGCAGTCGCCCGGGTATGCAGGAGGAGGAGAGGGAAGGGGACAGCAGTCGCCAGGGTATGCAGGAGGAGGAGAGGGAAGGGGACAGCAGTCGCCGGGGTATGCAGGAGGAGGAGTGAGAAGGGGACAGCAGTCGCCGGGGTATGCAGGAGGAGGAGAAGCTAGGGGACAGCAGTCGCCTGGGTATGCAGGAGGAGGAGAGGGAAGGGGACAGCAGTCGCAGGAGGAGGGAAGCATGAGGCTTAAGCTCATTAATAGCTTCCGGCCCCCCGCTATCTCTCGCGCACACGTACTCCCCCACACAGACGTCTGCCTGTCGGCAGCATCCAGCGAGCTTACCGTTGGCTGCCCTCCTCCCCCTGCAGGTGCAAAGACTCCCAGCTGACCGGCCCAACCTCTTGGCCAGCGGAGCGTTCGCCTCTCTCCCGGCTCCCAGGGAGACGATCTGCCTGGACATCCCCCTGCCCCCCAAAGCAAATGGCACTCTCTGCGCCAGTCTGATAGAGGCGCAGGTAGGGGTGGGGGCTACAGAAAACCCTAATATAGAGCGACATCCGACTCCAATACAGGAACCCCCAGCTAATCACCTCCGCCTTCCTGACAGAGCAATAAGCTGATGGTGATGGCGGACGGCGACGGTGATATAACCTGTATGCGCCTTTATGTGTCTGTGTGTGCTTATGGACATTTGTATTTTGTGCTGTTGATATGCCTACCAGAGGGACAAAAAAATTGATCAGCGAGTCAATTTAGAAAATGCAATAACCTTAAAATATTCTGACATCACTGTAAACGTTTTTTTAAGAAAAAAAAAACAACCTGCCATTATTCTTCAGAAGCACCAAATACAAAGCCAGTGACAGAATGACAATATTAATAAAGTAACTTCCAGGGGGAAAAAAGCAGTACCTCTGGATTAAAACATGGTGCCAGAATTATAAAATAACAGATGCACAAACCTAATAAAGCAAATCCAGGCATCACTCAGCTGATCCCATCTCCCACCTCTTCATTTCAGAGTAAAAAACATTCCAACCACACTGCCCAAACATCTCAGTCGATGGCAATTGACGAAAATGAATGTTGTTTAGAAATGAATTATGCATACGCTTAAAGACAAATTAAACATCTACTCCACAAAAATCTTCTTACAACCACAGTTTCATTTAAATACCCCAGAGAACTGTTCCAAGGTTAAGCCCAATCAGGTTCACTCCTACCAAGCAGCAAACCCCGGGATACTCCCAGGCTTTGTGGCCTAATCCCCAGCAATGTGCCAAAGAGCATTCTGAAGTGCTCCCAGTGGTTTCCACGAGACAGCAACACAAAAGTTTTAATCACGTCTTGAGAGGGGAGAGAGAGAGAGAGAGACCGGGACACTGGGAGAGGGAGACAGAGGGAAATGAAAGACTCAGCAGGGAAATGGTAGATTTGCGTAATTCTCTGTATCCTTGGGAACCAAACGATAATTGATTCACATCTCTGTGTCTCATAACAGATTCCATCCCCACAAAAAAAAAAAAAAAAAACTGTTGTTCTTCCTTCCTGTGATTTAACGGCTTCAAATTAAATGCTTTGTGCCTGTTGAAAACAACACACGGTGCTGATTCTGGCTAAACAAGGATTGCAGGCAACCACGGCCAAGCACCTGCCTTCCAATCCACCTCCCTGTCCTACAAGTGGAAGAACATAATTTTTCAGAATGCAGAGATTGGACCAATCGATACACGCTTTCAGGGTATGTCCTTTTCTGATTGGTGGGGAAGAAACCCGCAAGCAGCGACAGATGAAGTAAATATTACAAGAAAAATGTAGGCAAACTTAGGAGAACAGATTGGCGTTAAATCTCCCTTTCATACTATAATCTTTTAATGGCTTACATACTGCGGATCACTTTCTGACCCCGAAATTTGCCATGTTGCTATTTCTTCAGCAGCTGAGCTATTATTGTTAGTATTAAATGACTTGGGGACGCTACAGGGAAGCCCTAACGGTTTCCAGGTCAGAGACTGCAGGGACCATTAACGCTCACCGCACACCCTGCAACAGGACTGACCCGAGTTCAGCGAAATGCAAACTCAGATCTTTTCCATATGAATCCGTTGTCTGGAAATGTCAGCTTTATTCCAACATTAAAAACCAAGCATTTCTTAAGATAATCCAGTCTCCATATTCCTACCTTTAGAGATGAAAATAAATGTACTTCTCCCACTTTCTCTTTCTTGACTGCTAGTCTTTACTGGCAGACTGAGCCCCTCACCTGTCCCCATCCAAGCTACTCGCCCCCCTGAAGGTCACCAACCTGCCAGAAATGTCCTCTCTCATACAAATGCTGTTGGCAGACAGGAAGTGACCCGATCCGACGGAGGTCACGGTGCCGGTCTGAGAGGATCCCGTATCTCTGCAGGAGCATCGCGGCCCGGTGCCGTTTGCTCCCCCTCCCGACACGCTGCCCATTCCCACTCTGACATTTCAGCCCACCCTCATTAGTCTTTTTCATCTTTATGCAGGTGCCCTGCACTTTTGTTGGGGTCAATGTAGATTCCAGATTTTTGACTCTCTTTCCGCCATCACTTCATCAAGGCAGAGTGGGGGGGAGGGGGGAGGGGCAGAGGGCAGCGAGGCCCAGGGGGCTCGTAAATATCTCAGGCATGAGGGAGCCGGCTGGGGGGTAAGTCAATCGCGGGGCATGCTGGGTGGTGATGTGCTAGGGATACAAGGGCCTTGGCCATAAACAGGCCAGCAGAGTGCTGTGCCCCAGGACTACTTATGGCAGCTGTGTAAAGGGTAGCAGGCTGAAGCCAAAGCCATTTTTCTGCGGGGTCTCAGCCATTCAACGGCAATTTGCATCATTTCCAAAAGAATAACATTCTTCATAAGACTTATGCAAATTTCATAAGACAGTTCCTCACTATCTATTCAATTAAGAGCACTTGTACAAAAAACCCTCTAAACAAACAGTACAATGAAAACATATGCATATATCCATTACTTAATGGACACACACACAAACACAGACACACACTGGTATTTCTATACTTGTGAGAACCGTGTTCGTCTATGGGCATATATAAAAACTATCCAGCCCTAACCATACCCATAAATAACCAAACAAAACATAAGACTTTTGCCATTTTAAGTCTTTGATTACATTCACAGATTGCCTCTCGTCACTTAGCAATTCTTTATAGAAGGGATGTAACCTACAGTAGGCTACTTTCCCTAAACCGCTGGTTAAAGTAGTCTTTTATTGAACAGTGGGACGGATTCCATCCTAAGTAGAGGGGATCATTTATGCCATCTCAAGGCATGGTAAATAGTTTACCTGCCTGACTTCTGAGCGCACCAGCCAGGCCTCAGCCCTGCAATCTTACATCAAAGGCTGTTTACTCTCCCACCTTTAGCTCATATCTGGCTTTGACCCAGGTGCTCCATAAGATGGCATCCCCTAAATGTAACAACCATTTAGGAATAGAGTTGAGTGAGCCTAGATAGAATATAGTAACTTATTAGACCAAGACTTAGACCTATACATTCCACTGGGAGCTCCAGTATAGAACTTAATATCAATCCCACTGATAAGAATAAATGAGCCACAACATAGACCCAAGATAAAATGCTCTTAACTGAACGTTTGTTATTTAGGAAAAAAAAAATCACTTCTTGTCAATGACATGGACACCTGAAACTGGTGCAGATGGGTGTTTTTCAACTGAAACCTGTACTCAGATTTTTTATATATAGATAGATATATATATAGATAGATAGATAGATATAGTCACACGACTTCAATACAGTCGTTAGCCAGGTCTTGGACGACACAGGGCCTTTGAAAAATAACGTCAAAACCACCAGACAATCCCCATGTTTAATGATCACACATGCTTTTACAAACAGGAGAGTTGCAGATTAGAGAGCAAATGGAAAGCTTGGGGGTTAAAATGCCACTTATCAGCCTGTCAGCTAAGAGACTTTGATATAAGCAACATGGGCCAACTCAAGGCAAAAAGCCTAATTGTTGTTGCCCAAATTCCAGATACACTGGTCATAAAAACTGCAATATTTAATACATCAAGGACTGTTGCTAACCATCACAAGAGACAGCTCAAAAATGACCACAGAAGCGAAACAGAAGCTCTGTGACCCATTGAGACCAAGCAGTATATCTCAGGGCTGCCCACCTGAAAGGGCATGAGCCCAGGGCCAGTGCACAAATACATATAACCTGGTGTAAGGACCACAAACTCTGCACTTCCCACAAGTAGTAGGAAAAGTCTGATGAGTCTGCCATTTCTCACATCTGGTTAGGATTATGTTTGGTGAAAGCCAAAGCATGCCTTTAGCACTGGGTGCTGGATGATACGGGCCGCCATCTTGCGGAACCACTAGGTCTGATGTAACTGCCAAGGATTATGGTGCCATCTTAACGGACTAAGTACACCCTATTCTGCCAACACTGCATCCTCGTGGCGTTCTCATGTTCGCCCGTATTATAATGCCACCATACTGGTTGGTTTTGTGAACTAGCATGAAGTCAGTTGTATACTATGCCAGCCCAACCACCCCCCATGCCACCCCCACCCCACCGCCGAGTTCCAAATAGAGTGCCACTTCTTCAGGACTGGAGGGCCTTTCTTCATGAAGACTCCCCAGAAGCCAACTTCACACAGCTGAGAATCTTTATCACAGCATTCCTATGGGGACCAGAGCTGTTCTTGAGGCATTCGGTGGTCCAGCAGGGCATCAGCTCCTTGGTATGATCTACCATCTTGATTTTTGTGTATTTGGCAGTCTAGGAGCAACTGTTTTGCATATAAAGTCTTTAAGTACTCTTTACAGGACCCATAAAAGCAACCTTACTAATATTTCGTAACACTGCCATTAAGTTGAATTCTTTATTTGACTCCAAATACCTACAACACAAGTCATTATATTTATCAGCACCAGTATATGGGGCCATTTGTGCACCTTAAATATGACTGGGGTTAATTACACTTATCTTAATGTTCTGATATGAGAACTGCTATCTGGCTGGCAGCTAGTGGGCCCCTCTCTTCCCGGCATAAAATCTCCCAAACAGCTCAGTGCTTTTAAATCCATCCCATTGAAAAACATTTAACACAAAGCAGTTAAAACTCAAGACACAGAAGCAATGTCTCGCCGAAAATATAAAGTCTATTCTTCAGTCTGTTCAGGTGCCTGGCAATGCTAGAGGAATTGGTAATGTAATGGCAAAAGCTGAATGTCAATAAACAGCGGCACGTGCTCCCGGCCGCATCACTGCACGAGACCTTGGAAGGCATGCCTAAAAGGTCACCGTTTTCACAAAAACCTGCTAGCTATGCCGCTAATAAAATCTTACCGACAAGGACATTATTTCTCTCCTCGAGAGGAAATTAAATCTAAATTTTCCTCACGCACAGCACAAAAATTCATTCTGTTATGTGAAACAACTAAAAGGGATAATGCTTAAAATCCAGTGAAGCTAATTCAATAAGGAAAAGCCCAAGCCAGGTGGCTTACTCAGAATGTTTGCACTGCTTTGCACTGAAGCTGGGGAAGCTGGCAGGACTCACAGCACTGTTGCAGACACATCCCTCGCCACCCCCGGCGCTGGAAATGGTACATTCCACATAGTTAGGCCGCACACAGTGGACAGCGACACCGGCTGGGCCATTTCGTACCGCAGGGGTGTATCTGTCGTCGTGCGCAGTGGAGCCGGAAGCGCCGTGTTCACAGGCTGATCGGGCAGAGTTCTCGTGGCAGAGGTATCACAAGCGCATTGTGTGCGAATCACCACAGCGGCACCGGGGAGCCCCAAGTACAAAACGCATACTTCAGGTTACATAACGTAAACATCTCAAAATGCCGGCAACAACGTAAACACCCCCGCCCGAACTCTGCCTCACAAAACTGACAGCGTAGCAGAGAAAATAGACTTTCCGTGCGACGGAAAGGATGGCAATTCAGCGCCGGACCGCTCCCTCTTTTCAGCTACCCGCAGAGGAATACATTTAATTTGTCATTTTATTTAACCTACAAATAACAAATTTCCCAGTGCTGGCATGGGGCCTGACAAATGCAGACTATTACTTTATGATACTGCATTATAGGCCGTGATAGTCCCTCTCCGTCTACCGAACGCGGCACAGAAAACACCTCTTCATTACACCTGTCCAAAACAAAATCGAAAGGACGCTAATGGTAGAGGCATAACTCAAAGGTGGCGGAGGGAGGGAGGGAGGGAGGCGCGGGCTGCGGTAGCCTGAGTGCGGGGCTTACGGATCGGCGGCCCAGAGCTGATTCCTGGCACTGGCCGGTGGCTTTGATGATGTGGCCAGTGTTGGGGATGAGTGTTTGCGGCGCCAAATGCTAATGTGCAGCAGTAGCAGGAAAAAAGCTAAGGGGATTTAAAACAAGCATATTATTTTCCCTTTCTGCTAAAAAGCATCTGTTTCCAGTACATCTATGCAGCTCCCTGGCCTCTTTGGGCCGATCCCGGCAGGGGAGCACGGTGGGAGGACCCGTGGCGCGCCCGTGGGCCCGACTGCGGAAAAGGCGAGGTGCCTGACGACGCGCTTGACTTTCGGGAAGGTGCCGGTAAATGCCACGCACGCTGGCGGGGCCGGTTTCGGAAAGCGGGCACGTGACACTCTGACCTCAGAAAATGTCAGTAACGCTACGTGCGAGACGCGGGCTTGTTGGCGTCGGGGCCGGGCGGGTCAGGAACGGTGAGCGCACTGCCGGCCGAAACCCCAGAATCCCAAGTTTAAAGCTGGGGATCAGGAGAGACGGTCATCTGTAACCGCCGCATAAGTAAGGCCGGACGATACCTGGAAGCCCCTAATCTGCTACACAAACTTCAATTAAGTAAGTCTATTCAAAATCACATGATTCATTTGCAAAACGACGTACTGTAGCGAGAGAGCGTCTGCACCGCACTCTGGCGTGTTAATTAGAAAAGAGAACAATAAATCCAGGAC
>JAODKM010000099.1:10899945-10916380 GCA_026780845.1 Petrocephalus sullivani | reverse complement strand
CTTGCTCCCCCCCGTGGACACAGGTGCTGCGGGGGGGGGGGGGGGGGGGTGGGGGGGTGGGTGCACAAAGATTTTAAAAAATGAAAGCTCCCCACCACTCTGAGTGGCTGAAGTTCACGACACGAAATGATCCCAAAGACCAGGATCTAACTGGTACACTGTATCAGATACATCACCTGCTGAAAACAATATTCAAAGCCCAAATTAGATCATGAAATACAAGACTTTAATAAAAACTCTTGGCTCAGACAGGAGCGTGACACACTAAGCAACGATTACTCAGGTATTCCTCTTTTCATCAAGCGTGATTTTCATCACACAAAGGGACATTAAGCACGGCGTTAAGACGTTAACACGCCGCCGTCTTCCACAATCGCCTGCGATTCCCGGCCCTTCTTAAGCGATGTTCATTCACTATAAAGGAGGAGGGGTCGCATTCGGAAGCACGTAGGCTGGCGGCTGACATTCATTTGTGTGGTCAAGGGCTGGTGCCGGGCATGAAGGGGGCGCTAAGGCCGGGCAACAGCGGCCCAGGTCAAGGGCACATGAGCACCACCAGAAGGAGCTCTGCCCATCCCAGCAGAGCCCCCACACCCCACCCAGCATTATAATCGGGCTTTCTGCTCCCTAACCGATAAATCTTTTCTTCAATTATGTAAAGCATGCTATATCATTACTAAAATTATCCAATGAAAGCGTTGCCGTCTAACAAACCTTTCTGTAAGTTTCATTGACTCAATAACACTCTAAACACGGGAAAAATGGCTAAGTTTCCCGTTTACCCAGGCCAAAACTATCCACACATTTAATGACCCACACGACTTGCTCTTATTGCTGCATACAAACGCTGGCACGCTGCAAGGAGATGCAGCCTTTCAAAAAAAAAAGACACGTAAAGCTGATATCCATGGTAACGGGTCTCAGGGCACAAAATAAATAGGAAAATCACCGATAGAGCTCAGACTTGTTATATGATTGAGAAAAAATATCATTTAAAATCTGATCCTAAACAGTCAATATCCTATTTTCTGTGCTAGCCTCTGACATTTCCAGCTAGATACACCTACAACAAGCCATTAGAGGCAAACTTCACGGCAGAAAAACTTGTCAGAGCTCAGCCGAGTCCCCATCTTCAGGACATTATGTCAGCTCCGGGTATAAACCTACTGGGAAATTGAGCGATATTGTAAATCACTCATCACTCATTCTAGATAAAACCTTAAACACCAATTATAACACAGGACTTTTTTTCACATTTGGATTCTTAGACAGGAATTTAAGAGCTAAATCTCAAAGTATTTTACTGTCTAATTCATCGCTCTTTTATATAATGCGTTCTGCTTTTGAGTGAATGATGGACGGGCACACAGTGAGGGAGAGGGGAGCGGTCCGGGCCCGGGCTGGGGTCAGAGCCAAGGCTGCAGAAACTTGGCATAAGAGGGGATCAAGCACGGTGAGTACAGGCAGCTGAGAGAGGAGGTCCGGGGACTCACCGTGGTGATGCAGGGCAGCTCCTTGTTGAGCAGCCAAGGCAGTGACAGCCTGCCTTCACCGCGGTAACAGGACTTGATCCTCTCTCGCATGGCCAAGTTGACCTGACGCAGGGTGAAGAGGCAAAGCACGGTCTCGCGGGGCGGATTAGCCCGGTTCTTCTGGCCCTGGGAGAAGACCACGAACAAAACGTCCTCATCTTCCGACAGGCCGAGGGCCCGGGCCAGCATCCTGCCTGGCCGCTGCTTGTAGGCGGCCTGGACCAGGCGGTACTCCACCCCATCCTTGGTGCAGCCGAGGGGAAACTCCACGTAGGAGTAGAACTCTGTGTCATTGGAGCACATGCGCACTATCTTGGACGTGAAGAACTTTTCTCCGGTGGCGTCCATCTGCGTGAGCTGCGTGTCCAGCTGCAAGGTCAGGAAGTAGATGTAGGTGCGACTAGAGAAGCCATAAACGTAGTAAATGTCGAAGGCCGGGTACAGGGAGAGGGTGTCCGACGGGATTTTGATCTGCGAGGATACAAACTCATCCTGGTAGACCAAGCTGAACATGCTGACACTCTCCTCGTCCTCCACCAGCTTGCGGCTGGACAGGGTGGGGAAGTACTCGGACTTCCCGTCGATGGCGGCGCCGATGAAGAGGCGGCTGTCCCTCTTCTTCCTCTTCTTCCCGTCCCCGGCTATAGCCTCGTCTTCACCGACCACCACCCCCGCCATGCCGTCAGCCTCCTTGGCCCCGGACAGGTAGTGCTCCTTACGATGATGGGGTTCGCCGAGCTTGAAGAGGTCGTCCAGGCGCAGGAACTGGCACACGCCCTGCCAGATGCTCCCACAGGCCACCAGCCGGTGCCCGGCGTAGTCCACCAGCAGCAGCTTGTTGACGTTGTCTGTGGGCTCCAGTCTGTGAGCGCAGGCTCGCACGCTGGGCGGCGGGTAGCACTTGGAGTTGTCCTCCACGGGGCCGGTGGTATGCGAGCGTAGCTCCGTCAGGTTGGCCGAGAGCTTGTAGACGCGGTTGACAGCGCCCACGTAGACGTCGCCCGTCTTGCGGTGCACAGTGAGGTGTGTCAGGCTGGTGTCCGTCACTCTGAAGGCTCCGGTCTCCGGCGGCGTCTCGGTCGGAGCCGCGGGGAAGGCTCCGGCGCGCAGCACGAGGAACACCAGCGGCAGCCATGTGAGCAGCATGATTGCAGATCTTCCGATGGGTGCAGGAGGGGGGTGATACTCTCCAGAGGAGTGTGCGACTTTTTTCTTCCCTTCAGGTATCAGTGGGCCATCTCTGAAAAGACAAAGACAGGGCAATTAAGGACAGAGGCACTCAGGATGCAGCCAAGGTCCCCCTCTTCCCCCGAAACACTCGGCTTGACGGGATCACGGGGGCTGGGATGGACGGCAGATTTCCATCCCGCCGCCTGGCCTCACGCAGGGCCGGCTACATTACACGCACCTGCTTCTAGTCCATTTGGGAAAAAAGCTGCATTAATGACCCAAAATGGTCGGTCCGGAATGGTCGGAAAGCATGTGTGCGCACAAGGGAGTTATCGGGGGGGCATATTGATGGAATGGCCACTGACAGCTGCAGGCCGTGTCACACCCACGCCGCTCGCTCGCCAGATCGCTAATAAACCTTTACAGCCATCGCTAACACTAATCCCGAGTGCATCTGTTAATTAGGCAGCAGCTTTGGGGTGGGTTTGGAGGGCGGAGCAGTTAGAATGGCAGAATTTATAGGTGCTGAGATGCTGGTAGCCCTATACATATGTAACTGAATATTTAACACGAGTGATTAGTGGACAGATCAAAAGCTGTGCTATAGTGCTCAGGCACACTGAAGACCCCCCCACCCCCACCCCCACAGTGAGAAGAGCTGCTGGTATGAAAGAGGCCGTTATGGGCCTTAAACAAGCCCCTTTGGGGGAGCACCGCCGGGACGGACGGGCAGGCAGGAAGGAGGACACCCAGCACTCCGCAGAGACGCTCACCCCCTGCGTCTCAGAGAGACGGGCACCTTTCATGTCCACTTAATGAATTCCGCGATTTGAAGCCAGGTTTGCACTGCACGGATATTTCCGTTCCCATCGTTAAATGCTGATCTGCAGGCATGTGCCCATCGACGCCCCCCCCCCCCTGCTAAATAGACTATAAGCAGGGCTTAATAAGCTGCTTACTTTCTGACAGAATACTTTTCACATGAAAAACAATTTGACTACTGGTTATATTTAAGACTATTTAGCTTTTGGATGACAAGGACACTCTTCCTATTGAGAGTACTCACTTCACCCATGTGATGTTCTGTACACCGATCTTTAGAGAATAGTACATTTTTATAGATCTTTACCTACTTTAAGCAGCATATACTGTAAAGTGATCCTTAGTAAATAAGATATTTATAAACTATTCTATAGTCACCAGAGGAAAACCCTTACTCAGTGTGCATGCAAGCTACAGTAGGTAATGAATAATAAGGCAGAATGAAAAGGCGACACTGAGGCCTGCAGATGTAGCCTGGCTGTCTCGTGCGTATGATGGGGTAGCAGGCAGCCGCCCACCTTAACACACAGCGTCCCCCACGCACGCTACATCTTTTCAGTCATTACCCTCAATGCTTTAGTTCCAGATTTTTTTTGGCACAAGTTCAGTAAAAGAAAAAATGGCGAGGTCGTGAATGGGTTCAACGCTTGCCATTTTTCAGCCTGACATCGTATTGACCCTGCTGTAATGGCAGCGAGTAAAGATCTTCATCTAGAGCGGGAAAGGTGAACAAAAGCGAGGGGTTACGGGGGCGACGGCCGGGCCCAACGGCCAGCCAGGGCTTTCTTATAAATCGCCGTGATCTCATCCTCGTAACCATAACGCCCCTTTACTGCCTCCACAGTCTCATAGGATCCCTTCCACTGCTACGTCACCAAAACCACTCAAACCCAAAACCCCCAAATAGCGAGGGCTCTTTTTACATAAAGGGAGAGGCCTGTGTTTCAAAGAAGTTTAATTACTGACTGATTGCCACCGCCTGTTTTTTGTTCTGTTCATATTTTGAGCTGCACATCAAATACATTCTAAATTTAATTACTCTAGATATTTAAGGTTCAGCGTGACACCAGGGACAGAGTCATCAATAAGGTGACACTGCCGACGGCAATATGGGCGAGAAATAGGGACACAGAAATCGGCGTCTCATTTAATGTCATTGTGCCTTCTATAGCATTCACTGAATTCTACAAGATCCAGTTATGCTGTATGGAATACAAATATGAAAGCAAAACATCCACTATTCTAAACACAGTAATTAACTTACTGTAGTCCAAACATATGATCTACCTTTTTAAGCATTAAAGCTTAAAAGATTTTTAGAAGAGGACATAATGAGTCTACATGGCCATGTGCATTGTAGACTGCAGAGAATGGACTGGGCCTGTTAACAAGGGTGCTGACTAGTGCAAGATATCACTGAGCCTCAGTCACTGATTTTGTTAGTAAGATGTGGGACGGAAGCCACCGCCATTGGCCACTGTGGGACGGAAGCCACCGCCATTGGCCATTGCGGGACGGAAGCCACCGCCATTGGC
Organism: Petrocephalus sullivani; assembly: GCA_026780845.1. Lineage (NCBI taxonomy): Eukaryota > Metazoa > Chordata > Actinopteri > Osteoglossiformes > Mormyridae > Petrocephalus > Petrocephalus sullivani. Next base: position 10,911,321 of record JAODKM010000099.1, on the reverse strand, counting down.
CACTGTGGGACGGAAGCCACTGCCATTGGCACCAGAACATGGAGGAATAGCTCTAAGACCAGATAACTGGCTAATTTGTACACTGGACTTTCTTATTTTGGACATGGGAAAAAAGTGTACGGAAATAAAACCTTTCCTTCCATCCAATTTCGGCAGTATTTAATTTTTTTTTTTTTTTTTACATTTTATATATACTATTTCAGTTAACTGGAAAAGGACATACTCAACTAACTTGGCCTACCTGACCAAGGGGTCTGCAGGGTGGACAGATTAAACCTCACTGTTAAACTGCCAAATTCAATGGTCTTCCATATACCCCCCCCCAAGTGAGGGAGGATACGCACACTCACACACACACACACGCACGCACAGACCAAAGGCATTAACACCGAATATTAAGTAACTACAGAAGAGCCTTATATTCGGGCAGATTACCGCAGCGCGGATGAGCCTAAGGAAGCCTTCCCCGTGGCCTGCTTTGAAAGAGCCTTTTAACATTGTGCATTGTGAGGCATCATTATTTTGACAACTGCACTATTTGCGGAGCATTAGACACGGACAGAGCGGCTGAGCGAGCCGGCACGAGGGGGACGTGTGAAGTTCGAGTGACCGCCCCGCGTCACGCCCGCACCCGTGCCACCATCACGCCGCCTCCATTAAGCATATTGGTCAACAGACGCTCTCTCTAGCTGCGGGCCAAGCGAGGGGCTGCGGGCTCTCCATAACGGGCCAAAAAACTCAGCCACGCTAAACTGCTCCACTTTAGCTGCATCGAGGGATTCGCAGGCGCCTCGAACTATGTATCCATGCCGGAATGAGCTTCCCACACAGGGGGGCTGGGGGGCCTGACCAGCCAGCGGGGCCATGCGGCACGGGCCCCCGCGTGACACCGTTGCCATTAAATAAAAAAACACGCCATTAAAACCACGCCTCATCAAAGCCGAGAACATGGCGCCCTCTGCCCGCCATGTCTCTAATGAGGGTCAATAGCCCTTGATTAGGAGAGGAAAGAGCTGCTTCCCAAGCTGCGTTTTCCACAGCTACTCAGCCGAGGTGCTGACGGCAGCCACTGTTTAGCGAAACACACATCTACACAGCCGCCAAATAAAGGCCCATGTCTTGTGGCCTTCTCCCAACAAACTGACGAGATATACAATTCAAAACGTATACGGGGGTGTAAACTTAAGAGCGTGCTTTGTCATCAAATCTCCATACAGCAGTTTTCAGAAAATCCCTTGTGGCTAATTGAATTAACTCCGCGGGGAGCTACGGGCGGCACGGGCCGCGGAGCGCGCAAATGTCAGCAAGGTCTTTCCGTAGTCATGTGCCACCAGAAAACGGGTCACATACATTCGCTTAAAGGCAGTAATTAAATATCCAATTATGCGAGTAACATTTTCTACAGGCTTCAGATATCCAGTGCCGTGTGCAATAGGTTAAAAAAAAGGAAAAAAAACAAAACGTTCTTGCGTCACGCGATTGCGTTCTGTTATTTTACTCCTATTTCACATCCCCATGGGGGGTCGAGCCTTTTCTTCCATAACGTTCTCACTTTCTGCCTTAAGGTTTGTACCGTAAAAAAAGATCACAATAGTGATCTTTGTACTAACCAGCTGAGAGATTGTATCTACAACTAGGCTTTATCATTTGGAACATTTCTGGTGGGCTGTGCCCGCAAAAGCTTTCCTGTCATACCTTTGGTGAGAATGGGAAAAACCACGGGCCAAAAAAAACAACAGATCAGCTTACGGATAACCAGCCTCTTCCATCGGAAAGGCCTCAACTCACAGGCGAAGACTTACTGTTGCACTAGATTGGCACTTATTTACTAGCCAACCACACAGGACCAGCAGAGCGTGGTCAAATCAGCTCAGGCCCTAGAATATTACAGCCTTAAACGGTCAGTTCACTATGAAAGGATTCTGACAATGGATCGATTATTTGTAGAAAACTTAATTACCGATGCCTATGTGCTGTGCGGGGCACCTTTAGAAGGGAGAGCCTTACCTTGCAGACATAACCAACCAAACAGTAAATTTGTCATGTCCTAAAACTGAGGCGTTTTCTTCTTCCTTTGAACGTCGCACAAACTTTTTACAATACCTGTTGTTCTACATTTGTCTGTAACCATCCTCCAAATAAGCGAATTTCAGCTCATTTAAGAAATACAAAGCTTAGTAAGTGCAAGAAGAAATTTTCACAAATTTCATGGGCCTAGTTTCTACTCCAATACAAATAATGGTCATTTATTTAAAAAGTATAATTTTCACACTTATGGGTAATTGCCAACAGCTGTTTCTAACCATTGCTTAGGCTACCAGTCACAGGATTACTGGTAAATTGAGTATTATGGTCATGTGATACTACTGGAAAAAACACATTAAAATAAAAGACAACTAGAAAATGCTATTTTTTTTTTGCTTCACTGAAATTTCCAGAAACGCAAACAAATAAATGTCAGATTTTTCCCCAGGAATAAAATGAACTTTTTTAGAACTGAAATTCCTTTTTTAAAACGACATATGCAGCTTCTGTACTCATTTGAATTTGGCTTTGAGGCTTAAGAAAAAGCATACTAAATATATGTATATTGTGTGCAAAATAGCAAAGGTAGTCATGGAGATTGAATCATGCACATTGAAATGAATATCGCCAAAGAACGTCATGAGCAATATACTTATGGAAACCAAAGTATGAGGTCAAGTTTCAGCACTGTTCTCTCAAAACACGCAGAACATAAAGGCTTCCCACAGGCTGCAAATTATTTCTGCAATTGGCCAGCATTGGCTCCAAAGCAAACATTCTGTTTGTGCCACATTTAAATCAAGATCAGCAACACAAACTTATTTTTACTCTTGGGCTCACACAAGCCCAGTAATTTTCGACATTTTTCAGACTGATATGCAGCCCTCGTTCTGGCCACTCGGATGCGTCCATCACCTCTGGCGCAGGGCTCTTCCAGGCACTCCGGAGCATCTCTGGCCTCACCTGTTCTGCAGCAAACAATGCAGCACACCTGAGATCGCGGCCCATTGTCTGCAGGCTGCTAGCCAGGCCTGACAGCTCCGTATTAAACTCATCACTGGGGAAATCTCCAGCAACCATGAGTGAACCACAGCGACCTTCAGGATCCAAAGCTCTCAGGATTTCCCTGTAAACCATTCCTAATGACAGCCAACAGCTGCATCCCACACTACACATGTGGACTTACAATGCCTCTAACATTTAACGCATAGCTAAATACCCTCATTTTACGCACAAGAAAAAAATTCTGGGGCAGCCATTCCAGGCATTTGTACCATATGCTTATGAAAGCTTCCCCAAGCTGGCGTGTGGATCTGCCCGAGGTGAAGCCTAAGGACGGGTTATGCCGCTCTTTGGGTGACATGCACCTCCTATGCATTTCCATGCACTTCACGTGTTAGCGAGTAAATGCGTTTCTTGTGAGTTTTGTTTGCATGTCTGAGAGTGACTCCCGGCAGCAGCCAGGACAGAACCCAGCCTGCATGGCAAACAGCACGGCCACGGAAGCCGCCCCAGGAGCCCGTTTTAAGGCGATCGGCCGCCTCATTAGTCCGAAACGCCGCTCCACGGCGTATTATTGCCGCTTTTAAGCTCCCAGCAACAGAAACGCAAGCTTACCGCACGTATTCTGATCGGAGCAATCTGTTTGTGTGATGCAGGAGCAAGGGCCAGACATGTGCGGCTCTGCCCGGTAAAGCAGCACCGCCTCCCCCCCTCCTCCACATCACCGAGCGCAAACGGGCTCAATAGCGGCTGATTTCTATCGGGATGCCACTACAATCCCCTCCTTTAAGCGGCTTCGGCTGCTGCTGGGTTTCCTGGGCCCGCTGGCCCTGCCCGGGCAGCCGCTGGGTGACAGACAAAGGCACCGGCACGGTATGCATCCACACGCCAGGAGACGAGCCTTTACGCGGAAAAACACGCACCGCCTGGCGGATCACGGCGTAAGGAACCGGCACCTGTGCCTCGGGAGGTCTGGGAGTGAAAGCCTGTGTCATGTGTGCAAAGCTTGGGGTGCATGTGATTCCAAGCTAAGCATTTAAGCCAAGTCCAATAAGACGCAGCCATGCATAGGACATTCACCTGCAGCGAGCAGCCATGCATGGGACATTCACCTGCAGCGAGCAGCCATGCATGGGACATTCACCTGCAGCGAGCAGCCATGCATAGGACATTTAAGCCCAGCATCACGGCCACGGGACGCCCGCCTGTCAGGTCCCTCAGCACCCCGTGTGTAATAAAGGCACATTTTATGATCGGCGTCAACAACCCGGCTCTGGAGGCACCGTGCGGACCGGGCGCTTGTGCCGGAGCCGTCGGCGCCCTGCTGAGCTCTAGCTGCCCGGTTCCGCGGGAGAGCGACCTGGGAGCGCCATCGGCCGGCCGCCGGACGCACATCTGGCCGGCGGCGCCCGCGGGAGTTACAGGTGAGCCTCCGTCCGCGCGCTCGCTCCCCAGCATCCCATAATAGGCGCCAGCAAACCCAGGGGACCCAGCAGTCGCGCGCCCGTCCATCGGTAGCAGCAACTTTGTGGGGGTGGGGGGGTAGAAAAGACGCCCGATCACTTCGGGGGCCGGCCGGCGTCGCCCGGAGAGGAGCCGGGGGGAGCGGGAGGGGAGCCGGAGGGGAGCCGCCGCAGCCTCCACGCCAAACGCGCACTGACACGGCGGCCGCGTACCGGGCGGCATCCTTCGGAGAGCCGGCTAAGGGCACCGGCGACGGGACGCGCGTGCGAAGCGGGAGGCGGAGGCGCAAACAAAGCGGCCGCGCGGAGGGGCGCCGGTACCTGTCCGTCCGTCGGCGGCCGCAGCCTCCCCGTCGCCCCCTTTGTTCTAACGGAGCGCTACGGATCCCCGACCCAAGGAGCCCGGCGCCCAGCGACGCGGTCGCGGGGGAAGAGCCGCACGGCGCCCCGCCGCCCGGAGCCCCCCGCCCCGGTAACGCGGAACCCGAGGCGGCTCACGGAGCGGCCAGCCGCGGCTCCGGCTCTCGGGGCAGCATTGTCTGAGGGGGGACCGCCGCCGCACGCCTACCTGTGCCCAAGGTGCAACAGTTCCACAAGCGCGACCGGGCCGTCGCCGCCTTCCTCCGGCCAGCCGCTGCCTTCCTCCCGCCGGCGGACGGACTCGCTTCGGCTCGCGTCGGTTCGCTTCGGCTCGCGTCGCGTATCCTCGGAAGCCCGCGAGGCTCACGGCCGCATTCGCATCGTAATCGCCGCAGCCTTGGGAAGCGCTCGCGCTCTCTTCGGGAACGGCGCTCCGGGAGTAACTGTCTCTTTAAATAAGGGCGATACCATTCCCGCCGCGGGGGTGCCGCGCGCCTCTGTCCATTTGCATTCTGCTCACAATGCGAGCACGATACTCGGGTTCGACTCAATATTTTTAGAACACGTTAGAAACATACATGTGATTTAAGTAACGTGTTTATATAATATTAAATGCATAACTATATTTATGAAATGTGGTCACGGCCCCCATTTTATCAATGGTAGTCGCCCGTCGTTAATCAGGTATTTTTGGACCAACCCCAGATGTTGGAGAAATGGTTGTATTACTCTGAGCGGTACATGGTGTCTGGGAAAAAAATTAAATTTTATTTTAATGTAGTCGAAGCGAAGCGAGTGCAGCTAGAAGTCTCCCACATGGTGTTTATTAATAAGTAACATGAGCGTCGATGGGCCGTGCGTGCTGGCCACGCGTCTGCTCTGCGAGTCAGCAGTAAAAACCAAAATAAATGCATGGCAAACGCATGTGTCCGCGCATGCCGTGTCGATGGCTGCGCTGTCTGCCCGGTGCACGGCTGATCGCCTCCGTCCTCCCACAACGCTTCGCGTAAATAACGTTTTAGCGACAATCTTAAATGACATAAACGCTTCTCACAGCAACCTGGCTCTGAAAGGACATCGCACGCCTCCGATTCATTTTCCCGTAAAGTCACATGCAGTGTAAATGTGAGCCGTAAGGGCGTGAGATCCGGCTGAGATCGCAGCACAAACGCGGCGGGTTTTAGTGCCCGTTCTTACGCAGGCGAGCCCGAACCGGGAGCGATCCGGCTCTGCTCTCCGGCTTGTGTCGCCATGGATCTGTCACTTCACCCGTCTTTAGTCGCCTTAATCGTGTTTTTGTCCTTGCGTGTTGGGGGGGGGGGTTGTCTTTCTGATAGGCAGTATGTTCAACAGCATTTGTTAAAAGTAGGTGGCAATATTAAAACGGTAAAAGAAAGAGGAAAAAAAAAACGAAGTAAAGGAAGAATATAAAACAATACGTCTAAATCCAGCCCGAAATATTGACTAGGTATACGTAAATAACTTAGAGCAATTCTTCTAAAACCGATATCCAAACTGCCTTAGAATAAAATGTTATTATAAAACAATGGTTAGTGCAAAAATAAGATGAATACGAAACTTAAACCATGTTGTGCATCTAAGCAGACAGTCACATCATTGCCATATACATTGGTATATAGAGTGATGCATTTTTCACAGGTCCTCCAGTCTATTGGATTGTTATGTCCACATTTCTACTGGGCCCTCTAACAGAGACACTCGGATGGGCCTTGGTATGGGGAAAAGAATGGACACGTCATGAATGGTTCCAGTGTCACACAAGCTTTCCACACCAGGGGAAAAAAAGTATAGAATATATAGTTTTCCTCTAGTTTTTTTTTTAACATCCCATATTTTTATAAACCACTGTTATTTAATACTGAGTTAATAATAAAAGATTAATAATGGAAACTATGAATAGACTTCAAGATTAGAAGACAGTGTCAAAATGTAACCATAATGGAGAATTAATTAATCGCTTCAGCTAAATAATTAAAGAGGACAATGTAGAGTACGTGCAGTATAAAGAGCTCCCAAGTTTATCTTCAGAAGTACCTGCATACAATGTCTAAAGATATGCAAACGAATCTGATCAAGTTTTTTTTGTTTCCTTGATAAGATGAACATTTAAGCTAACATCACTCCTTTCTACCAATGATGTAAAAAGCAGTTTCAGGAAGATTAATAGTATCACTTGACCATGTATGAACATTTTTAAAAGGGCTATCTTCAGGACGAGAAGTTGCTTACTTTGAAGAGGGGACAGGACAAAGGTTTGGGATCAGTAAAATTAAAGTTTAATAATCACTTATTTAAAAAGGAAAGGTACAACAACCTATGTGATTGTCATGCTTTGGAAAAGATACGTTTTTTCAAGAATATATGTTTTGAATGACAAAAGGTAGCTGACAAATGTTAGACTAAGGAAATGAAACATTCTTCAAAATATACATAAGCCAACGAGCAAGAGGCTGAAAGTCCCATTTAATACCTACTTTTTTCACTATTGAAGAGACGAAGAAGAGAAAGTTTTGGATTGAGAAAAATGACACGAGAGACAGAAAAAATTGGAATAGATCATCTGTGGGGCCCGAGAGGGTTCAGGAGAAAAATGATAAATAGAATATACAGAGAAATATAATAGTTAACTCAGCAGTGAGCCAGAAGCAGGGTTTGAAGGTAATGGGTCCAGCAACAGGGAGTCAATGAAAAGAACTGAATCACAGAGCTCCATGACAAATGTGAGTAGAAGAGAGGCCAAATTGAATGGAGGAACCCTGTATTATAAGAAAAGGGTAGACAGACATACGGTAATAAAGCAGAGAATGGCCTAACCCCAGATAACCAGATAGGGGACAGGCCAGAGCGTGTGCATTTCACGAGGGTCAGAGAGGAGGTGGTGTGCCGCCCTTTTCCTTGGTCTAAGAACTTGGGACGTCATGTTCTCCCCCAGCGTCCTGCATGGAAAGGCGTGTCCCAAGGCAGCGAGGTAACAGACGGGAGGTGGAGAGCCGAGCGAGCCTCAGAGTGCGGCTGAGGGGAAGTGTACCGGAGATGCATGAGGAGGTGGAAGAGTCGTCTTGTGGACGTTCTTAGGGTCATAATGACGTGTGGTGCTTTGTGTGCCAGGCTGTGTATGCACAGACACTGGCAGAGGAATCGCTGCACTTAGGAACGAGCAAGGATGCTAAGCAAAGGCAAATTAACCATATTACTTGTTGTTACAAATGTATTTAACGATCTTCATGCCCACGTAAGTCAATTTATGAGGCTTCAGCAATTACATGTGTATCTCACAGCAGTAAAGCATTACCCAATTGGTTAAGGGTTGCTTTACCTACAGTTGGAAATGTGACTTGTACACAGAAAAGCAAACAGTAAAGAGTATCACATAAATATAGGTACTTCTCAAAGTCCATCTCTTCCTATAAATGCGCAAACTTGGCATCAGTGGGGGCAAAAAAAGGAAACCGAATTAAAAGCAATAAAAATATTATTCATCTGAAAGGGCGCTGTCTTATTTGAAGGAGTCAGGGCATATTACGGAGACATTCTGTCATTCACTGGTAATAAAGTCTGAAGCAATCCACTTGCAAGCGGCAAAGCAATCCACTTATTCAAATTGTGTCACCAGTAATTGCCTGTTTGGGAAAGATGACAGCAGCAATCTCTTTGTGCAGGAACATGTGCACCTCTAGCCGCGGCAGCACCGGCACTGACGAGCGGTCGCCACACTAGGGTTAGGGGATGGTCTTGATTGACTTCATACTTGCCTTAAAGGAAACTGAAAGCACTGAGCTGCTGGGGCCAGTTGGATGTTTTTACTGTACATTTTGTCACTTTTTCACTCCAGCGGTATCTGTTAATGGATTTATTTGTTCGTTGCAGATTAGAGTAAATTTCCCACATGCTTGATGTAATTAGTGACTGTAACAGCAGCAAAAAGGGAGCGATTGATCCTGGGGTGGGACCCGGCTTGGTGCAGAGACTTCCGAAAATAAACTCTGGTGGAAAAATAGTGCCTGGGGGAGGCTGCACACAAATGCAGGGGGTGTGGGGGTCGCCGAGCTGGGCCTGTAATCCAGCGGGCCTCGGGTCCGCTGCGGAGTGCTGGCCGACGACTGCCCCTATAATCGAGAGCCTCCCTAATTGGATCCACTTGAGGAAGATGGCCTTTGCTTTTAGCTCCTCGACCGCATCTTGGATACACAGAATGGCGCTCGTGCTCCTATGGGAGGAGCGGGGGAGGGACATGGAGGAGTGCAGGGAGTGAACCTCCAAAGCAGATGAAAGGGGGCCTGTGGCTTCCTTGGAAAACAGCCCCCACCAATAGCAGCCACACTACGCTCGACACCGGGCTTCCTGTGAAGGGATGGAGGCATCAAATTAGAGACACTTTATCATTTGTTTATACATAGTGTGCCTATGTATAACTCTGTAAGTCAGCTCTTATTTTAATGTCATACAAAGTGGGCGATGTGTGTGTTTGTGTACGTTGAAATACTTTAAAAGTATTTTAATGAATCCTTGTAAGGTTTAACAACCTCAAAAGGCCAGCTTTGGTTGTTGATGGTTTTTTTTATTCCAAATTACACCCTGTTTCAGCATTTACTACAGGCTTATTTGAAGAAAATTAGTAAGCTAATTTTGCTCATACTTAAGAAGAAGAATGTGTTATTGTACAGCTTTGTTCCGATTTCGATGACGCACACGATCTATCACGTTAATCAGTGAAAGGCGATCTCTGCACCATCACAGCCTGCAGCGCCTCTCAGTGGCCACAGCAGGAAGCAAATTAATTAATTTATTACTAATATTAGCCTGTATTTGCCCAAAAAACAAACACGAGTAGATATAAAAATAGCTTTTATATATAACAATTCAAAATAAGGGCATTATTTAAAATATTTGTTACCTAAACAAGTATATAATAAGCTATATTCAAGTAATTGATCGATATTATTGCGCGATCGTCAGTCCTTTCGGACATTTCAGCTTCTGCGTTTTAGCCATAGGTGACGAACCAAAGCCCGGGGCTTATCTATGGCTCTTCCTTGTCCTTAACCACTTTGCTGCTGACTCCTGAGCTTTTTCCAGCGTTAATTGTTATTGAGTTTGTAGGAAAGTATCCATGGTCCATGCAGTCGCTGCTCGGATTCCCTTCTGCCTTTCGAATACATGTGACCCCGGGTTGTACCTGTACTGTACCTCCTTATCGCTTTAACTGTATATTAATTGTTATTCCATTTAACATTGTTTTCACTGGCTTCTCGCGGGTAACTTGTCATCACTATTGCAATGCACACGCACACACAATCGCCTTTTTCTTCCTCTTAGAATAAAAATAAACCCCGATCGCGTCTTTCTGTTCTGATGCTCGTAATTAAGGGAACAAACTGAATTTCCTTTTTACGGAACTCCAGGCCACGCCGCGACCTTGAGCAGGAAAGGCCCTTAGAAGATCTAGATGGATTTTTACCCCATACAGTCACGTTTTTTTCTATAATATAATAGTTATTTCCCTCATTACGACATTTGCTTTCAATGCAGGGGACTGTTTACCACTTTAATAATACCTATAATATTTCCCCTGAACGTCATTACTTGTTTTTAAGATGATCTGCTTGAGAGTATTTCAGTCTTAACCAAACGTTTATTCCATCCTTCAGTGACTTTGAAGCTGAATTTATTTCACAGGAAGAATATATCCTTATATACATACGCAGTGAAATTTACATATTTATGATTTCGGGGTCTTGATTTTTAAGGAAACAAATTGGATGTGCCTATGGATTTAACCCAAATGGTTTTATTTGAATCTGAATCACTCACAATTCTTTCTAAAACTGCAAGCAATGCACAAAGAACAGTAAATAAACTCAGACTTGAATCTAATATTTCAAGACAAAATATTACCAGAGTAATCCTGCTCATGAAAATTATTTGAACAAAATACATTATAAGTGGTAAGTGGTTTCACATATGACTGTAAGGATGTGTATGTGTTTATATATACACAGTGCTGTGAAAAAGAATTTATCCCTTTCCTGAATTATTATTTTTATGTATATTTGTTACACTTATATGTTTCAGGTCATCAAACAAATTTTAATATTAGACAAACATAACCAGTGTAGATATAAAATGCAGGTTTTAAATGATGATTTCATTTATTAACAGAAAAAAGCTATCCAAACCTACCTGGCCCTATGTGAAAAAATTGTAAATCATGAATTAACTGATCAACCACATTTATTGTAAAGCTGAGTTCAATTTCACTATCCACACCCAGGCCTGCCAGACCTGGTCAATCGAGAAATCACTGAAACAGAACCTGTCTGACAAAGTGAAGCAGGCTAAAAGATCTCAAAAGGCAACGCACCATGCCACAATCTAAAGAAACTCAAGAACAGATGAGATACAAAGTCATTGACATCTATCAGTCTGGAAAAGGGTTACAAAGCCATTTCTAAGGCTTTGGGACTCCAGCAAACCACAGTGAGAGCCATTATCCACAAATGGAGAA
>JAODKM010000099.1:10879462-10889803 GCA_026780845.1 Petrocephalus sullivani | reverse complement strand
TGCAGACACAGATTTTTATAAAACTGAGGTTATCCTTATGGGGACCAAAAAAATGTCCCCACAAGGTAGAAAATAACAAGTTTTTATCACACAGTGGGAACATTGGGTCTCCGTTATATAAACATGACCACACACACACACACACACACACACACACACACGCCAGACCCGCATACCTATCTAAATGGGGACTGTCCATTAATTTCTATAGAAAAATCCTTAATTCCAGTCATGACACTCTTAACCAATACCTAGCCCTTAACCACAAATAACCAACCCAAATACAAGACTTTTGACATTTTTACTTTTTTTTAATGGATTCACAGATTTTCCTAAAATTGGTATGGTATAAAACAAACACAGAACAGATTCTAACATGTTATTATTATTTATTTAACTAAGTGCACCCCACGATTCAATAGCATGTAGAGCCACCTTTAGCCGCAATAGCTTGTAGAGCCACCTTTAGCCGCAATAGCTTGACATACTCATTTTATGTATGACTATCAGTCTCTCACATCATTGGTGAGGAATTCTGGCTTGCTCTTCCTGACAGAGCGGCTTCAGTGCATTGAGGTTTGCAGGCATTCCTTTATGCACAGCTCTCCTAAGAGCCGGCCACAGCATTTCAGTCCGGTTGAGGTCTGGACTTTGACTGGGCCATTGCAACACCTTTAGGTTTAAGTGAACCCTGACAATTAACTGGTGAGGTGAACCAGGTGTTTCTGAGCAGGGACATCACCAAAACGTGCTGGACCATGGCCCTCCAGGACCACAATTGCCTACCCCTGCTTTACAGTGTAATATGTCATGTCTACTGAAGACCTGCTAAGGACCTTAAAACTGGGTAATTCCTTCTCGACATGGCTGTATATATATCTGCAAGCTATTGCGGCTAAAGGTGGCTCTACAAGCTATATGTATATACACACACACACATACACACACAGATACAAAAGCTACCATGCCACTCACTTTGGCATCACAGACGCATATCGAGGAGCAGATATCTGAGGGCAGACTGCACCTCCTACATTTAGACCTGTGTGCGTGTAGAGCTGCATGCATGAGTGCATGATGGCGTGCTGCAGGGAGCCCCGAGAAGGGCTGCTGTGTGACGGCCCGGGGCGCAGGACGCAAAGCCGCAGCAGAAGGTCATTAGCGTCTCATTTCACATTAGCATCTGCTGAATGGGATTAGCCGTCCAGGGGAGGGTCGGCACACTGCACCTCTGCAGCCCAAGGCGCGGACGGGCCCTTAGTGACGCCCTCCGTAGCCCATCTACAGTCGCCCATCTACAGCGCTCGTGTTCGCGAGCCCGCTACACCACGACCTGGCGGCAAGACTGGCCGAAATGCCCTCTGTGAGGAGCTACTTCTAATATCTTCAAATGCAATGAAATTATAGGAAGATGTTGTTAGATGTTGCTACTAAAGCAGAAGACAAGAAAAAAAGCTTTTATTAACGTAGCTTCCGGTTGCCAGTGTTGGCAATGCAAATTATTTTAGCGCACTAATGGGGCCTCAAAATATACAGCAGTTTTTATCGTAACATAAGCCCACATGCATGGACTGATAGGAGAATGGGGACAGGGAGGAAAAACAGCGAACAAAATGAAAACATAATCCGAAGGGAAGAACATGCCGTTTCCACGCTGGCTTGTGGGAACAGAGGCGGGCTGGTAATCTTGGTTTTTGTTCGACAAGTGAAGCAGTGTGTGGTAAGAGAGCCGGCAGTCACAGGAGATGCGGTGTGGGTCGGCGCTAGCGAGAGCCCGGCACCCGTGCTACAGCAGCGTTCAGTCGGCGTTCAGCAGACATTAGCCAGCCATCTGGCGCACAAACAGATGTTCACGGCTGACCACATGAAGCTGAGTTACGATCGATTCCTGTGCCTGAAAAGCAACGCAGCACAAGTCACAAGGCCACCAGAACTGCTAACATGGGACTTTCAGAGGACAGGGTTCGAGACGATCCTGCTATTGTCCTCTACTGTGTGGTACCTGTACTGTCGAGGCAAGAGAGCTTATAAACAAAAAAGGATTAAAGGATGAGAGGTAACGTACGACACACCTAGCACCTACAATTAAGGAAGCATGAACAATTTTATAAATCTTGTTTAAAAATGGCTATGGTTCAGTACAAATCTATTTGACTTTTAATGTTCAAACTGTTTAGCAGTTGCATGATCACAGTTGCTGCCTGGCAGTAGTTGCCGTTTGATGCCTCGACAGTGCCCTCTGCTGGAGAGTGTGCGTATAGCACCATATCGGTTTCATTATGATTTAACCATAGCCTGAAGAAGAGAAAATAACTTTGGTTCATCGTCACTCTGTGAAACTGCTAGCGGTGGAATCTGTACTTGGTGAATCTGACGGGGCACTGAAAACAGCATCAGAAGCCAAGCCAAAGGCATTTCTGAATCATCAAAACAGTGGTTGCCAAGATGAAGGATTTGCAAATAAGTGAATTTGACACTTAAAGAGACTTGTAAAAGTTCAGAACAACTGGTGTATAAAGATCTTAACGTCTGGTAGATAAAGTCCATCACAGCTGGTAAAATTACTGACAATCTATCTCTGTAGGTGAGAAAATGGTTACCAGTCCATAAAAATTAATATCCAACCATTTCCGTCTGCTGATCCAGTGCAGGGGCACAGTAAGTCTGGGGCCTATTTTAGGGAGCACTGGGGGAAAAGCAGGGATTCTGTGGCGATTCATCTCAGGGTCCATACGGGATACAGACAATCACAGACCACATGGTTTTGGGCGGGAACCATGGACCTATGAAGTAACAGTGCTGTCCACTCAGCCAAAAAGTAGGCACATTTATTCAGAACTCTCCAGCTGAGTAGCTGAAGGGTACGACTCGGGTGAGTCATGTACCTGCTTTTTTTCAACTTCCAACTTCCTGTTTTCTCTGAGGCGTCTCCAAATACAGGGTCATGGGTTGAAATAAAAAACGTCAACATGGTTGTCTGTAATAATTTCCGTTTTATTGTTTCATGTAGTACAGCCAGAGCAAAATACCCTGACAATATCTTACGTTATGTATGTCAGATATACATGTGTATGTCCCATTATATATGTGTGTATGTGTGTGTCTGTGCATATATATATATATATATATATATATACATATACACACACACATATAGATACATACAAACATATATAAATAGACATACACACATATATATGTATATATTTATATATATATACACACACACACACATACATATATATGCACACATATGTGTGTCTTCATTTGATCTTCATATGAAGAGAAGCCCCACTCTGTCTATAGATTCAGGCTTAAATTAGGGCCTTGGCTCTAGAGGCTGCAGTTTGCTGAGCCCCTCTCCATGGTAACTGCTGCCAGTCACAGCAGCACCACGGTGACTGCTGCTTTCTACAGAAGATGCTCAGCTCTGGTCTCTGGTCTGTAAAACGAGAACAGACCAGTCTATGCATAGGTCGCTTTATTTAAATTATTATATATTACTCATTCAGCATTTGTAGGTCAATCCCACAATTCCATGCGTCTGTATGTTTCCTGGTGCAACAGGCACATGGTTCTGTCAGTTTTGTAAGCCAATAGGAATCCAGCACTGGCCCAGGAATGAAGGCCAGGCTCCGCCTCTGGAAGCCCCCGCCAGCTTAGCGCTCGGCACGGCTCCACTGAGGCGGGGGGTCACGCGGCCCTTTCGGCTTCTTGACTCGATAGTTGAACCCTAGAGGGGCAGCAGGAGGCAGTTAGGGTGCGAGGGGCGGCATCCCACAGAGCGACTGTCACACACACGTCTCCTTCTAATCAGCCAATCAGAATGGCCCAGGACCTGACAGGCGTGTGCCGGGGACCCACCCATGCCACCGTCCTGAGAGGATGTACTGCTGATCACGGGTGGAGCCACATATTCGTAATCGTCCTGTGTTGAGCTTGAGCTAGTAGCTATGAAGTCAAAAAGGCAATCCAAAGAGAGCATGAAAAGTTTCAGCCGGGGCATGAATTGCGATAACACAGCAGAACCACGAACCCGTGGAGAACTTGTGCTGAACTCATGTTCTTGATAATGTTTTGCTTTTATCTGAATGCAGACATCTAACTATATAGCTTCTCAGTATTTCACCTCAGTACAATGTATTCTACATGAAAGCATGGACTCATGAATACATTTTTTAACAAAATCTTAAATTTTGATCACAGATATACTCACAAGGCTCTCTCACTGCACTGGGTCCCATACTGGACTTAACAGCCTGTAAAATAGAGAGACAATTTTAATTTTTGTGAACAATTTTCAGCTGGCCTTCCCTTACCAGAAACTGCTTTAGATTATTTAACTTTCCGGCTATTTTATTGCCTACACACAGTCTCCATTCTAATGACAGACGTCATAATAAGATGTGATAAACACCAGAGAGAAAAATCCCATGCACACACACTGTGACCTCTGCCCATACATTGACTGACACCAGCCCCTGAGGCCTATTCTCAGTGCCACATTACGAGCACTCAGTGGCCCTGAGTAACAGCGGACATGGCATCCCGTCAGAAAGAAACAGCTGACTGGTGGCTCACGGAATTCAGAAATGCATTTAACACAGGCATGCCAAATTAAAAGTCATAAAAATAACAAAATTCAATCATATAAAATATATTAGAGATTAAATTGCATTAACGTTTTAAAATACATTTGTGATGGGACCGGGGGTGGGGGTGAGGGTGGGGGCAAGGGGTGATCTGATGCCCCCTGAAAACGTGGTGCCCCTGGGCATGTGCCATATGGTCCATGCGGGCCAGAATACTCTGGCGGCCCTTTGTTTTAGCTTATCGTGATTTATACTAGGAGAAGAGAAGAGGTAGGACAATGGCAGACAGGTCATTAGGCAAACTACACATCAAACTAGCAGCCCTTCAACCGACAAAAGTGTCTCAATGTCACGATACCGTCTCACGTTAGAATGAAGTGCTGTCGGGTTAGGTGTATAGCGACATTACCGATGCATTCTGGCTTTGAGTCCTAAAAACCCCTGGAAAAAATAACAAAAACATAAATGAATATGAGCATCACAAATCCTCAGAAGACAAAATCGGAATATATCCATGCAAGTATTAAACCAAACTCATCAAAACACAGCCCTCGCTCAGCGAATGCCCAGCAGCAGAGAGCTTTTCAGACAGAAGGAAAGGCCAGCCTGAAAGTCACAGGGACAGGGCCTGAGGACAGGGCCTTGAAGCTCTACTCAGAGACACGCTTCTGATCCCCTTTCGCCACACTACCCATTTGGTGACTTAGATTCAGTTGTGACCCTACTTAGGGAAATGAAAATGAAACCTGCCATTTGTACCAGTTTGAGGACAGCTATGCTGGAATGCTTATTTTTCATATCCCATTGTGCTCTCTTTGAGACTGACACACACATAAATGCACATGAGAGCAAAGCTTCAGAGTTCAGGGTCAACGTTTTATGTAGAGCCCTGAAGATTCTCAGGGAGTTAAGGGCTCGACAGTGATGTGACTATTCTCCTCAGGCTCACACCGCTGATTTTCTCATCAGAAGCATAGAGGCCTAACCCACTAAGCCACAGGCCTCCCCAGCTCACTGCAATGCAGTGACACTGCACTATTGCACTGTGGCAAAATGGTGTTTAGGACCATGCACTCTCTAGACCTGTTTGGACCAAAAATTTAATTAGTACTTCTAACATGGAGGCATTGGTTACTAATATGCTGAAGAGATGGATCGAGAAATGACAGCAGTAAAGGTAAGAGGCTTGACGATGGCGGTGGAGGGCCTCACCGGAGACGAACTCATAGTCTTCTGATGAAGAGCTTTCTGGTCTGGCCCTGTCCGGCTTGGCCGGCTGAGCGGGAGGCCCGCTGGCCCGATTCTTGGGTTTCACCGTGCTGTAGAGATTGGTGGCTGTGGGACTGGATGCTCCAGGCTGCGCGTTGTCATAGAAATGGACAGTTGGGCCCGGGGGGGCGGAGCCGGCAGCTGGGCGCTGTTTGGGCTTGTTAACGACAGCATACGTGTCGTTCATGTTCTGGGCCTTGGGGCAGGACACTCTGGGCTGGACGATAGGCTTGCTGCAGACGGAACACCAGCATAAATTTACTGCGAATAACTAGGCTAAAGTAAGATGTCACGGTGTGGCATTTTTTCATGGAAAACCACAATACTACTACCATACATTACTACCACCATAGCTACTGCAGTCCAGGAAGGCCATGCACTAGTATTTACTCTCACAAAAATGTTTCTAAAAGTTGTTGTGTGCAACTGTTTTTATGATATATGCAGATTACTGACTTGACCTGACGTATCTGCTGCATGGATCAGTGCATTCGATACTACTGTGAAGAGGGATTGTCTATCGGTAAGAGATGATTTTTAAATTAGTGTTCATCATTTGACAAGGGGGCTGAGACATTTGGAACTTCATCATGGTCGCTATGGTAATGGTGGTCCGTTTCATTGCTGTACAATTTGAAGGACCTGCGTGCACCAATATGTGTTTATGTCATTGATATTGGTAACAAACAACAGCACAATAGCCGAAAGAAAATTTGCATTACTGTCATAATGTAAGAGAATGTCCCATGTGCTTCATGACTGAGTACTGAGTACTGAGTACTTAGGACTATTCCAGGGTGTTTCCTGGGGAAAATACATTAGTCGGTAAATGAACCCGCAGTGTCGACTCATATCATTCTCATGAACCAACGTTTTGATAAACTGTGATTTTGGCACATTTAGAGAGGAGTGTGCATTCCAGGGGCGTCGGAAATAGGGGGGAGGTGTCCACCCCAATATCGCTGGGACCCCCCCCCCCGTAATAAATAAAAAGCGTGTTCCTTATGTTCTGAATGTTTCATTATTCATTCATTTCATTAGTCATTACTATGGCCCATCACACTGCTCAGCAGAGGTGGTAAGCTCAGGTTCAGAAAGTATAAATCCGGACCAAAAAAAAACTAAAACAAATAAAACTAAGTACACACAGTCACAATACTCAACTGGTTGGTTGGTGGGATTTTTACTTTCTAAACCTGAACTTTCTACCTCTGCTGGTACTGCTTAAATGCTATTAGTCTTTAACAATCCAGCCAAGTCAGGAATAGGAAAAAGCTAGGGTCATATCCTCGATGAAATGTTGTCTCATTAACTTAGCATACTTTTCAAAAGGTGGTTCGAGCTGCAGTTTAATTAACTAATCAGCATGATGAATGCCCGCAGTAGGTCTACTGTCTGACAGCGATACACAGTGTGTGATATTATGGTATCGCAAGAAAACAACAACAGTTATTAGCAAAAAGGAACTTCTGCAGAAAAAAATAGCAGTGAACAAAACGTTTGTTGGAAATAAAATAATGTATGGCCTTCCTGGTGACAAATCGCACACGATCAGACATACACACTCACAGGATAGTACATACACACATACTCGTGCACATGATCACACATATACACTCACACATACATGAGCACCCGCGCACACGATCGCACATACACGCTCACACGATCGAACATACATGCTCACGCGATCGCAGGGCTAGTGACGCTCATGACGTCACTTCTTTCGTTACTCCTGCCTTCGTTGATCTTGTTTGTCATTATGAGTCATGAGATGATGCAATAGGCTAAAGAAGGAAGTAATTAAAACTAATCATACATTTCATAATCAGTATCTATGCCTCAAATGGTGAAATTTCATTCAGATTTGGTCAGTGGCAGTTCTGTGGATAAAAACATGCTACTGAAGGACCAGATCAGAGTAGAATGGCCAGACTGGATATAGCCAACAGGAAGCTAGGCCACAAGTGCAAAAATAACTGCTCAGTACAATAGTGGTGTGGAAAAACGTCTTCTCTGAACACACTACTCCTACCTGATTCTAGCCAGGTGTACGTAATAACCTGGCCACTGAATGTAGTATATTATTTACCAGACGATTATCCGGTTCAAGTTAAGGGCTTTGCTCAATGATGTAGTAATGTAAATAAATACTATACATAATTAATATATTCATTTATTTATTATGAATTAATACATATTTAACGAGCCATCTTGAAGCACCATGGTGACTGAGCATGGTGGCCTCACACCCCCAGTATTGGGGGTCTAAGTCTCGCCCTCTGCCCTGTGTGTTTTCCTTGCATCATGCAGGTTCCCTCCAGGATTGCTTTCCATAGTGAAAGGACATACAGATAGGCTTCGTGGCATCCCTAAATTGGCCATATTGTGTGAGAGTGTCTGTATGTGCCCTGCAATAGATTGGCATGCTGTCCAGGGTGGACTCCAGCCTTGATTACGATGATGCCTGGGATGGGCTCCATGTATGTCCCCCACCAGAACCCTGACGGGCTTCCTGTATGTCCCCCACCAGAACCCTGAGGGGCTCCGCGTATGTCCCCCACCAGAACCCTGACGGGCCCCGCGTATGGCCCCACCAGAACCCCGAGGGGCTCCGCGTATGTCCCCCACCAGAACCCCGATGGGCCCCGCGTATGTCCCCCACCAGAACCCCGACGGGCCCCGCGTATGTCCCCCACCAGAACCCTGACCAAGATAGGCGATTGGAAGAAGAATACCATATCTGATTCAAACCGAGGACAGACCACAGCCCAGGACCACCCCTCTCTACAAGCTGATCACATAGCTAACAAAAAAGAAAATCAGGGCCCAAAGTTTTGTCTCTCAGTATATATGCTGGATATGCACCTTTAAGGCAAGCATAATGTTATATACTGTGAATCCAAATGAAATTCAAATATCTTATCTTCCAGTGTCTTCCAACATGTTACATCCAACATGTCTTCCTACATGTTACTGTCCATTACATCATTTTAAGTATTAAAGGGCCCCTGTATAGGGTTGGGCCCCCTGAATCTGCCAGGGTATCAGTGCCTCTACTGCTCCCCTGGGCTGGGGCTGGGGCTGAGTGCACACTGCACAGCGTGCCTGTCCATCACAGGACACATACCAGCCAGTCTGTAGTTTTGCATCACCGCTTTTGTTGAAACTTGGCAGATGAATTACACATGCCTTCCAGTGCATTTTGTTTCTGTTACAGCCACAGTACATGGCTCACTTATAACGTACTGGAAAACTCCGAAAGAATGCTTTGTCATGGCAGGGCTGCCAGCTCTCACGCTTAGGGTGTGACTCTCACACTTCTGACTCTCACGCTCATGCAAGACATCCTACAGCAAATCCATATTATTCCATTATAAAAGTAAAATTGGCTATATCAGAAGCGCTGGGGAGGTTTGAAAACCCAATAGGTTAATTACAAGGTAATAAAACATACATGTGAATGAGTGTCTTGGAATGAAAATCTCACGCCAGGCAGCTGAAAAGTTTACAACTCTGGTCATGAGGTTTAATTTTTGTCCAAGTCTAAGTCCACCCCCCCCAAGCTCAAAGATCATCTCACAAACTACATTTTAACTACTTTGGAAAATGTAAAAACAGTGAAGGGCTTAAGTGACAAGTCAATTTTTTATAATGAAATCTAAAAGTACAAATGTACATATATGACTTGTATAAAACATTGAGCTTTTTCTTGCTCCCTTTTATAAGATAAACCTATACACTTTTGGGGTGCTTGAAAAAAATAAAAATAAAACTTTTTCTGCCTTTTTTGGGGGGAGGGGTAATTTTTTTCCACTTAACTAGGACCGAGAACGTATATTCTATAAGAGGAAAAAAGTAAAAAAAAAATTGGGCTCTGGAAGGTAAGTGTAATTCAATGGCGCATTTCATCAAAATCAAGAATGATGCAAAAACCTTTTTGGAAAATTGTCGGATTAAAATGGAATGACCTATTCACTACGGGCACTTTGGAGAAGCCGGTCAGCCTACCTGCATGTCTTTGGATATAGAGAGGAATCTGCAGTACCCAGATAAAACCCTGGGAGATCACACACACACACACACACACACACAGTGGGATTCGAAGCCCTGGTCCTGCAGGTGTTCCCACCAAGTCACCATGCTGGACATGACCTAAAAATGTTCTTGAAAGTTTTATCCTTCTTCCTGGGTTTTTATTAAAGACCAGCACAAGAGACAACAGGAACCCAGCAAAGCATCTTCCTTCCAAAACTGCTCATTCATGATTATCTAAAAGCCCTAAACGATTCCCTTTTAGCGTTAAACTTATTTTACCGACATCATGTCCCCACCCCCCCCCCCCCCCCCCCCACCAACCCCACAAACACACCAAAACCACAAAAACCACAACCCCCCCACCCCCCCACCCCCCCCCCCCCCCCCACCCACCAACACACCAACCACCCGAGAGGCGCGGCACGGCCGACCCCCCGCCGCT
>JAODKM010000099.1:10839092-10864541 GCA_026780845.1 Petrocephalus sullivani | reverse complement strand
ATTTTTGTCAGTGTGGGACAATTGTGCTTGAACTTTTTAAGGATCAGCTGGAATGTGGAGACAACTTTGGGAGCTGTTTTCGATATACTCCCCTTTTGTTTGCATATGTATTCGTTTGCATATATGTCAGTTGTCCTTTTATAATACTTATTTTCCTAGAACACTGACAGGTAAAGGTCAAAGCAAAAATAGGTTTTAATGTCACTGGGAACCTGAAACAGAAGCAGAATTTCTTTCTACTTGGTGAGGGTCTTCCCAAACGCTGGAGAGTAGCATGGCCTCGTTTGTGCATGGCCAGTACCTTTTTTGGGCTGACCGCATGCTGTGCACTGCTAGTGCTAGGTGCCATTTTTGTATCGACACTTTCTCGCTGGCTTCCCCCTTGCACACATTTCTAACTGGACTGTTTAACAACTCCTAAAAATGGCGGATGTGGCTGAAGATGATGTTTCAATGACAACTCATTCTAGACAGAGCGATACTGAATCTAGAGCTTATTGCACAAAGCACAGGGCACAGGCTGGGGTACAGCCTTGCTGGGATGGCAGCAGAGACACAAGGGTCTACCAAACTATCCACAGCAACACTTTGCTGTTTTGTTTTGATTCAGACTGCATAGTTATATTGATTGCATATACTAACGTGGTGCATACACAGATGCTAAACATTGTTCTATATCCATCCCAAATATCATGCAATTCTGATATGAAACATGATAGTTCTTTGATGTAAATCACTAAATTGGAATTGCATTCATTTTACTCTATTGTGGCTACACATTTGCACATTTGGTTTGTTGCAAACAGGAAGGCCAAGATTGCTTCCACTTAGTTATGGCACTTATCTGTTGCAACCTCCGTGTAAGATAGGAAGTTATACGTCGTAATAACGTTACATTTTCAGACACACTGCCAGTGAAATTAAGCTGTCAGCATGAAAGGATGATAAAGGCAGAAAAATAAAAAAAATTAAAAGAATAGAAAAGTAGAACGAACTGTATACATCTAATTGGCATATTGTAACTGAAAAACGATTTATATATCATAAAGGCAATATTAAAGCTGGGTATAAAATAATGAGGTCAAACATCTTGCGTTTTTTTTTTGCTGAAAGTAATATTACACTGTCAATCGCTTTTGACATCGATTGCCTGCGCCTTTCATGCAATTGGTTGAAAATCAGAACACCGGTGAGAAAACAAACGATGCGCAGCCTTACAATTGGCTCGTAGCGCAGGCGCTTGCGACCCCCGGCCTGGTGCTCGGCGCGGCTATTGGTGGAGGTTGGCCCGTAAGCGCCAATAGGCCGCCGCGCGTTGGCCGGTCGCACACGTCAGTCTGCCGGCACTAAGACTCCGGATGTGGTCGCGGAGCCGCTCGCTGCCCCTTCCGAAGCCTCCGCTCGCTATATTTACGCGATTGGCGCCGCCTTCTGATGGTACCGCGGCGCCGAGGCGGACCCGCACTGACCCGGACGGAGCGACGCGGGCTCCCTTTCATGCTTTATTCGTTTGTGCACTAGGGGCACGGAAGAGGAAGGCCGGTTAATCGCCTCAGGTAACCGGGAGCAGAGGATTAGCTCGCCGGCGGATAAGCGGCAGGAGCGCGCCGGCCCCCGGCGCTAGCTAGCGGAGGAGCGCCTTTCGCCGGAACGCACGCCTTCGGTACGAACCGCCCGGCGGCTTAGCTGAGGGCTGGCTGGGCTAGCTAGGCTAGCTAAGGCTGCTTCGCGGTGCCTGTCACCGGAGCGTGACGCGTACGCCGGGCCACCCGCCTAAGTTACCGGGCTAGCTGGCGGCTAGCGGGCGGCTCGGTCCGCGCCCCGTCCCCCGACCTGCGCGAAGCGACACCCGGCGCTTCGCAAGCCGCTCCCCTCGCCGTGTAGCCGCGCGTAAGCCCCGGTTACGTAACCGCAGTTTGGCGACGGTAACTAGCTGTTAGCCTGTTAGCCGAGGGGCAGGCTGCCCTGAGCGGCGGTCACGTGACGGCCTAGCTGACGTGTTTTTGTCCTCGCGGGGAACCCCCCCCCCGCGAGACGTCTCTAAAAAGGTGATGCAACTTTACATAATATACTAATATACCGAGCTCCTGCTAACATCGGCCCCCAGTATGGGCGCCCTGTTTTCCTGGCTACTGGGCACCTGCATTAGCTAACTAGCCGCATGACGTCCAGGTTAGTGTAAGAAGTAACCATATAAGTGTGATATAGTGAATATGTATAGACCCGTCCATCATCTCATACGGTTTATAGGGTCTTGGTAGTTTCATTGCGGAATAATGAAATTGTTACTTAAACTAATTATCCTGGTTCTTACCAAAAGTGGTAATTTTTTAATGAAGCTTATATGCATAGTTTTGGTTTACCCGGTGTCTGCTCCCTTAGGAATATAAGGGGTTTTTATGAGGGTGGTTAATCGGATAATCTGTTTCTATTTCCTCAAGATATTTTGCGATCATGTGTGCGTTCAGTTGAGTAATGCAAATTCTTTAACCTTGTAACAAGAAGCTTTCTTTTCAGAGTTTAATATACTGTAGCGTGTTATTGGGTTGTGAGGTAAATGCTCGGATAGCTTTATTTTACAGACATAGTGATGCCAAACGCAAAGACTAAAATACAGTTAATCCTCTGTTAATAATGGTAATTACTGCTCTGATTAATGAGATGCTTCCTCATCCCATACTGTGTGCTTTCAGCATCTAGGATGTTGAGATGGAGGGTGAGCACCCAGAGAGTCAGGAGCCGCAGAATGTGAAGGGCTGTGACTCCCGCTTAGACTGCAGCCACATTCTGACAGGTAATGGTTCTTTACTGGCCAGTACCCCTGTCATATTCTACTATCATATTATACTCTGCCCCATCCCATTCAGGAGCACATGCCCTTCGATATATATGTTTATGCTGTTAGCTACTTTCTGCTCCAGAGCAGTTAGTAGTAGACCTCTCTGACCTCAGCTAGTATAACCTAGTAGACCTCTCTGTTGGCGGTGGGTGGGAGAGGGAACCAGCATGCAGCCTGCCTAATGGCACGAGGAGCTTGACGCTCTTCTCCTGGTATTCTCATTCTGGCATGGTGGGGATCTTCGGTTGCCTCTGTAGTTGATCTGACTGTAGTGCCATTGGGTAGCTCTGTTGTACTTGCTGGTTACCAGATTCCATTAAGTTGATTGTAAACTAGAAGTCGACTTGTAGGGCATTCATAATCTTTAAAGGATAGCTAAACTAAAATGTGATTAGGATTCAGAAAAGTACAAATTGGGTAGATCGGAACAAACGTTTCTCCCGGTGCTTGTTAGGTTTCAGAGCCACAGGTGTTTGGCCCCATATCAGAACAAGCCTCCTTACAGTCGGGGTGGGAAATGAAACCTCACTGCTTTAAGCAACTTGTGTAGCATCTGTTGGAGCTAAAAGCACCGAAGTTATAGGGATTCATGTGCAAGAATAACTCTGAATATTCCATCACAACAGTCACTGAGATTTTTAACGGCACAGATTTTGTTTTTCTTCTTTCACAAACTGAATGAGCATTTTTTTTAACGTTAACGCTCTCATTTTCAGCCCAAAAAGCTTGCTATTTTTACTGTGTATTAAAGAGCATATGATTAGTTTATACATATAATATGTGCATTAACAGAAGGAAATATGGCTATTTGGGTTTTGACTGCTGCAACTCTTTCTCCAGATAATCAAATCCAGGATGCACCAGAATGCGCAGCAGAAGATCTGTGGATCAGTAAAAGAGATGACATCACCAGCAATGCTACAAACGGGCCTTCGAGTGGGCCCGAGCGAGATCCAGCAGAAATGGGAAACGGGCCTGAGCCAGGGCCCTCGGACCGAGGAAGCGGAGAGCTCCCAGAGAGCCAATCGATTCTCAGCGAGGCACGAGTGGATGCCTCGGACGAGGCGTGCCAGTCGAAGGGCGCGGACGATGAGGGTCAGGCTGAGAACGCCTCCGATTCGGCCTCCACTGACAACACACTAGAAGACTCTAGTGAGTTCATGGTGACTGTGCTGGGCAGAGGGAAGCTGGAGGAGGACGTGCCCGAGGCCGGGCCTGGCTCGCCGACGCTGGTGCCCTCCTCCTCCCACCGCGACGAGGACATCACCGGCGAGAGCTGGCGGCTCCACAGGAAGCACGTGTTCGTGCTGAGCGAGGCTGGCAAGCCCATCTACTCCCGCTATGGCAACGAGGAGGCATTGTCCTCCACCATGGGTGTCATGATGGCGCTGGTGTCCTTTGTTCAGAGTGGCAACAACACTATTCGCTCTATTTACTCAGGTGAGGATATTTTAAGTCCTCAGACCCATTCATTCGCTTCAGCAGATTAATGACACTGAGTAACTGTAAAACTCATACATATTTCAACTTACAAACATGTTAGCAGCGTTTGCTTAGCTGCTATATTGGGCAGTATTTGCCAGACACAGCAGAAAATTATGCAGTACTGTTTACTGCTCTCCTTTTTGCTCATCAGTACATGGTCAATGGGGGCTTGAAGACTAGCCCAGGCAGAATAGGGTCCATGAACAGGATAGCAGTTCATCACAGGTGCACATTACCATCACACACTGGCCAAGTTAGAGGTGCTGTTTTTATTCAGACACGCACTTTTGGTGTGTGGGAGGTACCTGGAGAACCCAGAGATAACATGCCGATGAACATGCTCGCTTTGAGTTTTCGGCTCTGGAGGCTTGAGGCACAAATGCTATCTATTGGGATGCCACGCTACCACTGTTCTCTTTTTCTTTGAGTAACACAGGTTTTTTCATACTAAAGCATGCATAGATTTGGGCAGCCGCACACTGGGTTGAATTAAAAATAAAACTATTTGCTCTAAGTACCGGAGGAGGCCTAGTGTGACTATAATATGTAATAATAAGTAATATGAAATATAATTGCTCATCCAGCCAGCTTTTGGTAGATAATTATTAGGGTGGGGTGCAAATTCAGACGCACAGCAAGGGGTTTTGAATGGTGTTCCAGGTGGCTGTGCTGTTTCATGCAGTGAAACTATTTGAATGGTCCAAAAATCTCTAAAACAGCAGTTCAGTGTTCTGGTTAATTTAAGGCCTAAGGCATTAAGGATTTCATGGCCTGATAATGCTATATCACGAAAGACTAGTCCATCTGAAAGGAGTTTTGTGTATGTTGCTTTATATAACTTACTCAAGCATTCAGAGGATATTGAAGTAGTCAGAGGACCATAGGAACAAACAGACTGCATCTGTCATGATTACAAAGTGCCGCGTATTCTGAATGAGTGCAGTGTGACTTAAATTCCACTTAAAGTTAGTTCTGTATATGGAATAGTGTGTGAGGCTGATGCAGTGAACTTGCCGTGTATGAAATCTCCATCTTTACCTGTGCTTTGCTCCCCGGCCAGATGACCACACGGTGGTGTTCATGCAGCAGGGGCCCTTGGTGCTGGTGTCTGTTTCCTCCAGCCGTCAGTCTGAGCAGCAGCTCCGTGCTGAGCTCCTTTACGTTTACTACCAGATCATCAGCATGCTCACCAAGGCCAGCATAGCCCGCATCTTCGAGCGCAAGAAGAACTATGACCTCCGGCGCCTGTTGGCGGGATCCGAAAAGATCTTGGACGGCCTCCTCAACATGCTGGATTCGGACCCCAGCTTTCTTCTGTCGGCCGTTCACTGCTTGCCCCTCGCCTCATCCCTCAGGGACTCCATTAGTCAGATCCTGCAGAAGGCCATCACGCCCAACCTGGTGTTCTCTATCCTCATCGCCAAGAACCAGCTGCTCACCATCGTCCAGGAAAAGACGGTCATCGAAGACGCCAGGCTGGAGCCGGCCGACCTCCACCTCCTCCTCAACCTCATAGGAGCCTCCTCTGCCTTCCAAGCCGGGGAGATTTGGACCCCGATCTGCCTCCCCCTCTTCAACCCTGACTGTTACTTCTATGCCTACATCTCGTACCTGGACCCCCCGGATTGCACAGTCTGCTTGCTTCTGCTCTCCACCGATAAGGAGGCCTTCTATGCCGTGGCGGAGTGCAAGAGGAAGATCGACGAGGGTTTGCACGTGCAGAACGCGCTGCGGTCCATCGCCAGGACGCAGTCCTACAGCGCTAGCCAGGTCGGCGTCTCCGACCTGCGCCACTTCATGTACAAGCCCTTCGACGTGCCAGACAACCACCGCCAGCTCACGCAGTTCACCAGGTCTGTGTGCTGCACTCTCGCTGCCATGTGATAAAGTCTGTGTGGAAGTCAGTTTTTAAAATTGCCTGGGCAAAATCCACATAGTCTAGTAAAGGAGCTGGCGTGTCAGACTTCCCACCTCCCCCGGAAGTTCTGGGAGTCTCCTGCAAATTGACAGCAGCTCCCTGACAAATGATGTCCTGGAAATCTGCCGTTCAGTTATTCAACCGTGGTAAAATTAGCCGCTCTAGAAGCTTTTTACCGCTGTCTCCTCGCCCCAAATTTTACCACCACTCTTTAGGCCCCAGTCAACAAATTTTGCTAGCCCACCCTAGTCGGCAGTGTATGTATGGTATTACTGCAATGCCAGCCAATCACTGGCCAGCTCTCCCGCCTGTCAGGATACCCCACATCTGCCTCCCTGAGATCTATATCCCAAAGGTGGGATGTCTGCGGTGTGTAAACGAGGAACTACTCCCCTGACACTTACCGTAATGTAATACTTTTACCTTTAACCTGCCTGTGGTTTAGATTTTATGCAAAGTATTTGGGTACAGTGGCATCAAAATAGCTTGGTTCTGGGAACCTGGTAGGGACGGGACTAATAAGACTGGTAGCTTAAACCGATGACAGAAATGAAATTTCCTGAATGTTTAAACGGTCATGTTGCAGTTGGTTTAGAACATTTATGCAATATGTGCAATAGTGTTTTTCTTATGAAGTATTCTCTAGTAGTCTGTACTGATCCTCTCTTATTTAGTCATGACAAGGCCTCATTGTCCTGATGGATGCATCGTCACCATGGCTCCTGTCTACATTGCCTAGTGCCGTTTATGCAAACTCAAAATTAAATTACAGAGCCAGGCCTTTTGAATGGCTCCACAGAGTGATAAGGACATGTGATGTGGGATCAGCCAGCTTTTCTAGCTCCGAGCTGCTTTGGAGCATGCAGTGTGACTGTCTTAATGAGTGCTGTGCGTACTACACAGGGCTCTCTTTACTGCTTGGGGGCAGATAGCACTCATACTGATAGAGAGTCCCCTGAGGAGCTATGTAAATGTGTTCGTGTTCAGGCGGGAAAATGGCGTGTGCGATGCGTGCGTGGCTCTGGCTGCCCGCTTGTGACCCACGTGTCCGTGTCTGCGTCTGCACTTTCAAATTCAAATTTTATTTGTCGCCTACACAATCATACATGATTGTGTAATGTAGTGAAATGTATTTGCAATTTCCGACCTATTAAGAATTACAAAAGTAAAAAAAAAAGAGGAAAAAATGGAAGATAATAAAAATGAAATGTAACAATAGAAACTGTAAAGATATAAAATTAATATAATAGAATATAGAGAGAAAAATATAGAATGTATTCTCCATATTGTCCAAATCTATTCTCCATGGCAGCCCCGAGATGGAGGCTCCCTACGGCAGTGAGGAGGACAGGATGCGTCTGCTGGACCTGTATCGCTATATGCACAGTCGCATCCACAGCACCTCACGGCCCCTCAAGCTCATCTACCACGTGGCCGAGCGGGAGACGCTGCTCGCCTGGGTAACGGCCGTCTCTGCTGCCGCTCGGTGCCGATGGTGGGGAGTAATAGCTGCTTGTCAGTGCTCGCGTGCATACAGATACACGTACAGACAGTCAGGACGAGGCACAGCGGTCACATACAGCTCTGCTCATATACACAATTCAGTTTGATTCATTACAATGCAGAATGGTAGTAGAAACAGAGAAAATGGGAGGGAAGACGGACAATGGAAGACAAAGAAAGAAAGGCACTACAGAATAGAGGAGAGGAACCAAAAACTCTTGAGTAAGGAGATAAAACTCTGGGGGTCCAAGGTCAGCTGGCTGCCCAGGTTCCCCAAAGCCCTTGAAGTGCTGTGTATGCCCGGCTCACGCCCAGCTCGTGATGTGATGCTGGGGTCTGTTTAAACTGAAAGCTGCACTCTGTTCCAAAGTGCTTTTGCTGCCTCTGACAGTTTGCGCGTAAACTGAAGTCTTCAGGCTGTACGTTTCATAGATTTTGAAAGATTTTTAAGAAAAGCTGTATCTAAGCGGCATGTGTAAATGACAGACTGCACACTAACGTAGCTCTCTCATTTATAGGTCACCAGTAAGTTTGAGTTATATACCTGCTTCAGCCCCCTGGTGACCAAGGCCTCTGCCATCAATGCTATAACCAAGCTGTTACGCTGGATTAAGAAAGAGGAGGACCGACTCTTCATCCGAACCCCCCCAAAGTACTCCACCACCCCTAACCCCAGCAAGGGCTCCCGTGGGACCAAGGGCGCCCCCGACAGGCAGGACGACACTGACAACGGCTTCCTCTCCCTCCTATAGCTGCACGTCTGCTCCACCCTGCCACCTATTGGAGCCCTGGGGCAGCTGTGATGGGTCAAATGCAAACCAGAAGTAGTCATGTGTTTAACATTAAAAATGGATTGATTTCTTTCACAAACTTCTCATTTGTTTAGAAAATGTGTGATTGACGCATTATACAATAAGTGTTGAGTAAGTGTTGGGGGGGGTGGGGGGATTTGCAGACTGATTTGTGAAGCTATGTCTGAAATGTTTGTGTGCCGTTTGTGCATAGGAAATTCCTATGGTATTCCTACAGGGGTCTTTTTGATAGGATTTTATTGTATTACTTGTGCACGGCCCTTTTCACTTCTGGAAATTTGGTTTTTAGAAACCATTGAAGAAATATTGGTGAAAACCTTTATTTAATTTCAGCTTAAGATGGAAACATTTGTATAGGAACATCTGTCTTTTTAAATCATAAAAATATGCTGCACAAGGTTTATTTTTTGTACATGCCGAGATGAGTCTCTCCATGTCTGCACTACCTGCTCCCCAGCTCAGACTTCTATTGTTGTACTTCCAGACAGAAATGTACAGAGTGACACTGTGTGCTGTTTTTTTTTTTAATGAAACAACTGTTACAACTACCTTTGATGTCTTCATTATCTGACAGCAAAATTTCACCTCCCCACCCTGTTCAGAAAGTGAAACGTCTGGCTAGTTTTGCATTTTCAAGCCAAAGTACACAATTATTTGTTGTCTTTGGTCTTGAATTGGTTCACCACTCACTGGAACTGGGCCTCAGTCATCTGTGCCATTTTTTTAAAAGGTTTTATTCCCCCCATGTCTTATAATGACCCACATGGAATAGCGTGTGCTGGTGTTTCTGAATGTCACTCACACTGGACAAAATGTGATATCAGATGAATTTTGGGAGACCCACTTGTACTTTACATGGGATACTTTCTGAATGACAGGTGAGGCTTAATCTTATGAGTGGGGGAAAAAAAAGTCCCATGGAGGCCCTGAGAGTCATTTGGAGCTTTCATGGCTTCAGTCTTTGATGTCCATCATGCCCCCCCATATGGATATTCTACACGCAGGCAGTGCTGGTTGTGTTCAGGTATCTGCTGTTCACTGTTTAGCCTGAGACCTCATCAGTTCTGTTTTTGGGGTAATTCAGGGAGCAGCTTGAACTTTTTCTTTCTTTTTTTAATATAATTGTGATGGAGAATGTGTGGAGAGCGGCTGCTTAAATAAATCTCCCATGTTCCCCGTGTGTATCTCTCTGCAAACTCCCCCTCTCTCCCTTCCGGCAGAGTAGCTGCTATTTAAGCTGAGGTGCTCACCTTCATTTAGTTACATATCTTGTTGTTTCATTTTCACGTACAACGTACCTTTTATAGTCTGGTTTTACACTTATATCTGCTCACCTCCTTAAAAAAAGAAAAGAATATTTGCTTAATTAAAATAGCCTATCAGGGGTGGCATCAAGAATTGACCTTAAATCGGCAGTGTAACACCATGTACAAAACGAGTTTAAAAACAACACCAAGTATGCTGCGTAATAAAAAATATGTTCTAAAATATATTTGTACATTTGCACAGGGCATAATTGGGTCATCTTTGAAATAAGATATTTATCTTGCTTTTAGCACGATGTTACAAGGTGGGCATTGCAGCGGACAGAACCATATGACAGGCGTTTTGGAACCAGACCGGTTCTGTGTTTGTGATTCGTGCTTTTCAGGGATTTGCATTAACAGAAAGGGACAGGTGGAAGTGAATATGAATCCACCAATGAGGGACCAGACACGATAAACATCTAGAGTGGGACTCATTTTCATGTGATGAAGCGATCCCCAAGCAGTACTGGCAGCACCGGTTGGTCTTGACTTGAGGAGATGGGTGCCTTTCCACTAAAGGCTTGATGTGAGCGCCAGGAGGGAGCCCATGAGTGAGAAGGAGGGGTATAACATGAGGGCAATACGGCTGTTTAAAGACCAGACTTGCTTTCAAATTTTGAGTGATCTGCAGCTTAGACCGCACTAGCTGGTAGGCCTGTCAGGTAGCAGCTGCAGTCCTGAGGTGACAGGTGCCTGGCCTGCAGAGAAATGAGATAAGATGCCTTTATTGTCACTGTATTACAGAATACAATGAAACTCCCAATGGCCCAGCTGGGAATACCATGACACACATGGAACTTAAGAAACAGAGGCAAGCAAAGTGCACAAGTGCAAGTGCCAGGTTACAGTAAATTCCACTCACAGATAATCTATACCACAGATGCAAGTAAGTGATGCTCTGCTTTTATAAGGTGGGTTGTAGAATCACTGTGTGTGTTAGTTGAGAGTCTGAATGGCTTCAGGGGAGTCAGGAGTCTGTTTCTGTGTGATTTTATTGGCCTGTACCACCTGCCTGAGAAGAGTCCTTCCCGGTGTTTTTTGCTCTAGAGAGGTAGCGGGTGTCAGCATTACCCAGGGAAGAAGGCAGCCGACGATATTTTGTGCTGATTTTCTGACGCTCTGTAGAGCTTTCTGATCAGCCGGTGAGCACACCACCCTGGAAGGTAGCACGTTAAGACGACCTCTATGGCCGAGCGGTAGAAGGCCACCGGCAGCCAACCACACAGCTTCGCAAACCAGGTTTAGAAGACTGATTTCACTGCTGCTTAACCCCCGGTTGTTCTAGGGGTTGGCTGACCTTGATTTCTTAAACAAATTTTTTTGTTGCTTGGAATAAATTGTATGTAGTAATACCATGCATTTAAAACCTTTCCAAACTGTCCTACTATAATATGTTTATAACAAACGATTAGTCAAGTACAAATTCTTACAATGATTTACTTTTAATAAAATCCTCTTTCAATGTATTAAATTTTTAACTAAAAGTCACCTCTCATACTGAGATTACCAGGAAAATTTACTATAGTTCACTATTGTGCCCTGTTTTTTTATTTTTATTTTAAATCGTTTACTTATTTTACTCTTTATTCTTGACTTTTCTCCCCCGGTATTTACTGTTCAGTCTTTGTTCTCGACCGCTCCTTGTCTTGCTGTATACTGTTCTGTAGAAATCCAGTTTCTTTTCACATGTGTGAAATGACAATACAGTGACTTGACAACAGAACATGAAGAAGATATAATGGAAATGAGTTAATACCTCCTGTGATCATATCTGCACTGGATCCTTGAGCAAGGCCCTTAACTTTGAAAACTGTTCCAGGTGCACTGGATAAAAAACTGACCATACACTCTCATCCAAAGCCTTTGTCTCACCTGTGTCTATGGGCCTCAGATGAGAGTATTATTGGATATGTTAAATCTGAAGGATCTGAAGCTACTCATACTTTTACATTAGCTAAATAAAATCTCATAATATTTCTGTACATCATTCACAGTATTCAGTATAATCGTGGCATACTGAAGAAAAAAAACATCGAAATGTGTGTTTACCAAAACTTAACAAAATAGGCCTATATGTACATAAAATGTTTATTGCGTAAACCAGACTCATTGCTGAAGCGTTAGTTGCAATGTAACGCCCTCTACTGGACAGGTGTGATTAACGCAATTTCCGCGTTCTCCGGCTCTGTTATTATGGAACGTACCATGAGGACAAAATCAATAGGGAATTTTCATAATCGTAAATCCATGTTACTTAGTTTTTACAAAACGTCACGTATATTACCTATTTAATCATTTATAATCTTGTCTGTTAAAGCATGAAAATGCATGACTTAACAGGACTCATTTCATTTCATTCTCGTTACGCCTCCTGATTCCGCAGCGCCACACAGGGGACCAAGCGGTTGGTACCGGCCAGACCGGACCTCGGGTAAAGATGGCGCAGGCACTGTCCGAAGAGGAGTTCCATCGAATGCAGGTATCGATTAGAGCCGCCGTGGCTGCTGATAAACGCGGCGCCCTCCTCCTGTGTCCGGCGCCGCCGAGTCGGTGCGGCGCTCGGATACCCGGGGGTGACACTGCCGATTCTGCAAGAACGAGAGACAAATGCTGGGTACTCGGGCGCCAGTAGGCCGGAGGGGCAGCGACGGCGGCGGCCGGGTCTCGCGGCAGCTGGTTACCAGGCAGCTAGTTATGGTTTATCGGCCTGCAGTTAGTAGTGCGGCCGGACCGGCTGCAGTCGCTCTGACGGCCGCCATAATCCTGCTTCCGAGGGGCAGCCATTCACAGCTGGGCGCCGCTAGCAGCGGATGCTAATTCGCTAACTAACCAGGTTATCCGCGTAACCAGGCGGTGACTAGTCGGTAGGTTGGCGAGACCGCGGGTCTGTGGCGGGGTGAGTGCGGGGCGTGTGGCGCCCGCAGGCGCGGTGATGCCGTACCGCTATACCGGCGCGCTGGCCGGCCCGGCGGAGTGGCTGCCCATTAAAGCGGGCGGTACCCGCCGGTGGTCCGGCGGTCGCCTGTCCCGCACCGGGGACGCCGTGTCCCTTATCGCCTGCGTGGTTCCTAACGCCTACCCGGCAGAGCCCAGAGCCGGATGTAAATACTGGGGCCGCGAAGGCGTAAATACTGGGGCTTCCCATCCAGCATGTTTATGAGAATATCAGAGGCTATGAGGCACCCTGCTGGCACAGAGCTGTACTCGGTATTAAGGCTAATATCGCGGCACAGAGCTGTACTCGGTATTAAGGGTAATATCGCCGGACAGAGCTGTACTCGGTATTAAGGGTAATATCGCCGCACCGAGCTGTACTCGGTATTAAGGGTAATATCGCCGCACAGAGCTGTACTCGGTATTAAGGCTAATATCGCCACTGTACTCGGTATTAAGGGTAATATCGCCACACAGAGCTGTACTCGGTATTTAGGGTAATATCGCCGCACTGAGCTGTACTCGGTATTAAGGGTAATATCGCCCCACCGAGCTGTACTCGGTATTAAGGGTAATATCGCCCCACCGAGCTGTACTCGGTATTAAGGGTAATATCGCGGCACAGAGCTGTACTCGTTATTAAGGGTAATATCGCCGCACAGAGCTGTACTCGGTATTAAGGGTAATATCGCCGCACCGAGCTGTACTCGGTATTAAGGGTAATATCGCCCCACCGAGCTGTACTCGGTATTAAGGGTAATATCGCCGCACAGAGCTGTACTCGGTATTAAGGGTAATATCGCTGCACAGTGCTGAAGCATCCCCAGCAACGACCTGCTCACTCACCCAGCACGCTTCCTTAAAACGCAATGACAGCAAGACTAAGACGAGCTCCTTCGTCTTAAAAGCGGAGGTGCTTTCATATAAAAGCCTCTTTGCATGTTTAAGTTTTTGGGTTACTTTTTAAATTACGCAATTAATAAATGCTTTGAATGCTGGAAAGGGCTGTGATGACCATCAGGGCTTGCTTCTGAGTAATTTAAGCTGTTGCTTTAGGTCCAAATGTTGGAATTTGTGCAAAATAGAAGGACAAATACATTCAGGCATTTTTCAAAAGTGGTTATGGAGTTTTAAAAATGACTCAAAGAAATGCAAGGTTAAGTGTGGATTCACAATGTACTTTACATCTGTGACATCCAAGTAAGTAGTTTAATGTGCTTACAACGTAATAAATGTTTATCTGTGAGTCTGAAGTTAAACCTGTTGGTTAGGGCCCTGTTTATTGGTATTATCCCTATGGTGTCAACATAATCACTTTGCTATCTTGAAGCCTCTTTCCTGTTTGGAAGTGTCCCTCAAAAACAAAAACCCAGAGTGTGTAAACGGGAGGTCCTGGATGTGGACTTTGGGGCCCCGGGAGTGTGCTGGTTTTCAGACATTCCTAGCCTTTTTTGCTTTATGTAAAAATTATAATGAATTAACTGAATTGATATCTCGTACAAGCTGTGGGACCCTGGTGCTCAGATCTGGGCTGAGCGGTCTGGTTTAAACGATTTTGGTTGCTATCTCTGCTGCTTTTATCGCCTGTCTCAGCATGGCAGTGTCTGCTTCAGATTTTGATGTGGAGGGAATATCTGACATGCACATGGGTTAGAGTCAGCCAGAGATCTTCTCCGCAATCATTTTAAATGCCATAAATCTGCCTGTGTTGTGACAGATAGCTATAGCTTATCAAGCCCCAGGGGCCCATCTGTTTATAACCTGTAAAGACTGCATGTTTTTCAAAACAGTTTTTCCAAAGTTTAGATACAACAAAGTATGGACATGTAGTATTTTTTGTGTTATAATTTACACATTTTCAGGCTGTACATGTCTTTAACAGTTAAATGTGAATACTGTTATAAGCACAACCGCACTGTCCTTTTTTCAAAAATATGATACTGCTTTTGGAATTATTTTAAGATTCAAAGCATTTGTCATATGTACAGTAGAAAAGTGCATTTCTCTGTGCAATGAATTTCTTACTTTGCTGTCCACACAAAAATGCCGAGGTACAATATAAGAAAGAAGGAAAAATAAATACTTTTAAGTGTATTGTGCAAAAAATTACCGTATGAGGTAGTATGGCGTGGTATGGTAGTACAATGTCCATTATTCATACTCCTGTCGGCTGTTAAGGAGTCTGATGGCAGTGGGGAAGAAGGAGGGAAGTCTGGAAGTTCATCCACCTGCTTACTTATCGTTTACAGTTTACATCGCATTACTGTTACATGGCTAAGTTTACCTACAGCTGTGTTGCTGTACAGCAATTTGCAGACTCATTCTACTCCTAGAGTTTTGTGCTTCATTACTGTTCTCATTACTTCAATGACAAGCATGTAAGAAACCCAGTGCCCTCTATCCAAATAGAACTTTGTTGACTCTGGGTTTGTTTTGCTTTATGAATAATTCCTGTCTTGTCTCTTCTTCTCCCAGGCTCAGCTCCTGGAGCTGAGAACGCAGAACTACCAGCTTTCTGATGACCTGCGTAAAAACACAGCGGGTAAGCTCATGGCACCAGCTTATCTTCCCTTCATTCCAACCCCTCTCCAGTAGGGCTGTGAGTTTTCAGTTTGGAAGCAGACGAAACAAACGGACGCGTTTCTTCACAGGGGCAAACCTAAATTCATAAGTCGACGTTCAACACGGAAAGTGTTGTGGCTGTGAGTTGGTTCTG
Organism: Petrocephalus sullivani; assembly: GCA_026780845.1. Lineage (NCBI taxonomy): Eukaryota > Metazoa > Chordata > Actinopteri > Osteoglossiformes > Mormyridae > Petrocephalus > Petrocephalus sullivani. The sequence continues at coordinate 10,849,027 of JAODKM010000099.1, read as the reverse complement.
TCTAGTGCTGGAGAACTCCAAGAGCCCCCACGTCACTTAAATCAGTAGTTTGGGAATGTTTTGGTGTCCCAGTAAACTACACCAACACTGGAAAGAGAGCAGATAAGTCTGTCTGTCGGCTGTTATACCGAACTCTCCAGAAACGCATCAAACATTCTATCTCATTTGAGATGACATACAGTCCATACAGACATACGGTGTGTATATATGACCGGCACAAGGCAACAGCATCTGCAGGCTAGTCTCCCCTGGCACTACAAATGAGATTGACTGAGCCAAAAAATAACTACGGCTATAGGTATGTTTATCGCTTTGGATATACAATCGCACTCGATAGTAACAAACACGGAATTCAGACCGGATTTAGTTTATGACTGATGCAGTCTCATTTTTCTCCTATTTGTTCTAGATATTTTTTATAGTGTGTGAATAAGCATCTCATAGGTTTTGTTATGCAGACACGCTGACAAACAAATTGCCTTTGTTTTTCTAAGGTATTTTGTACTGAATTTGAAAAATGGCTATATTTCATGGCTAGGTGATGTGTGATGGCTCCTTTGAGATCAGGCTTTTTCATACCTTTATGCTGTCTGGACATTACTGGAGGGGTAGGGGGTTAAGTCTCACTACTACATTTTTACTTAGTCATAGGAAACAAGGCTTAGCAAAAATTAGTTTATTCATTGTTTTATTGATTGTTCATTTTCAAAATAATTTAATGTATGTTTAAAAAATCAGTATGTTTACCTTCTCTGCTTTTGCATGAGCTCTGCACGGGCTCTCTGAGGCAATCATAATCATTCTCATCCCTGTGGAGTAAATCCCACGTAGGGCTGCAGCTATCGATTATTTTAGTAATCGGGTATTCTATCGATTATTCCATCGCGTAATCAGATAAGAAATACTTTTGTCTTATTAAAGTGCAATAGTAACTATTCAAAAGAGAAAAAAGACAGGTCTCTTAAAATGAACAACTCATTGGTTTTAATGGTTAAACTGCATACCATAATGATGGTTTTTTTAAGTCATAAAAAAGCACTTTTTGTTTGAGTGCTGTTTGCAAATGTAGCACTTAAAAAGCACACATAATGATAGACACTTTACTGAAACACAGTATTTTTCGGCAGTTAAATTACCACAAAATAATGTAAGCTGTTTTTCCATGAATTTAGTAGTAAATTCAATGTCAATGTTTGGAACTATTCACCGTCTCCATGACTCAAGTTTGCCGAAAATTCCTCTACCATTTTTTTTTAGTCGGGAGTGTCGCTGTCGCTACCAAATCTGTACGGCCTCGTTGCTACAGAATCTGTACAGCCGCGCCACTCTGTTTCTTACACTTCTGTTTTTACCGCTCTGCTACACGTAATGCAGCGTAAGCAGACTGTGCCACAGTAATAATCCTCCGTGTGAAACACGGCGTTCACTGAGCAGTACATAGTCGTGTGAATTGAACAAAGCATCAAAGCAAAGAATTTGCATCGAGGATTTTTTGTAATCGAGTTATTCGAGTTACTCGATGAATCATCGCAGCCCTAACCCCGCATAGATGGGTTTGTGAGAAATTGGTATTAGTAGTAGTATTGGTATCGAGGACATCATTTTGCTATCGTTACAATATTGCTTCCCACCCCATGCCAGTTACAGCTGGGGCCTCTTAATTTGTCCCTGCATACATTATTATTATTATTAATTTATCATTTATTAAATTTTTTTGTTTTTTTCCCCAAGTTCAGAATTTTTTAAGACTGCAGTTGTATTGTTTCAGAGGCAGGCTATTTGCATAACACATTATCAAAGAGAGCTTTTCAAGTCCCACCCCAAAGTACCGAAGTACCAAAAAAGTATGCCAGCCTGTACCTGGTGCGGTGGAAAAGTGCCCTTTTAAGATCAATAGTGTGTGTGTGTTTTGTCAGATTGACGCGTGGGGGTTTTGGTCACATGATGTATTACGGTCGCTCTGTGTTTTAATTAAGAGACGTTGTCTGCAACCTAGCAGGCCACAATTGAGGCTGAAGCCTAAATTTTACATTCAGTAATGGCTATGTGGTGCTTTAGAGCGACGAAAATAGGCAGCAGTGAAGATGGTCACGTCCAATAGCTGAAACGCACGCTCCTATCTGTCTTATGTGAGCATAATTCTAAACCTGCAAATGTGCAGCTGGAACATCTGTGTCAATGAATAGATCTGGTGTGGTTTTAAGAAACAGATACTAACCACAGATTTCCAAGTTTAAACATTCTGAATGTCTCTGCTAAACATCCTCTCTGCTCTTAGTACTTTTAACCTTCTTCAGATGTGTTTAAGTTGTAAATCTTGATGAAAACTCCTGTTATTTTGATATCAAGACCTGTGTAACTTTTTTCTTTGCCATAGTTGTCTGACCAATGTGCTATTTATTAGGACAGTGGAACTCTGTTTAACTGGTAGATTTGAGTGTTTAAGATTTGGGAAGCAGCCTGGAACATGTTTTGCATCCATATTCGCATACTGATGAAAGAAGCTGTGAGGCTCAGCTCTGATATTGCAATATAAATACAGTGAAAATCCAGTAAATGCATGATGTATATAAAGAAACGGGCGATTCTCATGCAGTCCATACAGATATGTTTGTCTGCCAATTGATTAAGTAGGAGCAAAACAAGATACCAATCAAACGGCGCCGTTTCTTGGCCTTGAATCATGTATGGCAGTGGATCATTACAGAATCTCTTGAAAGCCAGCTGAGTCTCTTTCATATTGTATTTATAGTTAATGATGTTTTTTCCAGTGTTCTTGTTTCAGAACTTTTCCAAAGAGCCCCCACCACTACTCGCATGTCGTATGTGTCGGATATATTCTCGCACGCATTGATGGATTCCTAGGGCGCTATCCCCCAAGAAACACTGCATCTGTGACACCCTATAAATACATGTGCTCTCAGAAGGTTTCATTATGTCACATACAGCATGGGAATAATTAGGCTGCTCTACATTGGCGGCTACTTTTTGCCATAGTTTTATTTTTTCTATTTTGGAGAGTGGCTTTTAACAGCCTGTGTGAATATATAATGCTATTAATCAGTGGGGATTTAAGTGTTCATAATTATATTATTTCTTCCATGAAGATTAGAAGTTCATTGACAATTGAATGCTAATGGGGTGAAAGTCTCATTTGCAGCTGAATTAACACAAATTCAGAAATGCCACACCAAACTTAACCTGGTCACAATGACACTGCAGCAGAAAAATTGGCAGACTGCCCAGTGCCTCCTGCTGGTCACTTTCGTAATAGCAGTCAGGTGCTTCTGCATACCGGTGTGCTAATGAGCAGCGGTGAGGTGGGTGTGTGTGTTGCCTCTTGCTGAGGGCCTGAAGGGCGTTTTTACAATTGTGTGTTCCAGAGCTCAATGTTGTCCGCCAGAAGACCTCGAACTTGGAAAAGGAGCACACGAAAGCACAGAAGGTATAGTGCTGATCTTAAAAGCTTTAACAGGACACTAGAGCTCCCTGGGCTTACTGTGTTTAAATCTTGACTTAAGTAATGTAAGTAAATGATGACCAGCCCACTGCAGCAGTGGTAATAGAAATGCATGCCTTGCATCTCCCTTGGGAACTACAGCTCTTACTACATAAATGGGAAACTGCAGAGTGACAGTTTGTAGCACTGCTCGGTATTGGAGCTTGTAGAAACGGAACAGTCGCTGCAGTGTGGAGTTAATGGGTGTGTGGATTATTGGATAAATGCATGTAATGCATTGCAGTGTAAACACACAGCTCATAGGAAGATTGGATCATATCAGTTCAAGTTACATTATGTTTATTAGGTCCAGATGTATTAATGGAGAAAATGGGTTTATCCAATCAAATAAACAACGACTTCTGTAACTTATTCATGTCTACAGCCTCTACAGGTGTTTTGAGTAGTAAGTGTGATCTCATATGCTTTTTATTCTCAATTATAGGCTCTGAGTAAGAGCAAGAAGGCTCAGGTAAGTCAGATTTGTCTGCTTAGGGTTTTGCCTTGCGTGTGTTATTATAATTTAAGCTAACCTGAGTGTGACACCAGCCATTGTGTTATGATCTCTCCCTCGGGAAAATCTGGCATTGCTGTTGCCGTGTGGGTAGTGAGGTCACTAAGGTACCCTTCCTGCAGCCCGTAGAGCTGTAGAGATTCTGCTCAGATTGGACATTTCCCAAGGTTGCACATGGGCAATGCATGCTGTACCTTATCTGCTAAACTTGACAGGAAGTGGACGCCCTGCTTAGTGAGAACGAGATGCTGCAGGGCAAACTGCACAGCCAGGAGGATGACTTCAGACTGCAGAACAGCACGCTGATGCAGGAGCTGTCCAAGGTAGCAGCCCCACCCCAAGGCCCGAGGCCACCTTGTGCACTTCTGCTCTCTTTCCCTGCCTACAGCCTGCAGTGTGTATGAGGTAGAAGGCAGTCATGCATTTTAACAGCCTTTTATATTAATGAGAAGTAAAGCTAGACTTTCTCATGCAGAAAAATAAACCACCACTGCACCACCGTCTACGCGGCACCTCATCCGCTTTAGCGCTTATATAATTAGGCATGATTGAGATTAATGCTTTGCCTTGTTTGAATTACACAGGTGCTGTACTGGATGGCTGTCATTTTAATCATGTTAATTAGGGAAAAAGAACTGGTACACACCCTTGTGCTAATGACGTACTGTTGCCCAGAAAGTATAATGTATGTGGACACCCCTTCCAGTTATGGAGTACAGCTGTTCCAGCTTCATTCACTGCTAACTGGTACATCAAATGAAGCATACAGCCATATGGTCTCCATAGACAGACAGACACTGGTAGTAGAACAGGCCTTACTGAAGAGCTCAGTGACGTGGCATAGGATGCTAACGTTGCAACAGATCAGTTCATCAAATCTTTGCCCTGTTAGACCTGACCCAGTCAACCATTAGACCTTTTTTTGTGACGTGGGAGGTTCTAGGAGCATCTACATCTCAGCCATGAAGGGCTGGGCCACACGAGCTGACAGAGTGGGACTGCAGAGCGCTGAAGTGCGTGCTGAGTCAAAATCGCCTGTTCTCGGTCTAGACATCAGCTGCAGAGTTTCAGACCGCCTCAGGAAGCACGACCGGCAAGAGAACTGTCCGGGGGAAGCTTTATGGTCTGAGCTTCCATGGCCAAGTTGCCATTGGGCAGCAGGGCAGTGAAAGAGTTGTCTTGGGAGTGATGAAGCACGCTTCACTATTTGGCAGCTTGACAGATTAATTTGGGTTTGCCAGATGCCAGGAGAGCAGTACCTAGCGTACTGTGGTGGAGGGGGCCACAATGGTTTGGGGCTGCTTTTCTTGGTTTAGTCTAAGCTGCTTTGGGATAAATTTGTAAGCCCACTATGTGCCAGTCATTAGTGGTCAGGCTCATCCATGCTCTTGTGGCTAAATGGGCTCAAATTCCCACAGCCACACGTCCAAAATCGGGGGGAAATTGAGTGGAGATTGTTATAGTAGCAAAGAGGGGAGCAAATCCTTATTAGTGTCCCTGGTTTTGAAGTGAGATGCTCAAGCAGATATTGGTGTGATGGTAAGGTGTCCACATACTTCTGGCCAGGTAGGCCACTTCTTTTTGTTGTGCTTTGAGGCTCGATTTATTTACTCATTTATTTTCATGACTACTTTTAGTTGAATAATGGGGTGAGAATCCTGCCTAAATTGATTTGTCAGTTTTGGTTTGTCCAACTTGGTTATTGGAGGCAGCATGTTTGTTTCAAAGAATTTAAAATGAAATCTATAAAAACTGGCTCGTTTTGTATACTGAACAAAAAGTCAAGATACATGCCGGCAGAGCTGCTCTAAGATGATCCGGTTTGTCTGGTTTTATATGCATCTGTCTATGTAAATGGTCATATGCACGGATGGACGGTATGTGCGTGTGTTCGATTGTTCCGTGCCCGTCTGCGTGCTCCGTCTGCGTGCTCCGTCTGCGCAGTCGGACTAGCCGGCAGCACAGAGCTGGGCCTGGTCACCCCCGTCCTCTGATGCACTTCCCTTTCTGATCCGCTTTAGCTCTGCTCCCAGATAGAGCACCTGGAACAGGAGAACAAGGCCCTCAAAGCCGTGAAGGAGGCTCCGCCCCCTTCCCCCAGCCCCGCCTCCAGCCCCCTGGACGGAGAGCTGCTCCGCCTCCAAGCCCAGAACTCCGCCTTACAGAAAAACATGGCAGGTGAGCCAGTGCTGTTCATGAGCATGCATGCTGGGTGTTGTGCGGGATAAGCGTCACTGTGTCACTTGCAGAGTGTTAGTAACACAGAGTCATTTTTAGTATTTATTTATTTTAATCAAAATGGATTTCTGACATCATCCCTAGCATATCACTTATACCACGGCTGCAGGGAGATATTTTGGGCTCATGGTGCTCAAAGTTGAAACGACCAGACGGACTTTATAGATGTTACTTAGTATCATCATGGAGCTATCAACAGCTTGCAGCAGTAGTCTTTATAGAGAAATAATCATGCAGTCTCTGAGATAATAACAAAACACAATTTCACCTTAAAACTAAGGGCATGGGCACACTGCCCTACAGTATTCTGACACTGCATTACTATCAAGGACCACAGGGGGTGCTGAAGCTCCCCCAGCAGCCTTCCACCACAACTGCTTTAGCCAGTTCTGAGTGGTGGGCGGAGGCCAAATATATGGCTCCAGCTAAAACTAAATCACACAGGTTTTAATTACTGCTGTTCAGAACCAATGGGAGACTTGGTTGTCAGTGCCGTTCTGGTAGTCTGCTCCCATTGGCCGGAAACCCTCCCTTTGTGAATTACAGACGCACACCACTTTATTTTACTATGCATGAATTATCCTCCCTTTGCCATTATTACTTAGCTGTTACTGTTATTGTTTATTTACTTTATGATATCTTGGTTTGTTCAATTAGGGCTCAGAATCTGAATGTTGCAATGCTGACTGGGGTTTACTGTTATTATTAACATCAATTATACTGCATTATGGATGCAAAACTGTTATCCGGTTATCTGATCGGTGAGCTCTGTTTGTCCTGTCCAGGGGGGTACTACTTTGCAGTTATTGCTGCTGGGGTGTGATGTTCAGGTACATGTGCTGCTCCAAAGTGTCTCCTGCCAGTGGGAAATCCCGAGATCCTGGGGCACCCCGGGTAAATTACATTGCTGTTTGTCCTGAAGCCCTTCAGGAACGCTATGACAAGCTGGTCCAGGGTGACAAAGGCACAGAGCAAGGCGAGGTCCCCGTCACCGTGGTGGATGGACGGTCTGACTCGAACGGCATCGCGGTGCAGTCAGAGGGAGGTCCCGACAGGCCGGAGCCGGTGAGGGGAGGCGTCTGCGGGGGGCCGGCAGTGCCGCTGCCCGGAGATTCTCACTCTCTGTGCCTGTCACCATGGCTGCTTCTCACCCCTATGCTTTGTGCCCCTGTAGGTGGTGGGAAAGTGTACCAAACTGGAGCAGCGGGTGAAGGAGCTAAGCGGTGAGTCACCCCCCCACTAATCCGGCATGCCCCTGCCCCCCTGGCATCGGGGTGACACATCAGCTTTAATTAAAGGCCCAGCCTGGTAATTGGGGGCCTGCAGTCTTCCCCCTTATCGCACGCTAAGGGTGGCCAGCAGGCCGCCACTCCAGTTATTTATTTTAAACCTGGGTTCTGTTGCCTCAGAAGTGGAACTGCGGCTGCACACAGAGCTGGAGGAGAAGCGATTGCTGAAGGAGCAGCTGCAGGCCCTGGAGGTAACGCTCCGAGCCGGGGTCGCTCGGTCCCCGCGCCTGCGAGCCGGGGTCGCTCGGGCCCCGCGCCTGCACTCACCCCTCTCCTTGGCCGGTCCTTGCTGTTTCGAGGAACATGCGTATCAGAGTCCCCTCACGGCCCAGCGCCTTTACGCCCTGCTGTTCCTATATTTATTCTGCATAATTTGAAATGAATCGTCGTCTTTTTGTCCAGTCATCCAAGCACATGGACGTGACAAAACTTCAGGAGGAAATTGCAAAGGTGAATGCCAATTTTTTAATTTAAATGAAATGCGTCGCGCTGCGTGACATAAATACAGTGTGCTTTCAGATGAGGACAGCCTGCTCACATGCATCTGAGATTTGCTCTTTGTGCTTTTCTAGCTTTCAGACAAACTAAAGAAAAAACAAGAAAGGTAAGATTTGTTTGCCTTACTGTAATTTATAACCACCACAATGACGGCTGGTCTGCTTAAGATATTTTAAAAAGGCAGTGAAAAAGTGGTATTCACGTTAATAAAAAAAACTTCACTACCTTGAATTTATTCTATTAGCACGTCATTCTGTTCCGAGAAATAGTTCCTCTCTGTCCTTAAGTTTAAACAGATGGATGTAGAGCTATAATGCAATAGCTGTCAGGTCATTACAATGAATCTGGCTTTGGCGTAATACTTTGCAGTCATTGTGTCTGGGTATATAAGTCATTGAGTCACTTAGCTCTTGTAAATGTTTCACACTTGTGAATGAGGTCATGACAGAAGCTGTGTAATCCTGCAAAGCTTTTTTGTGTGTTTTTTTATCCCTGTAAAGAGAGACATTGCAGAGTAGTTTACACATTTCCTTATGGTGCACACTGACACAAATCTGCAGTGAGTCCTGAGGTGGGCGGGTTATGTGAGCTTTGGGAGGCAGCTGGTTCGAGGCTAAAGGCCATTCAAGCTTCATTCAAGTGAAATCCTTGAACCTAAATTTTGTTTAGTTTGCTAATGTGGATGCTGGCCGTCCCTCCCCGGGGTGTCGTCATGCACATGGGCCTGGCCTTCTGTTGCCGGGATGTTTACATTGTTTCTTCCCTGTCCTTGTGTAGCTTCCAGCGTTTACAAGGAGAAAAGGAGGTCCTCTACACAGACAGCAGGTACAGCCGGTCGCAGGCATTTCTAATTTGGACATAGCAGGCTCAGCTTGCAGAGTAACTTTAAGCAGGATGATGCATGCACGCTTACCTCAGCGTATGCTGTATTTGGCAGGACTAAAATTGATGAGATTCAGCAGAAGAAAGAGGAGGAGCTGAAATCCATGAGCCTCCGCATCCAGAAACTACAGGGAGATTTAATATCAGCGAATCAGGTGTCGGATAAGAATATCGACGTCTCCCTCTCAACGAGGCATAACTGAAAATGGTGGACAGGTCATGGACCTATAGCTAGAGCTGGGTCCAGTGGTGGGCTCTGTAATTGTGTTTCTTGTGCCTTTGTAGACCATCGCTGAGCTGAAGGAGCAGCTCCAGAGCCAGCAGAAAGAGCAGGAGAAGGCCCTGCGCGAGCTCAGAGAGCAGGTGGGCCTTCCCTCTTGGCTGCTCTGGAAAATACACATAGCTGTATGACATTAAGGAACGCCTGACTCCTGTGCTGCGATGTGAAAGCTCTGTGTGATCCAGCGTCACGCATCGCAGTGTTAGCTTTGCTTCGCGTAGCTGCTCAGTTTGGTTATAACAGATCTGTGCAAACGGTGTGCGTGCCTTCTCAGGGTCTCCCGCTGGGCTTCTGTCTGAGCTCGGGTGCCGTACGGACGGCCCGTGGTGTCACACTGGTCATGTGAAGACCAGAGACGTCGTGCAGACAAACCTCCTTTAGCAGCTAACCGAACGCCCAGTTTTCCTCTTACTGTGTCCTGAGCAGTATTTTTTGCACTGTTTACAGATTAAGAAAATGGCATTTTTTTTGTTTGTGAATGTTACATTTCTTTTAATATTTTACTCCAATTTTCTGTAATGTTTTTGGCTCCAGGCCCTTGAGAGCAGCCCTGCAGAAAAAGAGTAGCTTGGTTGGATATACAATGTAAATTTACTTGGTTAAAGGTTAAAACTTTCCCCTCCCCTCCTACCCCACGCTGTTCAGGTTACAGGAGGTCAGCTGTATGGCAGCAGGCTCATTCTCACCTACTGCCTGAATGACAGGTTAGAGGAGGCTAGCTGTATGGCAGCAGGC
>JAODKM010000099.1:10825067-10835121 GCA_026780845.1 Petrocephalus sullivani | reverse complement strand
TTCTTTTTTTAATCCAGCTTCTTCGTAAATCGTTTAAACTAGTTGTACAGCTTGAATTTTTTGTGTGAGTCCAGCAGTACAGGCCCTTCAGAAGTGTCCCGTAGGGTCCCACCCATAGGTGCTGCAAAGGAGTTGTGGTGGCCAATGCAGCACAGCCGAAACGGCAGGGAAAAGACGTGAGCTTGGGAGCGCTTTTAGGGAGGAGGCCCAGGAAGCAGACGGCACTGTGGGGGCTGCATGCACGGACACACGCCAGAGCCTCCGCCTCATGTCCAGCTCTCCTCATGTCATGCCCCTCTTGCTGGCCGCAGGCTCGCACCCGAGAGCTGGAGAGTCTGCAGTACACGGTAGAGGAGCTGCGGGCCCAGATCCAGGCCATGGAGGGAGCCAAGGGCTGGTTTGAGCGCCGTCTAAAGGAAGCAGAGGTGGGACCCGCCGCCAGTGAGCCGCCACCATCTCTCTCTTATGCTTCACTTCACTTTTGTGTTGCTTCGGGCAAATCTACATCAGTAACGAAAAATCTCGGTGGGCCGTCTCCATACACAGTGGGATGTTTTACCGCAGCGGCCACTAGATGCCAGTGTTTCTTTGTCCTGATGCTTAAGAGACGGCCAGTGAAACACCGGCCGTGATGCTTGTGATGTGATGCCTATCATTAACGCTGTTTGTTGCTGATATGAATTCTATGCACACGTTTGATATAAAAAAAAAAGCAATTAGTGTGATGCATAACTCACCGTGTGTGGCGACGGCGTCGCAGTGTAGGAACGCCGATACCCATGTGGCACGAGTGCCCCCCCCCTCGCTGTCGCTAATGTGGCGGGGGCCTGAGCTTTGCCCAAGCGGGGGCCTCTTCCCAATGCCATTTCAGGCTTCCTCCAGGAAGGGTTGCCTAGGCACTACCCCTCGTTAGGTGGGATGCTGGTGGCGTCCCCCTGTGCCCGTGGGCGCTCACCAAACACCTCTCCGTTCCTCTCTCTGTGGCTGCGAGCAGGAGACCGTGGAAAAGAGCACGCTGGAGCACCAGGAGCAGATCCAGACGCTGCAGGCAGAGCAGAAGACGCAGCTGCAGGTGATCCCCCCCGCCCGCAGGCAGAGAAGGCAGGCCTGACCCAAAGCCAGCCTGCAGCGCGGCGCCTTAATTCGCTGCAAAGTCGACTGCTATTTCTGCCCGTTAATTTTGGAAGGCAGGCTGGGTATTATAATGCGTATAGATCTGTACAATCTATATGCATTATAATACCCCGGGAAGTAACAATTTCCCTTGATTACCGTACAGCACGGTGAGAGAGAGACGTGTCCCGGAGCAGACTGAATGTGTATCGCATTGAGGAAACCGAGGCGCGGTCTAATGAAAACTAATTTCCTTCAGCTGTTTTACCTGTGATAAAAAAGAAATTGGAACAAGCAATCAGAATCGCACTGAAGCGAGTAAGTAAATGAGGCGAGCAGAAGGGTGCAGAGTGGCATGCATGCTCACAGATCCATGCCCGCTCCTGCCAAGGGAGGTGCCAGCCTAGCGCCCACCGAGCTCCTGCTAATGAATAGATGCCTCGTCTCAGGCCCGGCTTAGACTGGCAGGGCACCGGGCCCCGCTTGGGCGCTGAAGACTGGGCGGTGGCGTTAGCGCGCTCTGTGATTCGGCTCACAGCGTCATTAAAGCCCTGCAAAGATGGCAGCGACGTGACGTCCCCTCTGGCTGGGACGTCCGGTCCTCGCCCGGTTTCCGGAACAGCACTCGGGGTGACGGGCTTTACGTTTGCCCCATGCAGGAGAAGGAGGCGGTGGTAGAGGAGGTGAGGCAGCAGCTGAAGGACGTGGAGGTGCAGCGGGAGGAGCACAGTGCCACCATTGGGAAGCTCAAACAGGTTGGTGCCCAGCTGAGGAATGGAGGAGGGCGCCAGCCAGCACTGGTCATTAGTATGAAAGCCAGAATCAGCTCAGATGAAATGCAGGGCCATTGGCCTTCGCCAGTATATCCACCATGGTAAGCTAGTACTGTAAGCTTGCCTGTGCCTCGTACTTGGTGCAGATACTGAAACGGGGCACCGGAGCCTGGATTGCATACGCTTCCAAATGAGTATTTACATTTCCGTACCTTCTGCAAATGATTTGTGTGGTTGGTGCAACACTGATGGACCCCATGGCAGGAAAACATGACCAGATATGAATGTAAATCTGTTTATGTGAGCAAGCGAAGGTGCAGATTTGACGGCTAGATTAATATTTTCTTTAAGGCACTGGTGCATCTGTTCTGCGTCTGTGAGTCTTCCAAGATCGCTGCATCTCATTACAGCTGCAAACCTGTGGCAGTGTGAATGTTCTCTTCATAAAACTGTTCATTTTGTGTGTTATTTGTTTGCTGGTGCTGCAGGCGTTGTTACCTTTGGATGAGAAGCTCCTTGTACCCGTGTCTTTTTCCTTTTTAGGAGATTAAGGACACGGTGGATGGACAGAGGATCCTGGAAAAAAAAGGGAGTTCGGCGGTGAGTATCAAACCGTCTTTGTCACCACGGCTAGGGACAGGTCCTCGTGTCACATTCACACACCGTAAATGAGACTGCACTGCAGTAGCCTGATACTGTAACCCCTTTTCTGCCTCACCCTGAACCCAGGAGCTTCGCTGACGTAGCCATTTGACCCGCTGACTATTTATCCATCCATGATTGGATGCTGAAAGCTTTCCTATTGGTCAATGTCCCCCACATTGGGCATCTTAAGGCTCAGTCTTAGGCCTTAGATCTTTACCTTTAAATTTTCTTTGCCTGAAACATGCTGGGTTATCAGGAGCAGGAGACAAAGATCCAGCTTGCAAATGAAACGTTTAATGTGGGAGAGGAGATGTAAATACTGCCTTGGGCTGTCCTCGGCAGTAGGGATGATCCATGAGGAATCTCAATGGGCTGATTGTAAGCCCACTCCGCATTCAGAGGAGCGCCAAGGCAGGGGATTTGGCTTTGAAGGGTGAATGAAGAGATTACTGTAAACAAACAGTTTGGCTGTGAATGTGAGTCTGACGGTTCTCCGATGGCCGCCTCGCCATTTGGGGCAACATGAGGAAATTGAAAAACGTAGGGGCAGCCTTCAATGTGGCTTTGATCAGACTCCGTGTCACAGGCAGATGGGCAGTATTGCCAGTTGGGGTTTGAGTCCCGGTGAGCAGAGCCGGCGTAGTAGATGGCGGGGTGTTGGCACTCTGCCCTCATTGCCCCCCCCCCCCCCCCCCCAACAGCTGAAGGACCTGAAGCGGCAGCTGCACCTGGAGAGGAAGAGGGCTGACAAGCTCCAGGAGAGGCTGCAGGAGATCCTGACCAACACCAAGACCAGGACGGGTGAGGCGAGGGGCTGTCCCAGGGGTCCTTGTGCGTGCTCCGGGTGGGGGCCTCCCACCAGTCGGGGCCCCCTGCAGGACAGAAAGGAAACATTCACAGTAAAGTAAACCAGGGCGGAGATGTCAGTAAGACCTGGCGTCTGCTGAGTGCTGGCTCCTGTCCAGTACCCCCCCCGGAGTGCCCCCCAGTGGGACAGGTCCTCTGCTCTTCACGTCCACTCCACTCCACTCAGACACTGCACCCCAGGTCTCTGTCGCTTTGCGTTTCTGCTGCGATAGAGACCTTCCCAGGCAGGACTTGACAGCTGCATGTCAAAGGAAAGAGTGTTTTTTTAATTCCAAAGTGCATATTAATGAGAAGTTCATCCTCAGGTCTTAAATGTGCAGACAGTGAGTGTTTAATGCAGATAAACTCCTTGCATTTTCACTTCAGCGAGTGGCTCGCACTTTGCCGGTTTAAGGCGTAATTACGTATGAAAATGAGGCTCACGTTAATGTGGCTTACTGTGCGAAGGATGCCGGCCGTGTGTTGGAGGGCTGGTTCTCTCAAGTGAGATTAGATCCAGCTAAATTACTTCTTGCAATTAAATTTCTTTTTTGTTCTGCCAAGGTCTATTTAACAGAATTGAACTTGATTTGGTTTTTTTTTCATACTAATTGCGCAATCATTATAATTCTAATACCAGCTCATCGGCAGTTTGAGAGAAAGTGTAGAGAAGCTTTGGCGATGTTCAGAGATTATCATGCATGTTAATGGCAAGTCGCTGTTTAAAAAAGCCATAACTAGCTGATTCTTCACCTATTAAAGCTGCACAAGGAAAATGTACGCTGTAATACAAACTTAGGATAAGCAGAATGGTTGTTGTTTATGCACATACTTATAAGCAAAATCAGTGCGTGCAGTGTTTGATTAATTACCCTTCTGCCTTAATGCCCGCTGTTCTCAGTCAGGTACAACAGAAATCGGTGAAAAACATCTCAGAAACACCTGAAACGCATGAATGGCCTTGCATATTTATCAGGCTTTTTAAGAGGGTAGGTTTATCACTTTAAAATCTGGGGGAGAGTCTGTCAGTTTGCTGGCTGGTGCTGCAGACATTAAAGGTGGCAGTGCTGTTCCCCATGCAGTGTATAATGGCGCAAGGTGCAGGTGGCAGTGCTGTTCCCCATGCAGTGTATAATGGCACCAGGTGCAGGTGGCAGTGCTGTTCCCCATGCAGTGTATAATGGCACCAGGTGCCGGTGGCAGTGCTGTTCCCCATGCAGTGTATAATGGCACCAGGTGCAGGTGGCAGTGCTGTTCCCCATGCAGTGTATAATGGCACCAGGTGCCGGTGGCAGTGCTGTTCCCCATGCAGTGTATAATGGCACAAGGTGCCGGTGGCAGTGCTGTTCCCCATGTAGTGTATAACGGCACCAGGTGCAGGTGGCAGTGCTGTTCCCCATGCAGCGTACAATGGCACCAGGTGACCATCTATGCCTCTTCTGCAGTCAGCTTTGGGGTACAGGTGGGCGTGTCGATGCCCCTTGTCCCCGGCACAGTCTGGCTCGGGATGCCCTAAGAGTGGCCACTCCCGGGGGAACCCCCAATGCATCATCGCTCCTGAAATGCGGCCCCCTTAATATTTAATGACCCCCCCCACCACTTTGCCCTCTGAAATAGCAGCACAGAGAAATGCAGGCTTACATTTGCACTGCTTAGACGTGCACTGATGGCAGGGCTGCCCTCTTCAGCTGGATCTATAATTTAACAGTGTGCTTAAATGTTTAATGGTTGCTCTACAGAAAGTCAAGAATCAGACATTTTTAAGTAGCTAAGCTTCATCTTGCTCATGCATCTTGACGCTCGCCCGGAAGTCTTCACACGCTGGGCCTTTAAGAGGTCTTCCCCCGGCACAGTTTGCCCCATGCGGCTTGTTAATCTGTGCAGGCTTTTGCCATGAGAAAGTGGCGCTCGCTGATTACCACCTTCGTGACGGCGCTGCTGTCCGCTGTCACCCACTGGCTGGGTTGAAATGAAAGCAAAGCCGTGATTGCTCCGTAGGCGGTAGTCACGGTAACTGGCCCGGTTGCTGGATTACCGGTGCGTGGATTTTTCTCATTGGCGCCTTGCTCCGTTTATGACAGTTCCTGTCACAGGAATATTTCTTGCCCACATTTGAGATTTACTGTGTTTTGAAGAAGTGTTTTTTTTCATGGTCCTGTCCCAAGCTTTTAAAACGGTAGGAAATTGAGATTGTCATCTGTGTGAATAGTGTGCCAAGCCGTTGTGCAGGTCCTGTGTGTGATTTAAGCACTCCGTGTGTCTGTGTGTGCGTGCATGCGTGTCTGGCTGTGTGTACACTTTCAGGCCTGGAGGAGCTGGTGTTATCTGAGATCAGCTCCCCGAGTCGTACCCAGCAGACGGGGGACAGCAGCAGTGTCTCGTCCTTCAGCTACCGGGAAGCCATGAAGGAGGGAAGCGCTGCACAGAGCACCAATAAGGTAAGGCGCTGCAGGCCGCATGTCCCCGAAGCCACATGTAGTTAAAGGTGCATTTCCCGGCTGACGGCATGTTTCTGGTATGGGAGAGGAGGGACCCTTTCTGGTATTCGGGGGGGGGGGGGTGGACTGAAAGTGGGCTTCCATACCGCCTTCCTTTCTGCAGTTAGGCTGATGGTGAGCATAAGGACACCACACACCTGTGTTGCTGAGGTATAAACCAAATATACCGAGTTACCAACTGTGTGGAAGTTCGCCTTTCACTGCTGTCTCAGTCGCCTTTAATAAAGGGGATGGTTCTGCTCGCTAGCGGATTATTTTCCTGCCGGTCTAGTAAGCTGAGAGTCAGGATGTATCATTAACTTTGATTACATAACAGGCCTCCTCAGTGTTTTAGCTACTTTAATTCTGGTTACGGACTGTTGAGATTTATCGCCGTTTAGCTATAAAGATGGGATTTCCAAAGCATCCCTTTTACATTTTCCCGGAGGAGTGTATTATTAGTAACGTTATACTCGTTAGTTTAGAAGCGGGGCATATTTATAACTGCAATCTCGTCTCATGAAAACAGTTTTCAGACACTTGCGTATATATGCCATCGTCGTTCTGTGCGTAACGCTGGGGGAGAACTTGTCTTACCCCATTCGTTATGACCTCTATTTTTAAAGCCTTCCGTAAATAGTTACAGTTGGAGCTTAATAGGCCTCTGCTTTCCAAAGCCCGGCTTGCTTTAGATCTGTGGGAGTGTTCCACAGACCTGCATGCCGCCCGAGAGAGCATTGGCTGTGAGTTACTGGCCTGAGCGTAGATACGGCCGGCTTTCCGGGATGAGTGTGCTTCCTAAGGCGACGGCGGATATCGCTAATGAGCGTGGAGGCCCAATAGGAGTGCTGGCTAACCGTAGCCATGTGTCGATTGTGTCGAACCATCTGTCACCACCCCCCTCATATTCTCTCTGTCTCTCTCTCTCTCGCCGAAGTCGAACACCGGTAGCCCCCAGTCGCAGCGCCCAGCGGACCTGTCGGACGAGGAAGTCAGTGAGCTCTTCCAGCGTCTGGCAGAAGTGCAGCAGGAGAAATGGATGCTGGAGGAGAAGGTTGTTCTCCGTCATTTTTATGCCTTTTTAAGTACTATCTGCAAGCACTTCCTGGCAGTAGTGTCTGTGTCGGTTCTGATACAGTGTCCATGTCTCATATGGTCACGCGTGATGGTCAGAAACCTGCCTTTGATTATCTATGCAGGTCAGAGACCTGCAGACCCTTACAGTGACAAAATCGTACATTGCCAGAAACGGGACGTCTAAGCCAAGATTTTGTTTGTCTTGGCCAGCACTACTGGATCCCACTAAAGCAGGTTAATTGTGCTTAACGCTTAGGATTTGTCTTAATATTTTTTTTGATCTAGCGAAGTCGATGAATTTCAAGGCCTAGCAGTTATCAGACATGCTCGACACATGAGTATCAGTACGTTGTAAGTAGAGGAAATGGCACAAAGTGTGCCCTTCTAAGGGCAAGATCAAAGCGACGGAACCGATATCTGGGGACTGCAGTACACGAGCAGGCAGCTGCTTGGAGTGAGGATGACTTGGCGGTGTGTGTGATGATTCCGTGAGCATCTGCCACTGTGGTGTGTTGGGGCCTGAGCAAGATGCGAAAGGCTTTTCCAGAAAACTGCTTCTGTGCCTGATTCAATATTGAAGAGGTAACTCTAAAGGCATAAAATGGCTGCTTGGAGCCCGAGCATGAAAATGTTCCGTCCGTCGTTGTCACAGTCCATCTTTGACTTTCCATGGTCACATGAATGCCTGGCGTGTCACGGCTTCCACTGAGACATGCCTGCAGCCTCGCCATGGTGAACTGGGCCTGTGGGGCTCTTCCTCTGGCTGATTCACCAACGGCTTCTTGGGTGTGTGATTTCACCCCCCCCCAGGTGAAGCACTTGGAAGTGAGCTGTGCATCCATGGCCGATGACATCTGCAAGAAGAGTGCCATCATCGAGACCTACGTCATGGACAGCAGGATAGGTAAGACCCCCCCCGTATCTGACAGCACCCTCTCGGCGGTTTCGGTTGTCACGGGCCCTCTCCGCCTCAGACCTTGGCTTCCTGTCTTTGGAATCTGAAAGCTGAGAGCTTCTCCGGAAAGCAGTGGGTAGCCTCGTCATAGCGAGGCCTGCCGTTTAAGGCCCTTTAGGAAGGTAGAACAATAACAGCCCCCCCCCCCATTACCATGGTTGTTGTTGCAGTTTATTTGTCACGTTTATTTTGCATCAGTATTTAAATTTAGAATTTTAGATCATCATTTCCAAGCTGAGGGGTACAGCAGGCTTTATTTGTGGATTAAGGGTAATGATACACAGAGCATGCTTTTGGGTAGTGCTGCCGGCCAGTGCTGCTGACCTATGTTGTCTTTCCCATTGATATTGGGCAACAGATTTCTATTTGAAACACTTTGGTAGTGGGCAGCTTTTCACGATCATCCAGAACCAGATGAGTTGCCCTTTGTCAGTCTGTAAATGATCACTTTAAGGTCCATTTGTCGGGTGCTTGATGTCGTGTAAATGAAGATTTCATTGATCGATTTCAGTCTTGCTTTACAAACATTTTGACATTTTCGACACTTCACGTTAACATTTGATTAAATGTTTGAAGTCAAAAGTCAACGACTTCTTCTTACATTTGAACTCAACACCTTAGTTGTGCAAGCTTTTTTTTTTCCATTTCTATTTATAACTAGTCTATTTCTGTGGGTGTGCGTGAGGTTCTCTGCTGCACTCGAAACAGCACTTTGAGAAATCTAATATAACCTCCATCCCAGCTGTGGCTTATGCTCGAGATGAGTTTCTCTTTAATACTGGTGCCTCCTGCTTCCTCTAGGTTGCAACTTCTCTCTGCAGGCTGGTCTCTCTACAGGCCTTTCCTCAGGTCTCTCCTTAAATGGCTCTCTGCAGGCATTTCCTCAGGTCTCTGCCTAACGGTCTCCACGCAGGCCTTTCCTCAGGTCTCTGCCTAACGGTCTCCACGCAGGCCTTTCCTCAGGTCTCTGCCTAAAGGTCTCCCCGCAGGCCTTTCCTCAGGTCTCTGCTTAAATGGCTCTCTGCAGGCCTTTCCTCAGGTCTCTGCTTAAATGGCTCTCTGCAGGCCTTTCCTCAGGTCTCTGCCTAAAGGTCTCCCTGCAGGCCTTTCCTCAGGTCTCTCCCGGAAGGTCTCCCTGCAGGCCTTTCCTCAGGTCTCTCCAGGGAGGTCTCTCTGCAGGCCTTTCCTCAGATCTCTGCCTAAAGGTCTCTCTGCAGGCCTTTCCTCAGGGCTCTGCCTAAAGGTCTCTCTGCAGGCCTTTCCTCAGGTCTCTCCAGGGAGGTCTCCCTGCTGCCCCCCATCAGGGTGTTTCTTGTCTATCGAGATGTTTTTAGAGACTGCTTTCGATTTGTTGATTTGTGCCTAGGTAAAGACAAGTCGGACTTATTTTCTCTTTCTTTTATTGATTGGACAGACAAACTGGGTGGGTTCTTGGTTTGAATGGCATTACGTCAGTCAAAGTTAAACTATAATTTTATGATGTTTTTTATTGTATGGTGCTGAATGTGGAATGCCCTAGAGTTAATTCCAATCCCTATACCCTCAAAGATCACTGAAGCCGTTTTTTCATGTCAATAAATACAACAGATTGTCCTTTAACTAGTTTTTGTGCACTATCCTATATAATGTAGAATTTGAAAATGGGTAAAATTTGTGAATGCCTATATGTCTCAGAATGTTAAGGGCACTAAATATCAAGCAAGTGCATTTTATTATGAAGTTACAGCTCTGTTTCTATGGAGACATGTTGGACCAAACACAGATAAGGTATCAGACTCATAATCCACACATTTCCCTTTTGCAAGAGTTACTGGAAGTGACTTTTCTCAAGAGTAAATCTGATGAGTCAGACCAGCAGACATTTTAGATTATCACGTGCACAGTCAGACAGCCTCATTTAAGGCTCCTCCTACTGAAAGGCATCCTGGAAAGCCAGTTATCACGTGCACAGTCAGACAGCTCATTTAAGGCTCCTCCTACTGAAAGGCATCCTGGTTAGCCAGTTATCACATGCACAGTCAGACAGCCTCATTTAAGGCTCCTCCTACTGAAAGGCATCCAGGTTAGCCAGTTATCACGTGCACAGTCAGGCAGCCTCATTTAAGGCTCCTCCTACTGAAAGGCATCCAGGTTAGCCAGTTATCACGTGCACAGTCAGGCAGCCTCAT
>JAODKM010000099.1:10801747-10819100 GCA_026780845.1 Petrocephalus sullivani | reverse complement strand
GCTCCTTCTGCTCCTTCTGCTCCTTCTGCTCCTTCTGCTCCTTCTGCTCCTTCTGCTCCTTCTGCTCCTTCTGCTCCTTCTGCTCCCCGTGAGCATCCCAGTGCGCCTCCCCTGTCCTTGTGGTGTATATTTTCTGTAAGATTGAAATACACTGATGATCGCTTCACCCCTTGAAATGCAACAAGGAGACGGAGAGGGTTGATTTAAGGGGAAGCTTAATTGCTTAATTATTTATGACACAGCACAGAGTCTGCAAACCATCTTTACCGCTTTAAACCAGAGCTGCTGATCTATGAGATCTAGCCCTATCCTGACATTTACCATGTTGGTACTGGAGGAGGAGGAGAGATTATCTCCTGGCTGCTTTCCTTTGGGAGCTTTGCTCTTGCCTCCAGTCTCACGCTGGCAGGAGCTGTTCCCCAGCCGCAGGGCGAGTAAGCAGCCAGGACCCGCCCCGGCCATTCCGGCCTGGCTGCCCGTTCGCTTTGCCGGCGTGCCAGGCCCTGCTGTGCTCCATGTCAGGGTGCAGTGAAGGGGCAAGTAAGGGGAGCCTGAGCTTAGGTTACTGGTGTTAAACGCTTTCACGCCTGTCCTCCTTGTCAATGGGCCTGATCCGTTACACATATCAGTCACTATTCTCTTCTGTAGAGACCTTCTGGATGACCAAGTTCTGGTTAGGACTTTTTTCAAATGCAGTAATTAGTACTAATTGGTTTGTAAATCCCGTTTCTCATCAGGCATTGACCAGGCTGCTTGATGAGCTTGTAATGTGGATGTGAAGCTACAGCAGGGAAGCTAATCGGCCCAATGCCCAGCCCCAGTGCTGCTGTCCTCTCTATATTTATTAGGCTAAATTACACTAAAGTGGGGAAATGCGAATTAAAGGGAATATTAAGAAAATTGCAGCAGCAGCTAGTAGCGGCCGTTGGCTTTGTTAGAGTTTGTGTGGCCTTCAGCCAGATCCTCCTGGGGGATTAACGTGACGCTGAATTGGCTGCTTCCCGGCAGATGTGTCCGGGGCGGCGTCAGCGGCGCACGGGGGCCCGCTGGAGCGTGGGGGCCTGGGCTCCGTGCTGAGGGACCTGGTGAAGCCCGGAGACGAGAACCTGCGCGAGATGAACAAAAAGCTTCGCAACATGCTGGAGGAGCAGCTGACCAAGAACATGCACCTCCAGAAGGTAAGGGAGGGGGCTCCAGGGGGCCTCCCAGCCGGCCCCGGGCCTTACGCGGGCCACGGGAAGTCAGTGACATGACACATCAGCGGAGACCAGGCATATTCCTACTTGTAATACGTTAAATGCTTATATGTGCAGGAATCGCAATGAGGCCCAGAGGAGATTTCGGCTTTTTGGCCATTTGGGATCAAACAGAGTAAAGAGAGAGCAGCCCTAACTGCTGCCGCTTGATGTATAAAACATCAAGGCGATGGTGGGGGGGCCCGGCAGGATCGCGTCCCTCTGCCGGGGGCACGGAGCCAGCAGTGTGCGGTCGGCTCGGGCTCCTCCGACGCCGGCCGGTCCTGCGCGCGGCCTTAGGTCTGGAAGCACGTGTGGGCTCGAGGGGGGGGGCTGCCGTGAGGCCTGGAGGCAGGCCGGGTCCTTGGCAGTGCTGATTTGTGGGAGGTGCGTGTGCCTGGGGATATGCAGTCAGCCAGACTTAAGCTGGGCCGCGTGAGGTGGTGGAGAGACCGGGGGCGCCACCGATGGATGCTGGGATCGGCACCCAGACGCCATTCGTGCTGGCGGAGCAGTGTGGGCCTGGGGAAGCTGGTGATGTCAGCAGTGAGGGATGCACTACGCCTGTTAATAGCCATGTGACTACCTGACTGTCGGAATGCCGTGAGCAGATCTGTGACTAATGAGAGAGAGGGAGAGAGAGATGGAGAGGCTGCGGTGACCGGACAGACGTGGGGGGGGGGGAGATCTGCAGGCCTCTGTCCACATGGAGGCCGATTCTCTCCCCGTTTCCTGTCACCCAGCAGCGATTCGGGCAAAAGGTCCCACAGACGGCCGGCCCATTTACTCTTTGATGGCCTTTTGCCTTCATGCCAGCCCAGTCTCCTGGGTGTGTTTAAGGCTGTGCGGCTGACGGGGGCTCCCGGCTGTCCAGCAGGGTGAGCCTGCTTTCCCCTCTGTGTCAGTCGCTCTGGCCTCTAGAGGCGTGTGAGCCAGAGGTCTAGCCGAGGCAGCCTGCTGTGCTGCTCTGCTCTCTCCTCCTGCATAAAGCTCTACTGTAAGATGGTTGCGGGGCTGTGCAGGCTGGATGTGCCCTTGAGCAAGAAAAATAATGACACACTCTTTTAATTTGTCAGAAGAATTTTATTATTAATAGAGTCAAACATTAACTCATTTATGCATGCATGCTGTCAGTTTAAAAGAGCCTCCAGTGACACATGCATGTGCTCGCTGGCCCTCGCTGGCCCTCGCTCTGGTTGCAGAGCCCCTCCAGACCCTTGTGGGGAGCTTAATTACTGTGTTCTTGCCTCTTACCTAGGACCTGGAAGTTCTGTCTCAGGAGATTGTTCGCTTAAGCAAAGACACGTGCACAAGTCCAGGTGAGGGCCCAGCAACCACCGGCTAGGACTGGAAACGGCCCCCGCCCTCCGCGCTCCCCACCCACTCCACTCGACTCCTTTTCGCCGACTCCACAGCTGTGAGGAGCTGGACACCACCTGCCCGTGTTAAGGACTAACCGCTAGCGGTGAGGAGGGTGTAGAGGGAGACGGAGGTGTGAAATGTATCTACTACTGAATGTATTTATTGTCACAATGGAAGTGTCTGTGAATCTTGCGACCTTGTGGTGTACGCAGCACGGTGGCAGGGCCACCGGGGGCCAGGTGGGGAGTGTCTCCTTATTGTGCGTCACCACTTCCCACCTTTGAAGGACCTCGATGGGTCACGTGAAGTGAACCGTATGGGAAGGCTACTTTAGACTTGTTTTGTTGACGGAGAATGCCTTATTAAGCTCTACGTAAGTCAAACTTAATCTTCGGTCTATTTAGAATCACAGGTATTTCCTTATTCTAACAGCTGTAATTAATCTTTTTTTTTTTTATCTTCTAAAGCCTGATTAACCAGTGACCGTCGATCTTGGCAAATAAGGGGTCACGGTCGTGGATGTAATAAAGGATGGAGAGATATCACATCATATAGTCTTATATAGTACTTAATAAGGTCTTATGTCTGCATTGCACATCCAAAGTGAAGTTCTTGTGCTCACAGTTGGACGACGAGATTCCGTCAGTCGGGCCCGTTGAGTTGCGGCTTTCAGCTTTCAGGTTTTAGGAGCCCAGAGAGCGTCGACAGGTCCGTGATCGAGTCCCCTCTCCACGGTCCCTCCTGTAACTTACCGTCCAGTCCTCTGGCCAGCCAGCCCCGCCCCTGTCCCGCTAAGGCAAAGCAGCATGGCGCATTCCTCCATGAAGCCTGTCACGTGACTTCTGCTGGACAGATGGACAGGTTAGTATGGGGTGATCAGGTGGTCACTCCTGTCGGTGTGGCTGTGGGTGGCCAGGGTGCACATGAGGCATCCTGCCTAACTGTAACATGGGTAGTCCGTACCGGAAGGGGGGGCGTCCCTGGAGAAGATGGGCCAGTCTGGATCTGTGCATATCATGGCTTATACATATTGCTCAGCCGTATTCAGACGCCTTTTGCTGAGAATGTCCTCTTTTCATGGTGGGGCTGAGGCTTTATTTATTTCATTTTCTTTTGCCTTTGACTTGCATTTGCTGTACATCTGCAGTGAAAGGTGGCTGCTTGAACTCTGTAAATCTGTAACAAAATGCTAGTTTAACACTTACAAACCATGCTCTTGGGGAGAAGGAACGGGCTGCCTGTTTGAACCCCGAGCCTAAAATAGTCCATCTAGGTCACCATGTAAGAATACGGTTTTGGAATAAATGGCGCTCTCCCTGATCGCACTGGAACACAGTCTAATTACACTGCTGCTTTTTGGCAGCATGCCGACACACCCCCAGTGCTCATTTGAAGTAAACCCGTCTTTTGTTTGTTGCTGGATCCTGGGGTACCCCCCCCCGAGCACACGCAGCGCGGTGACTGCATCCTTACTGGGAGAACTCCAGTCTGTCATATGCCAGCGGCTGCTTTTCTCCGCTGTTACGCAACAGCGCCCAGCTGGCTCTTTGCTGAGGTTTCAGACTCCAGTTCCTGGAAGCTGGTAGTCTTTTGTTCCTACTTACAGTCCCAGTTGGTTAGATCTACAACTGGCATCTATTGCACTGGAAGACTGCGTTTGAATTAATTCTTCGACATCGCAGGAGGGGGGTTTTGGCTTAGCGTATAATAAATCACTCCTTCCTTCCTTTTATTTTAAGTAGGTACTCTTTTTACTCTTTTATCAGCTTAAAAGTTGCAGCTTGATTCCCAGTGGCCACATTGTTCCTGGTGGAAGGCGGCAGCCTCCCTGTATGTTCTCCAGGCTCTGATCTGGCCAGTGCTGGGGGGGGTGGGGGGTGGCTGGCTGTCTAGTGTAAGGATGCATCCGATAGAGATGGCAGAGGAAGGCCAGCGCGTGTGTGTGACTGGTAACATTTATACTGGATTATTAAAATTGCCAGCTAGATACAGATGGCTGCTTGCTTGCTCAAACACTTTTATCCTGGTTTATATCTTCTGAAATGTACAGGTTCGTTATCATCATTGTTGCATAATGACTTATTTACAAAATATCTTGGTTTTAATATATAGCCCCCAATAAAATATTGAGGTTTTTTCCCTTAGGAATTTAGACTATCTTTTAAATAATTTCTTTACATTAAAATGTCTCCTATTATCCCGTCATCAAAGGTACACCAAACTTTTTTTGCTATGATTAGAAGTAACTTAATTTAAGCCAATATATTCAGTTAGCTTATGGCCCTAGAGCGACAGGTGTATGCTGTATACTGACTCAGTATAAGGAGAACGCCTGGACCTGTCACCTTATCACATTAGAGGAATGAGGGGCAGAGGAGCCTGGGGTGGGCTGTGGGGGGGCCTTTGGGGGTGGGCGGCATGCAGTGTCCCTCATGTCGGGGATTAATGTTCTTCAGCAGCTTTTAACGCCAGTTCAGGCATTTTTTACATGCATTCATTTATTAACTGTTGGTTTCTTCAGATGTGCATGTGAAGCCCTTAAGATCTGTGCTTGTCATTAACATGTTTGTATTAGTAGAGTCTTTAAATGCATAGGAAGACGCTAACACCCACCGGAGAGAAGAACGTTTTTGGGCAGTATTATTTTTAAAAATGTATCTTGTTCCCTTCCCAGAAATGGAGAACTTATTCATTTAATTTTATTTTTCTTAAGTCACCTGCTTTTTTTTTCGTTTTCTTCAGTATTATCTGACACAGGCGTCTGTACACAGAGTGCACCTTTTTCTCTTGCACATTGTGTTTTGTTCCACTGAAGTTTTTCCTCTTCATTGTTCATCTTGAGTAACTGATGGTTATGGGGAAATGACCCCTCCGTTTTTCTGTAACATTTAAACACAGAACTGCTCAATATGTTTGAGGAATCTTGTGTAATGCATTTTACACGTTAGCTGTGCTCCATATTTTAACTAGCTGTAAGCAGGTGTCCTTTGCAATACTACAGTCCATGTTTCTGAATGTTTGTCTTGTTTTTGCAATGTGGGAAGCTGTTGCCACTGTTTTCAAGAATAAAATAACTCATACTACATTTCTGAGAGAGGAAATCCTCTTGCCCAGGTGTTTAAGTACAAACCCTGTTCCATCTCCACGTTGACTATGCAGTCAATGCAGTGCAGATGGGTCAGCTGAGTGAATTTTGTGTTAATTTAATTATAAAAAGGTAAATGGTCACATGTAAATCCTGCAAACATACTTGAAGACTTCTTGATTTCTGATTACTTGCTACTTTAGATGACTGTTCCTTGTGGGGAAAAAATGACTGAAGCCATTTTCAGATGGGATGAAATGCATCCTTTCTAAACCATCCACACTGACTGCCTGTTGAAATGGTGGTATAACAGAGCTTCTTCGCTAAACTAACCCTTCCCTGACCAATCAGACTGCTCTTCAGTTTATCTTTACCTGAGAAATGCACCAAAAATAAAATCCCAGAGTTTAGAATGAGGATGCAAAAAATGTCTCAAGTGTTGCTTTGTGCTTTAACACCCTACTCTGTAACAAAAATATAGCTGGTGAAATTTGCTGATACTAACTGACATTTTTCCTTAATATTTAGCATTTTGCTAATGGATTATTGTTTGGGCACTTTAGAGAGTGCTTGTCAGAAATATAAACTGCAGTTAATGGTGCCTGATTACCAAAGGGGAAGTAAGCCTCCCTGATCATTCCAAGCAAATCCAACTGACTACATAAAAAGACACAAAAAAGTATGATTGTCATCATTGTCATAATTGCTTAATAAAAGATGTTATACTGTGGCAATGTGCTCGGTGTTGTGCAGTTTGGTCTGTGATGACATGAAAATACTTTAATGGTTTTTTGCTTTTCCTTCAACATGTATTTATGAATGTAGCTCTTCCTTGACCTACTTCAAGTATTTTCATGAATCTCCATGGGAACAATGACCCATAGGTCATGAAAGTGAAATATCCATCCGTACGCCCATAGATTTTCAATAACTGTTTTGTCAATCACGCCCTAGGGCTGTTCTATTAAGTTTAAGTTGGGCTTTTTTCCCCCAAGACAATTTTTGATACCTTAATTTTATATTTATCAAATGAGTTGTTGTTCTAAAGAAAAGGACGACTTGAAAATTCTGATTGAGAAGTAACTGCTAGGGTTTTTGGGGTGTTTTTGGAAGAGATGCAGACCAAGTGAATGCTGTTCTCCTTCATTTAGCTATAGAGAGCACATGGAAAAAGTTGCTTTTTTGTGCTTAACACATTCTGAGTTGAAGCTGCTGAAACACACTGATTAGAGAGTAATCCTGATTCTCTGGATGCACTGAAATGTCCATTTTTTATTCGTATTTTGATGTTTGGGACTTACTGTCAAGTACAAATAAATAAAAGTCCATGTAAGTCAGCCTCTTCAGGCTACCATTTTGTGTGCCTTGTGGATGTCATCACCAGTGTCTTTATCCTACAGGAACAAGTAAGTCAATCATCTTTGTGGTTCTAAGAAATTGTTCCCTGTGCTTGTGCATAATTCCCAGAAGGAAGTGCGGCTCTTTTTAGGAATAGCCCGAGTTCTGTTCCTGTGTGGCCACACAGCCGCTCCTATTTTATTACATAATTTGATATGGTTCTTATATGGTCAATTAAAATAAACACCATGACCTTCTAAAAGCCTGGAATGAGGTAGACATGAGTGTCATGTAGACCCCACCTTGTGTTAATAATTACCCATAAAACATTGCTAAATGGGAGTTAAATGTTTACGGTAGATTAGTACAATGATGATTTTTGGGCTATGGAGCATAATATGGATCTGGCCTGTAGAAGCCAACGTTGTTTAATTGTTGGAAACTCGTTACTCAAACTTTTTTTTAATGGAATTTAAATAACCCATTCATATGTGAGATATAACGGGACAATATTTACATCTGCATGGGAAAATAAACTTGGTAAAGTACTTTTTCCACTCTTTTTTTGTAAATTAAAATTCTCTGCGAGTAGATGTCAGTTACTTCCGTGCATTGCAGCTGCACTCGGCTGCATAAAAGTTATAATTTAAACATTAAGCTGTATTGGTAATTAAAGTGATGCTGTTAAGTGTGATAATTAAAAACATTATTTGGACTGGCTGTTGAGACTAATGTTAGCCACCAAAGGAAAACTTACAACTGTGCTTATAGCATCAAACTAACACAGAGGCTGACTGCATGAAACATTCA
Source organism: Petrocephalus sullivani (assembly GCA_026780845.1). Lineage (NCBI taxonomy): Eukaryota > Metazoa > Chordata > Actinopteri > Osteoglossiformes > Mormyridae > Petrocephalus > Petrocephalus sullivani. The sequence goes on along the minus strand of JAODKM010000099.1, from coordinate 10,811,270 downwards.
TCCGATGACAAGGATTAAATCCCTGATGACAAAAACGGGACCTGACACTATACCCAGGCATGTTGATGGATGTAAAGCTTGTACTGCACTGCTGTGCAAGCATATGGTATCGGCGTGGACTGTGCAGGGGGACTGTGTTAGGCTTCCAAATAAAACCCCATTCCCAGGAAACCTGTGCACTGAGCTCACATGTGGTTTATCACTTTGGAGACATTTGGAGATGAGCAGTGAGAGCTGATGCTGTAACATAAGAGGAGTCACCCTAAAGGCAGCTCACATTCTGCCGCAGTGTGGCATGCGTGGATTCCATCCTGTTTGCTGTACGGTGGAAAAGCGGATGGACACCCTGGAGATACAGCCTTCCGAGGTGCCCCTCCCCCTCCCCAGGGACGTGGCAGAGGGCTGGCTGTCACCTTCCTATGCAGCCCCTGCCAGAGGCTGCAGCCACCAAGTTCATTATTTATAATGAGGATTTTTATCGTTTGCATCTTCTTTCTTAATTGAGAAAATTAAGTCAGAATAGATACGAATGTTCCCAAGTGTTTGAAGAATAAAAATTCAATCTAGAAGGTACTTAAGGTTAATTGTCGAGCTGTACTGCCAACCTCTCGTTTTTTTGATTAAAAAACCAGATCCTGGAGTATTTCTCTCGTCTGGAACTGCATCTTGGGGCTAATATGGGGAAGCAGCATTTTGACTAGAGTCTACAGCCCACTTCTTGGGCGATTCTCCACATTTATTCAACTAACAGATCTAGACTGCCCACAAGTTGCAACTATATGATTCCAAAAGTCCCAAGACTTTTTCGTATCACTTTCACTTGTTGAGCAATGTGAAGCTGTTTTATATGAATGGGAATACATTATATATATATCCTATTATTACAATGGAACTGTATCAGTAATTATACAAGAATGATAGCATATAGTTCCATAGCCTAGAATTCCGCATGGTGATGCTTCACTTTTAACAAATGCCATTCTGCTAGTTCTGTGCCTTAATAATTACAATAATAAAAGATTAAGCATAATATGAAAAGACATATTAATCACTTTTCAATAAATATTAATATATTTAAATTATACTGAATGTATTTTAAAATATGTAAAGTATTGCAAATACTTTTCATATTCAGGCATACTGAAACTGAAATGTTTTTCCTAACATAATCAGCAAAATGTAAAAATTAGCTGCAGCAGTACATAAAAAAACTCATCATTGAAATGCTGTCACAGATATCCAAACTAAAAATTCTAGTGAAGTGATATATTATTAATCTCATTCTTATGTATGACCATTCTGTCTGACAAGAAATTAACCAAGGCAGTGCAAAGTAAATATTTGCTATGTCATTGACCGTATCTTTATTGAGTAGGACCTGAATTGATAATGTGGTACACGACTGCATTTGTGTTCGGGAAATACAGCCAATAGTGTGCTGTCAATCTTATTATGCTTAATGGGGGGATCAGAGCTTTGCATAACGGCAAGTGACGGGCATGAAGGCCGTCACATTAAATATGTGTTATCTCAACCCTGATGTATAATCTGGTCAAATAATATACGTTTTATGTTCCTTTGAGAAAGCTGGGTCAAGTTTAATTTATAAAAAAAACTCTTTTTCATGCTCATGGCATTCTCACCTATGATCTCATGCATATTTTAAACTTGGTAGCTTTTTATTTTTTTCTGCGACCATAACCCCATCTTTTATTTCATTTAAGGTCGGCAAAGCAGGATGCAGTAGTTCTGTAATTTGCCATTGCACTGTAGCAGCTGGCCAATAACAATTTTGAAATCAGGTTTTGACACCATATTGAAGAGGTCAGAGCCCTCAATTAAATTCTAAATTACATTTTCTAATCCATGAAACGTTTTAATGTACAGGTGGAAAGGTTTAAAGTCAACAAATTATTTATCTATGTAAGGACTTACTGAACATTAAATTCATTTTATGAAGTCACAGAGTTCTTTGTGAGAGCTAATTGTTCAGTAATCTCAATATACCTGGAGACATGAATAGGTTTATACCTTTACAGTAATCAGCTTTGTATTGACTAAAAACAAACTGACTGTAAATGTCTTTTTACTGTGGTACAAACAAAAACTTGGACAATGTATCATTGACCTATTTTCAATGATCCAGGACAAGATATGAATCACTTTCTTTTTAATCCACTTTTACTGTATATTCCTCTTTACTCTGTAATTTTCCAGTGTTCTTTGTTTTTTTGCCCTAGTCAAGTTTTACCATTGGTCACAACAATCCACACCAATTAGTCAAAAGATGTTTAATTAACAGTTGAATGTAATATCCTCAATAGATTCTGTTCGTGGAATTCAGGCTAGAATACAGGAGTAGCAAAGTTAAGAAACCCCATGATGTTGAAACTTAAAGGGAAAGGAAATGTTGTAACACTTCCTGTGAAGCCCATATTCATAAAGGCATAACACATTATAGCCATGGGTATGATGCATTATGAATGGTCTATGAAGGTCTCATCTATAATGCACTATATATACTTTTATAATGCATTATGAAGCATCCTTAACGCTTATACTGGCCATTATAATGCATTGTGAAGGTATTTATAGTGCATTATAGGAGAGAGCTTCATAGAGCATTCGTAATGCATAATATTCATGACTATAATGTGTTATGCCTTTTTATAAATGTTTATTGCCATATTTATAATGCTTAATGAATGCATTATTATTTGTTATGAATGTGTTTATAAATTACTAATACCATGGCCTTACATAAAGTGTTACCGGGAAGGTTTGCTCAGCTCAAGTCCAATTCTCTCTGAAAGCAGCTTCCTGAGGAGATGCTCAGTAATAATATGCAGTTGCATTTGCTAATATTGTAGCTGTTTGTTGTGTATGTAGTGTGACAGCTCTGGTGATAGGCTTCCACCCTGATTGAGTTTAAAGTTTACGGAATCCCTTGAGTAACTCTGTAAATGTGTAGAATGCACCGTATCGGTGGCTGGTTTCCTGTCTCCTTTGGATCTTTGTTGCCCTGCAGTATGTTTAAATGAGGATGGTTATGGGCTAAGAGCATGACACCCAGCACAGAACACGACCCATCTGTGACCCTTCCTGCTATACTCACTCTACTGCTGTCGCATATGTACTTTTCTCCCTGTTTTTTTTTAAACACCTGTCTTCCACTCCCAAAATAATATCTGTTTCGTCCTTCCATTCTGATGTCACATGACCCAGCTTGCAATCCAGCTTAGAGCTGGCACCATGCTGTGTGAATTGTTTCGCTTAGCATTGTGAAATACTGCTGATTTACTACTTACTTGACAATTGACTGTTTATCAACTAAGCTACTCTCACAAAATATTACATACACATTAGAATACTCGTAATAAATCCATCCATCCATATAGGTGCATATTTTCAGTTTCAGATCCTGTGTCTAGCGGAGTGATGTCACTGCTGGGCGCCTGAGTGTCCCCAGCTGTCCCGGGGATCAGCTGCCCCCTTGTCTCTGATTCTGACTTGTATGTAGAGTCTCCCAAGTAAATAAATGTAATGTTGATTGTTCTTGAAGTTTCCATGGTTTCACAGTATACCACACATTCCCATACTAATTGGAAATAATTGATTAAGTTCTGGTGGGCACAAAACAATGATGTATCACTCAGCATCTGAACTTGAAAGGTCCGGAAGAGTAAATCAATTCTGATGAAAAGTAGTACATTAATAATAAACAGACAGCCGCAAGGTGCAGAGGGTGTATAACGGCAGATTGACAAAGAAGTAACAAGTCCCCCTCTGAGGATCGTCTCCGCGGCGACTTCAGTAAAGAGGTTTGTGTGCCTTAACGATCAATATTTTAGCTATGTTGTCTGGAACTTCAGGGTCTTGCTTGTTGTGCCGCCAAAGTGGAGAAGTGCTGACCTATGCTGGGGATATTGTCGAATGGTGGAAAGACTTGGCTAACCTGGAAGACATGCCTCCTCACCGGGAGTCAGTGTTGGATTCCGGTGGAACCAAATCTATTGTCACACCAGTGGCTGAGTCCTCCATGCATTCATATGAAATACCTGAGGATTGTTAAACAGGATGGTGGTCCTATTTTTAAAAAGGAGGTCCTAAAGGTGCATGCAGGCTATAAGGAATCACACGTCTCATCCCTCCTAGGAAAACCCTTGGGATTGGAAGGGAAACTTTATTACTGTTGGTCGTAGGATTCAGGGAACAATGATGATTAGGCTCTGGTGACCAAATAGTCCATGTCAGGGAGGACAATGAGCTACTTCAGGTTTTACAAACTACTTTAAAGCTGAAAGTCTCATGCATGGCTAGTTCAGTTCTTCTTGTGCCTCTAGTGTCATCCAGCTGTTTCACATTAACATTACTGTCATGTGCATGATTATGGGAGACTGACCAACCAGCACACAGCAAGTACTCACTGCATAACTGTAATCCAGGTCCTTTTAATTGAAATGGAAGCTCACAAATCCTGTCCTAGCGAATCCTAAAGAATCTTTTCTGACATGGATTAGCTGGTCACTCTATTCTGTTGTATCTCCACTCCTGATTGTAATTTTCATGATAGGATGTCAATGCACAACTACGACTGGACAGTCATCGTGAATGAAAGGCTGGCAGTGACATCCCTGCTGTTAACAGATGAGGTTGTTTTCGGCCTCATTCAACCAGGACCTCCAGCACACACTTGAGCAATGTCAATTATGAGGCAGTAGTGATAAGAACCAGCAAATTCTAGGCCATGGTCATCCCTTTCAGGTGAGGGCAGGAGATTGTCCTTATTGAAGGAGCTCAGGATTCCACTCATGAATGATGTTAAGAGGAGAAGAGATGAGATTGAAAGGTAGGTTGACTTGGTGACTGCAGTTTTTACAGGTACTTAGGAGGTATGTGTTGTACATTTGTGATGTGAGACAAGGCTAGTGTTTTAGCAGTCAGTTTACGTCCCTATCCTCACTATGGTCATGAGCTGTGGCTAATTCCTGTAAGGACAAGGTTGCCAGGGCAAGCAGCTGAAATGAGGTTCTCCCTCTAGACATACACTCCCGAGAGGGTGAGGAGATCGGAGATCAGGAAGGACTTTGAAAAAGAGCCTTTATAAAGCTGCTAATGGAACAGAATCCATCTCCATTAAGCCACTTATCAAGACCTCATCCCCTTCAGCCAGCAGGACAGTGCTGCCTGGAGATCCCCCCTGCTAGGAGAAAACAAGTCAAACTCTTTCTTGTGTGGTTCCTCATTAAGGGTACTGCTCAACCGTCCAAAACTTCCCAAGATCCATCTTTTCCTGGAGAGCTTGTATTTCTAGTAGGCTCGAACCACTGACCTTCTCAGTCTTCATCTGCTATTCCTAGGCTCATTGCCTGTGTGGCCTAGATGCTGTTGCATTTTAAGCAGATCTTTGATTTGAAAAGCTCTCTCAGCTTCAAGTAACGTTTTTGTAACATGTTGCATAGCTCTTTCCCTGATGCTAGCTTGCACCTGTTACTGGTTACTTATTGAAAGCTCAGCCTAGCTGCACTTATGCTTAGTTGCCTCCTTGAGAGCTGTATGTTTGTGATGGACTATCTGCCTTGCTTGTACTCCACTTTGGACAAAAGTGTTTACTGAATAAATTCAAATGTATTGCCCCTGCTGCTTCAGATCAAGTGGAGTGATTTTGGCATCTTATAAAGACACTGTCTGGGAAACCCCCAAGAGAGTTGTTCTGGATGCATCCAAATGGCCAGAGCCTTTGTGGAAGACCCAGAACTGGATGCTGCCTTTGGAACATCTGAGGTTTCCCCCCCAAATGAGTAATTGGCCATGGAAATGGAGGACTGGCTTGACCTACTGAGCATGTCAGAACCACAGCTCTCACAAGGGAAAGTGGTGGAGAGGTGAGAGGTTTAACATTGGTCTATAATAGGAGGCCAGCATAAGTTCACTTTAACTGAAAATGCTAATACACTATAAAAAAGGTGTATTCTTAAAGATTTATTCTTATGAAATGGATAATATTGAGTAGTGATCACTCAAGAATGATAAGAAACATGGCATTTTTAATAAAGCATTTTTGCTTATAGAAAATCACAGTCTTAATATGCTATTGTGATGCCTCATCAAGATTATGAAGTTATCGGGCCTGATTAATGTTGTTTGGTTTTCAGATTATCTGTTTCCACACCAGGCAAGTTCATATTAATGGCTTAGATCCTGTCGTTAGAGTCTATGCTTTTCTAAGACATTTTTAAGAAGTCGTGTTATTATTCATACCTCGGAATGGTAAAAGGAGGTGTCCTACTTATAAGATCAGTACTGATTAGATTATGTTCCCTCCTCAAGTGTTCATGCATGTTGATTCATTGTGGTGTTTTTCTCTGTTACTTCCACTTCCTGCCTGCTGTTTTAAGCAGTAATGAAGCTGAATGGAGCCACACCAAATTCCAAGGTAACAAAACCGTGTAGGCTTAGTGTTGAAACTACTGAACATAATATACAACCTCCAGAGAGAGAGATGAGAGGTGTGAAACCTAAAACAACATCTTGGAAATCTTGGGGAGATTTATGTAGATACTCCCATCTTTCAGTTAAACACTGTCAACAGAACAAGCTACCACAGAAAGCAATATAATTGCTATTGTACATTGATAGCAACATTTTGTTCCTTCACATGGGAGGAGGGGTTAAGATAAGCAGGAGAGGGACCAGGGAAAGGCTGTATGTGGGGATGGGGACATGGGGGGGGACAGGGAAGGGGCCTAGTTAGTAGCAAAGTCAGAGATACGGGGCGGGGGAGGGGGTGAGAGGGGAAAAGCTAATCCTCCACAGCAATGACCGAGTGCCACAAATCAGTGCAGCTCAGTCCCTGAATGGGACCTCACAAGAGTACTTTATGTTTGACGGCAAATATACTGATAGCCTCCAACGTCTCTCTGAAACACACTCAGCTGAAATTATGTATGCAAGGAATCTGCTTGTGCTGCATTATTTTTTAATGAAACCGATATGGTTTGTTAAATTAATCCACTATAGTAAAATAATATTGCGATATGTTCCTTCAAAAGGGACCAGGGAAAAATCCAGCCAGTATACCAGCCGTGCCTTAGATGGCGTGATAAGGAACTCTAAACTGAGCATGAAATCGCAGGTGACAATTTTACATCATGCTGTAATAATAATCTACTGCATTACATTCTGTACTGAGCGATGAGTCCTAACTACGGTATGTCAGAAGCTTATGCATGACCAGTCCTGCTTTTGTAAGGATTGTTATGGAAATGCTACAAGGGCATTGTGACAACCTGCCAAAGAAATCGGAATCAATTATACATCCCCAGCAAGAGCCGACCAAATATCAGAAATCACTTTGCTCTCTTACGCGCTAGCCTATCTTGAAATGAATTGAGAAACCACAATAATTTTGGTCCTCTCTGTGTCTTTGGTTTTCTATCTTTTGCGTACTAGAATTCCGCCGGAGGGTAAATCAGCTCCTATTCCCTCCATTGACACACCTGACGCTCACCGCAGCTGTTTTTGGGTCCCAGCTGGAAGTTCCTGTTTCAGGCCGTCTCCCTTTCAGACGGCCTATTGGTGGGAGAACTGAAGGGCGCGACCTTTGTGGAGGAAGCCGCAAGAGGAACAGGAGCTCAGCATGAGAGAGCTTTTCGGGGGAGTCGCGACTGGGGGGGCTGGCTACTATAAGAGTAATACACTTTTCATGGCTTCCTTTACCTTGCCGTTGCCGTGCTCTATGACTTGAGACCCAGACTGAAAGTGCACCCTTCTTTTCCATCTTCTTCTATCCCCGTAGCTGCCAGAGTGCTGACCTGAATGTACTTATTGACGGCTCCCTCTCCACCAAAATAAATCAAGAAGCTCAAGTATCTTCTTTTGCAGGATCGACTCTAAGCAGTTCCTGTTATAGTAAAGCATTTCTCCTGCTGGATATCTATCCGGTACATCGAGGATTGTCCCCTTCTCCCCAGATGGCACCTCACGATAAACAGATGCATTAGTCTCCAGTTAATTCTCTTACTGTGGCTGAATACAAAGGGGTCTGGTCACCATTTTGTCCCCTTGTTTATTCTGCTTTTCTGCCGCAATGGAGATTGCACGCAGCTGGTGAACTCTTAAACATGTACGCGTAGGTCTTCTCACATCTTCACGAGGATCTGAGGTTTTTCCATGCAGGTGGTGGCCAAGGGCATCGATTCAGCGGCTACCTGGATTCACTGCCATCTTGCAGCAGTGAGTTTTCATGCCTTGACCAAGTAGAGGTCAAAGGTCTTTGCTGCATATGTAATGTTTATTAGAGTTTTTTAAACATGCTTCTTATCACTCTTCTGCATTAAAAGAGCAATTTAACAGAGTCTTTGTGGCTGCTAAATCCTGAAATGGATCAAACGGTGCCGTAATAGAAGCCTTTATGTCAGTCCCTCAGGGACTATCTGCAGACAGACAGACAAACAGACAGGCAGACAGACAGGTGGAGAAGGCAGCAGGGTAATGGTGTCCTTATCCTCCATCCGCTTTTCCTGCTGAAATCTGTGGCTCTGCTTCAGTAACTTTCAGTGTGTGAAATTCAGTGTGAGCATTACGGACAAACCTGAAGTGACTTTCAGGAGCCTATTACAGATATGAAATGCGCGTTGTTTAAGCAAAGAAGGAGCATAGCGAGTGGCTGTGTCAGGCCAGTGCAGAGCCAGCACCTGCTGTCTAATTGGAATTCCATAAGCAAACATGAAGGTCCTATCATGCGTCCCTTGCGGCAGTGTGGAGCCCCTCGCTCACACCCCCACCTCCGACGACGTCAGGCCCGTACACGAGCACCGACATCAAAGGTGAAAAAAGTAAAGGGTGGTTGTTCAGTACATTACTGCCGTTGCGTCAGCTGTCAGATGGCATTATGTCAAGGCTTTGCTCACGCAGTGGGCGAGCCTGTTTGCTTACAGATGTGAAACAACCGATGCATAACGGCAAGGGTGGGACACTAAAACAATTATGCTCCTGCAGCAAATTCATCACTATCAGCTTATGGGCAACAGGGGAATGAGTAATTAGAGGTGTCTTGGAACGTTTACAGAGTACCGTGTGCATTGCAGCAGTGCAAATACAGAGAGCAACATGCCCAGTATCCAGTTAACATTATTCATCACTTCCACTCCAGTCTACATGGGAACCAGGTGGGGCCCTCGGCTGCAGACCGTCGTTCATGCTCTGCGCTGGTTATTTATGGAAAAACATGACATTGAGTGTCAGATAATTGGCAGTTAGCAAGCAGCGTTTTGTCAATGCTGCTTATAATCAATAGCAAACCTGCTGAATGCCTAGGCTAGTCTATGCTGTATTGAAACATAGTCACATTTTAATGATATAACATGTCAATCTTTATTTATATACTGTAGCAGTGTTTAACCCCAAGGTTTACAATGTGCTTTACAGACATTTTTAAAATAGTGTTATACACTCACCTAAAGGATTATTAGGAACACCTGTTTAATTTCTCATTAATGCAATTATCTAATCAACCAATCAC
>JAODKM010000099.1:10781966-10801365 GCA_026780845.1 Petrocephalus sullivani | reverse complement strand
CCCTTGTGCCACCCTCCACTTGGCTCCCTTCATGTACCTGTTCCACCTCACTGTCTGGCCACCTCTTAAAGACACAGCACCCCCTTGTGCCACCCTCCACTTGGCTCCCTTCATGTACCTGTTCCACCTCACTGTCTGGCCACCTCTTAAAGACACAGTGCCCCCATGTGCCACCCTCCACTTGGCTCCCTTCATGTACCTGTTCCACCTCACTGACTGGCCACCTCTTAAAGACACAGTGCCCCCTTGTGCCACCCTCCGCTTGGCTCCCTTAGTATGCCTCTTCCATTCGCGACGGCCACCTCTATTACACAAGGTCAGGCCATCCTCTGTTTTTCCATTAACCTCACAGCTGTTCATTCCTGACTTACGCAGGCCTTGTCCGATTGTAGGTGGGGCTTGTGTTAATATCAGACTTGGAAGCCACCATGTCCTCCTTCTGGGCCAGCTTGGATCTAGAGAGAGGGTTATTTTTATACAGTCATTGGTCAGTCTATTGATGCACCATCTTTCGACAAATGGCTTCCACAACTTTTTGGTGTCCTATTTCATGCCTAAAATGTTAAATTACATGGGAAATGTAAATCCTGGAAGACAATATTATAATACAACTTGTGCAGAAATGGTCACAAATGCATCAAAAAGTATTTTGTTACAAATTACGAATACTTGCTCATCAAATGTATTTATGTATTTAATTAAAATACAAGTAATTTGCAATTAGAAAATACAAAAATACATGTATATTAGTATTAGTATATGATATTAGTACATTATATGACGAATGATAAATATCACATTTGGCTCTGTTGGTTGTCAGGTGCTCTAGCAGACTGAGGACATGTAGTCACTCTTTAGGAGAACATTTGCTCAGAAGTTACCATGCTCCCTCGTGACCGAACATCCCAGCACTTCCTCCCTTTCCTGTTGCCTTTGAATAACTGCAGTTTTTTTCCCACAATAACTTCAGTTATTGCTGCCAGAATGAGATATTTGAACTATCAGGACATGTAGTTCCCCGTACTGTAGTAAATTTTAGATCCCAAGTTCTTGACTTGGGGGTGGTGCTGTGGTTGGCACTGTTGCTTCACATCTCTGGGGCTGGGATCTGGCCCTCCACCCTGGCTACTGTAGTAACACATGTGTGTGGCCGATTTAATGAAATACAAATAAGACTTCTGTTTACGAAGGGTGCAGCCATCTTGAATTCTGGGGTTGGGGTTGTAGAGGTTCCTCCAGCTTTCCAAGCTGGAACCTCAACCTCAGCGTGCTTTCCACTTAAATTATCTGACTAGGAATGACTTCCCAGTTCAAATGGAATGTACCGTCAGTATTCAGGTGCTTGTGATTGGGCGAGGGGGAGAGGGGGTGTGGCTGCGGAGCGAGATCGGGAACTGCCCTTACAGTTACCTTGTTGAATATTTTTTTAAAATCATAAATAATAAATACACATCACTTAATGTTTGATATGTTACTTACCCTCTCTGCTGACCTTTATAGTATTTGGATGGATTTACTGTAAGCGTAACAGCATACTGTAAGAATAAAACATACCACACAAATTTTAGCAGGGATCCTAAGTAACAGATTGAAGTTTCAAGGTGGAAAGATTGATTGGCTCACTTCCATTGGATTATTGAAATTCCAAAGGCAGCAGGTTTCTGTGCTGCAGGGAAGGTCATTGTCTTGCTTCCTGTCTGCCTGGGCAGGATTGTTTTAAGAGTGTCATCCACTGTTGAAGTTAGGTCATTTGGATACACTTTGAATTAGAATACAGGTCGTCTTCGAATTACAGCCTGTGTGACTTACAACTGATCACTTTACAGGCATTCTAAGACTGAAGATACATGGCCATGACTTCGCCGTGTCTGGCGGCATGGGAGTACATGGGAGTGTCTCATGCTCAGGTTACTGCTCACAGCGGTCACAATACAGTTTACGTTCAAGCAAAAAAATCCATCCATCCATCCATCATCCATACACCCATCCATCCATACACCCATCCATCCATCCATACACCCATCCAAAAGCTGCTTTAACGCTTTTTCAAGCTCTCCGGTACAAACTTCGATACTCCCGTGTTCGCAGATATGTCTTTGTCAGGTTCTGTGATCTGCATGTTGCAGTGGCTTTGTCCTTCTCATGTGGACAGGAATCTGGAATGGCTCCATCGACTGAGCCTAAGGGACTCTTTATTCAATTAAAGATGGGGTGCGTTTTCATCTCATGAGGCAGTGACGTAACAGGCTTGCTCTACTTTTACTGTGGAAAATAGAGTTACCATGGCGTTTGTGTGGCTTGCCAATGCTGAGAGCACAGAGACATGCAAACCTGAGATGTAATAGCCCTTCATTTTCCTTTTATCTCTCTTACCTATTAATGGTCCATTTTCTCAGGTCACAATCTGCACTGTTATTAAAGGATTACAATGCAATTGGTGTCATTTTACGGTTTCCCTTTTGCATACCGTATGCTCCGCATACCATATTATTTCTCTATCACTAATCATAGCTCTTAGCCCCAACTGCTGGTGCCATTTTTCAAACAACAAATTCACAGCTTTGTAGAATGAAGTGTTCAAGCGCTTTTTTTTTTTTATCTGGCATTGGAAAATTGAGAGAAAAAAAAACAGACAGTAACATGAGGTTTTCTTTCAGTATATTTCTGCATTAATTAAATTGTGCTCAGATCACCTCTCGGTCACAGCAGAGTCAGGGTGCTTTTGCACGGCACGTTGGTAATTTTCCGTTGTGAGTAAAGATGAGTCATATTTTTGGTACCACTGTTGAATCACATTGCCTGGGATACAGAAAGGTCAGCAAAATGACTGAAAACTATTTCAGTAGGAATACGTTTAGTTCCTCGGACTGGTAAAAACATTTCAGGTGGGTATAGACGACATATATCAGGTGAGCACTTTCGCCGGGTGCCACATCAGGTCTCTCCTCTCGCTCAAAGCAGAATGAGAGAGAGTGGGTGGAATGACCTCAATTTTCAGCCTTGTGATTTACCCATTTCCTTCAGCCTTCTGTGAGCTATAAAGCAGAGCCTGGGTGTCCTTCAGTGTGGAATCCTTGGACTGCGCCATAAAATGTTAGGCAGTATTGATCCGGCCCGGCCGTCAGTGTAATGGGATCCGCGGGCTTTTCGGGCTTTTTGTGCGCCTGAGCCGGGCGCGACGCTGCAGAAGCATGCTGTAAGCGTGGGAGGCTGTCAAGGCATGTGTGCCATCCAGCTAATTGGGGATGAAGAATATTGGTTTAACCCACAGAGTCTCACAGAACCGTTTATAGCACTAAAATGCGAGTGGACTCGACTTCATTATTACATTATTTTATTCAGTTCATTTTCCCGTTTGATTATGCAGGGGATAAAAAAAAAATCTGTGAAATTTTATGGCATACAGAAGGACATTTTGGAACCCTAGATAGCAATTACACTGCCTTCCGCTTAGAAAAGGCTTTGTGCTATTTAATAAAACTTGCAAAAGGAAGATTCCATAAAAAAGAGTCTTTTAAGGGTTGAAATAACTTTTCTGGCATAAAGGTTATAGCTGAAGACCGAAATGGAATAAGGACACGGATCTTATTCATGCATATGCAAAGCAGGGGGCCTGATGGAGGCAGGGAAAGAATTCCTCTCTCATTTTATTCCCTTCACTCAAGCTCGTATTTGACTGAATCGTTTTTATTTTATACAAAACACTTTGCTCTTTATATGTCATAGTATATATAATACTTCTCTTGTAATATCAGCTCATTGGGTAATTGTGTGTTTAGAAGTGGTCTTACTGATCCACATAGATCATACTGAGCCAGACCTTAAACGGGGCTTCACACAAACACACATGTTGGTACTATGAACACACACTGTGAGTCATACTGTACCTTATACTGCCTAAAACCCCTGTGTGTACTTGAAATCATTTTTATTTGGTTTTGTGTTATTGTCGCATATAAGGATAAGTGTGGACTACAACATTTGAAAGACCCTTTACACTTTCAAATTAAGACCACCTAAATTAACAGAAACAGGCCTGGAGTTAAACCATTTTTCACATATGAGTTTCATTTACAAGGATTAGAGCGTTTTAAGGACACCAGTACAGCACTGGCTTTGACTCCTCATGCCCACACTTTGCAGGGTGTTTCATGTTGGAGTAACAAAAAGGACCAGCTTATTCACCTAACATTCACAGACTCAACAAAAGCGGCCAAATTGTTAGGCATTATTGTTAGGCATTATACCTACCATTTGTATCACAGTAGCCCTTCTGTCGGTTTGTACAGCACGGGTTGGCCTTCATTCCCATCTTGCATTGATGTGTCTTGGCTGCCCAAAACCCTCCAGTGGCTCATGGTCTGCTCCTCCTTGGACCAATCTCAGTAGGTACTCACCACAGCAGACCGGGACCTAGTCATCTGTCCATAACCATTGGTCATAATTGTGTGGCTCCTTGGTGTATAGCAATAAGTACACAAATATAGGTTTGGTGTAGGATGTCAGCATAGTCTTAAGGTTGTATAAAGTATTTAATGCACTGTCAATGAATTTCAGGACAGTATATATGGTGAATATGAAAACCAGGTAGGGAACTAGGTAAGCATGAACTGCACATTCTAATTCATTGTTGTAATATTGCCAACACAATTATAGTTTTAATGGAATGAATGAATTCGCCTGCTCACCCTTGTGTATGAAGCCCCATCTTACATGTCTATATAGAACATTACTTCCTAACGTGATTGGACAGCCTTATGTTCCTGTATGTGTAGATGTAATTCCAGACTAAAACTTAAGGTGATATGGGTGGATAAAAGCTGTCCTCCCTTATATAGATTGCTGTCATTGGAACCTGCTCACTGGAACAGGAGCCTGATTATGCATACAGACTTGGGTGGAATCTCCTCCCGGTATACAACTGAAGTTATCAAGTTCAAGTATCAAATGTGCATCCTCCTGCTTGTTTGGACCACACTATAGAACATGCCATTAACCGGAGATGGAATGAGAGTTGTTTACTACTCAAACTGATCTCGGCTGTTTGATATAAAAGGTGCTATTTCCTCCTCCTTCTCCACTCATCCTTTCTTCAAACAGAAATCCTTATGCATTACCTTTTCTGCTCTTTTACTTTGTCCTTGTCACTAGATGTATGCAGCTTGTAAACCTGCACATCATAATACACTGGAGTAACGACTTGATTGTGACAGCGTATTAAATTGGCAAGGAACAATTTCTCCAATTCCCAATTCCACGGGACAGCAATGATCATTTTGTTCTGAAGCACAGCGGCAAGTTTTATGTGTTAAAAATATTATTCCTGTGGTGTTTTGTCCTGTTTTTGTTTGAGCTATTGATGTCGGAAATGGTTTTGCAGGGATACACCACTTCACCCGTGTCCGTCTTTGTCCACAGAAAATGTAGAATCTATTTAAAGGAGAAAAATTCTTAGAAAACCTAATTCATGCTCCAGTTCACTGAAAAAACCCAGAGACAGAAATTCATGTTTCTAACTAATTTATTCACTCCTTTAAATACATTGCATATCTGATCCCATACTTAGAGACCAAGTCAAATTACATTTACATTTATATACTTAGCAGACACTTTTGTACAAAGTGACATAAAAGTGAGGCAGGCAGTACATTACAAGCACACTGCTGTCAAGAGCCAGATAAACACAAGTGCAGCTAGGCTGAGCCTTCATTGCACAGTGTAAGCAGTACTGCAGCCTGTGCAGCTAGGCTGAGCCTTCACTGCACAGTGTACGCAGTACTGCAGCCTGTGCAGCTAGGCTGAGCCTTCAATGCACAGTGTACGCAGTACTGCAGCCTGTGCAGCTAGGCTGAGCCACCACTGCACAGTGTAAGCAGTACTGCAGCCTGTGCAGCTAGGCTGAGCCTTCACTGCACAGTGTACACAGTACTGCAGCCTGTGCAGCTAGGCTGAGCCTTCATTGCACAGTGTAAGCAGTACTGCAGCCTGTGCAGCTAGGCTGAGCCTTCCCTGCACAGTGTACGCAGTACTGCAGCCTGCAGGGGCTCTACAACATTTTTCATACAAAGCAAGAACTTAATAGGACAACCATTCAAATGAAAAGACAAAGTGCAACACTAAAAGCATTCAGGGAGCACAACAAACCAGCTCAGTAATCATAGCTAAGATGTTCCCGGAACAAATGGGCTCGGAGCTTAAAGTTTGAGAGGGAATCTGATGACTGGATGTGGTTTGATAGCTCATTCCACCATCATGGGACCACGTCTGAGTTACATCTAGAGTGAATCTTCTCATGTGGAGAAGGGATTAAACAAGTCCTGGTGGTGGTGACTTGCTGACTGAAGAGGGTGAGATGGGATTGAGGTGATGATAATTGCCTTAATGTAACAGACATCAGGTGTCTGATTCCAGAACTGGGTGCGTGATGGGAGACACCAGACAAGATACAGTAATGAAGCAGAACGTCTATGTCTTACTCCACGTTAACAATACTTCTGTCTTACTCCGCGCTAAAAATACTTCTGTCTTACTCCACTCTAACAATACTTCTGTCTTACTCCACGCTAAAAATACTTCTGTCTTACTCCACTCTAACAATACTTCTGTCTTACTCCACGCTAAAAATACTTCTGTCTTACTCCACTCTAACAATACTTCTGTCTTACTCCACCTTCACATAAGAGAGTGCTGATAAGGAACAAAAGTGCGCATATTAATCCTGCTGTTAGATTTGGTCATAACCATGCAGAGGAACTGCATACATTTCCATATAGGACGTATTGTATTTAAGGCCCTTTTAAATGATTTATCGTTATGATCATTTATTAAATTATTTAATCATTTTGAATTGTCAAATGTACTCATGAGATATCTAAATATATTCAAGATGGACATACGGCATTTGAATTTCTAGCCCCTTGCTGCCGAATGCATTTAAATGTGGCTGCGATACCTGGCGCAGTGATGTATACAGATATCACTGCGTGTATTAGCCCTGGCCAGTGTGGCCCGGGCATCCTCTGCCAGGCAGCTCTGCACTCTCTGGGCTCTGCCTTCACTGGGACCCTGTACTGGTCATGGACGATGACTGAAGGAAATCCATTTCTGTATCTGACATAGAAGAGTCCACTCTTAACGGTTAGTTTATGTCACATTGCATATATGGTGTATTTTATTTATGTAAGCTTGGCAGGCACATGGTGCTATGAATTTATTCAGGCCTGAAATGCCCTTTTTCACTCTGACCACCTGGCCCTCACCAGCATGCTATTTGTAATGTACATATTAAAAATTAAACTTGTATGTTGGGTTTCTTTCCCGTACTGCAAGGTCACCCAATACGCCAATCAAAGCCACTCAAACTAATAGGATGGAAAGGTGCACAGTTCTCCTGCCTAATGTGTTTTACCTGGGCACCACCATCACAGCTAAAGATCAGCAATACTTTTTCCAGCCCACAGGAGCAGACTGTGTCTTCCTAGGCAAAGGTCTCTGTCGGAATGCTGCACAATGTCCACCACACACATTCTTCAAATACTGTTTCTTTACTTTTATTTCAAATTTACGTCGCAAATGTTCTCATGAGATGCAACATTCAGGTGAAGAATAATAACAGAATTAGAGTGATTAGTTCCTATTCATCTAGAAACAAAGGGGCAGACGGGCTTAAAAACTCACAGCATTAGAGAGGAAACTTGAAACAAGACAGGAAATTCATGCGAGACGATGAAGTGGCGGAGAGATTTATAATCCTGGAACACACATTGTGATGACAGTATAAAGTGTTATCAATTATGCAACCAGGAACTCGATACCTTGAGAATAAAGAGAGCAATCTGACTTTGCAGAACTGCACACAGGGAATGGAACAGGGAAACTGATTATTGCTTTAGCACTATTAAGGAAAAATGTCTGAAGAATAAACTTTTTTTTTTGCCTGAGAGAGTTTGCATTTCAATTATACTTTTTCCTTGATGAAATGTATTTGCTGAAAGTAATTTCAAAAGCAATGCATCCAACTCAGCCTGAAATTATATATGTATTTATAACTACACATGTTTGATAAATGTACTTGGCATGAGAAAGATCTTTAGAATGACTTCTTTTGCAGAGAACGTTACTACAATGTTTCTGTATCTGAGGTTCTTAACCAAAGCCTTCAATAACACAATCCAATTTTACTAAATGACTTGATTTTACTGAATGACTAAATAAACACTGGCATGGCTGCCATTTTGGTGAGCTATTCCAGGCTGACTGTGCATAAATATAAATGGAGAAATAAATCTTCAGGTTTGGCACTTTCAGGAGAAAGAACATGCAAAACAGTGTATAATTGCTGCTTGAACATTACCAATAGCAACAACAGGGGCATAATTATCTCGCCGCAGAATCTCTGTGAGACTATGATACTTGATCAACATAAAACAAACTTGTTTTTTTTGGGAGAGAAATTTTTAATTTGCATACATTTTTAGGACAGCATTCGTTGTCTTAGCTAATTGTAGACAAGCTCCCAAAATTACTTTAAAAGATATTTGTTCTTTAAGCTGCACACAAAGGTGTTTATAAAAACTTACATCCCCTCATTGTGCACTGTTCCCTGACTGTTTGGGGGAGGTGACCTTCTTTACGAAGCAGCAGACGAAACATGCATAATACCTTTTAAATTTTCATATGCTTTTCATTAGGCTGACTGGGCTATGCCCCTTCCATAACAATACAGCAACCTGTGGGCCTAACGGACACTAAACCTCTTCTGCATCTGAGCTCCAAGCACTGGGATATTAGATTTCAGAGTTTCAATGCTAGTTCCCCGTGCTAAGCCTCATTCATTATCAACAGGCTACCTGAGGCTTAAAAAAGGTTGACATGCTGCCGCCAGACATAATAATGAAATGGATACAGAACACAGAAATAATGGAGAGCAAAGCACTGTAGTGGACTTGGTTATTGAATAGCAGTGATATGACTTGGTCTGACCCCCAACTCGTATAATAAATGGCTATAGAGCATTAAAACATTCTACACTGACTGGCCTCATTCTTGCAATGTTTTTTAGAATTGATATAAGCTGGATCTTGTATAGCAGTGCATCTAATGGTGCTCCTGGACCCCGGTGAATGGCAGGGGCACCTTGACTTTCCAGGCCCGTGGTGTTTCACTGCCTTGTCTGTTTTACAAAGCCCAGTTTATTAGAAAAGACCTTATTTTGTCATCATGGTCCGTGATAATGGACTGCAGTGCAAAAAATATGCAAGTTGGATCAACTGAGATTTATAAAGTGAAACTTTACTATAAGAGAAAATCTTTTTAAACAGCTGTGCATAGAATCTATATATTAATGTGCTTTAATTGCTTAAGGAGGACGGATGGTTGGAGCACTGTTTTGAGAACTAAGGTCCCAATTAAATTGTGATACATGTTAATATGATCTACTGTAGTAACCTTTAATTGATCAATTAATGAATTTAATTGTTTGATTTCGCATTCAGTAACATTTAATAGCATCTTACATAAATGAAGCTTTCGATTAAAATGTTTAGTACTTAAAAAATGCATTTTAAAAACATTCAAACACCATGCATAATGCTAATGAGCTTGCTAATGAGACTGTGGAAGAAATGAGAAAATTAGTTTTTTTTTATTATTTTATACTTGTGGACGCAAACAGATGGCGTCTTTTCAGTAATGACCCGATCCTTGATAAAGATGCACATGCCAGAGTTCCCTGGTGACCCTGCCCAGGGTCAGTGTGTAGAGAATGGATGCATGGTAATACTTCCTCATTTGGATACCAAAAGAACTGCGTAATCATGAACAAAAGGACTGAAAGGGTCCGTGGTGTAATGCTTTGGGAGATCTAACGCTAGAGAGTAATGTTCCAGTTTCTGCTCCTGCTGTAGTGCCTTTGAGCACAATAACTTAACTAAACTAAAATATCCACTGCTGTAAACAGAGCTACCTTCTATTGAAGTTTCAGCTAAGTACATAATTGTAAATCTTATATTGATATTATTATACTGGTAGAATTCCCTCTTCAGCACTGTGAGGCCTGGCTTCTCAGAAGTGTATGAGTCTATAGGCAAACATTTTGAATATAATAATACAAAAGTATAACGGTCAGCTATTAAATTAACATTATCCTATAAAATATGTGTCATATTTTCTTTAGTGCTTTCAAATCTGTTAGGCAGCGGTCTCCAATTATTTTTGTATTTTTTTTTTGCACCACGGACCAGGTTCATGAAAGACAATTTTCCCCAGACCGGCCATTGCTTGCAAATAATGAAGCATAAACTATACATTGAATGAGGCCACTGTTAAGTAAATGTCAGATCTACTCCAAGTCACATAGCGCACAACAATTATTCGTAACGTTATGTTTTCGGTAGGTAGCGATCATCAGGACAGTATCCGGTCATTTACAGGATAGTCTGGAGTGATGGCTCATGTTCATTAAGTTATATAACAGTAACAGTAAAATACAATAAAACTGGCATTTATTTATGAAAATTATCCCGCGATGCCTGTTTTCAAGATATTGTCTGTTTGTACACCCAGATGCTACATATGCCTACGGCATTTTTCCAGTATGGTGGCCACGCATACGGACGTCCGGTCGCAAACGCGCTATCCACCTTTTTATGTCTATGCGGTCTATCACCACTGACAGATCACGCATAATACTGATTTAAGGTGGAAGGTGGATTTTATGCAGATTTAAGGTGGAATGGATTTCGCGAATAAGACACTGGCAAATAAGAAACCAGCTTCAGCCTCGTGAACTACTGCCAGGGAACGCAAAACTATAAAAAAAATATTTCCCACCCTGAAAAAATTAGGGTGTCCCCTTAGGGGCTCAGTAAATCAGAGCTATTTAAACTGGGAAAGAAAAAGTGATAAAATATGCTAGCTAGTGTGGATTGTATACACTTGATTAATTTTATTATTATATCTTAATGATTATTTAAATTGCCCAGATCTTAATTGGAAGGTACACAATGGGTTTAGTATATATGTGATATCTAATAAACTATAAACTTATTAAAACTCAATTTCCTAAAAGCCTAGTTCCTAAGGTAAATTAGAGTCCCTTGGGGGGGTACCCTCTATCCCCTTCAAACATTAAGTACATACTGTATTTGGTCACCAAGCTGGTTCTGTTCAGAATGTGCCAGAATTGACTTTCTGCTGTGGTGCATAAAAATGGTGGAAAAGAAATATAGTTAGGAATAAAAGCGAGTGGCCATTAACAGACGGCAATCTATCTGATAATAGAAATCATTAGAGAAGCTTCATGAATAAATAATGTGTCCTCCTTCGTTCTAGCTGTGTCTTTCTCAATCTTTTCCTCTCCAGCTTTCCTCTCCCCTGCTCACGCACTGCCCAGCTCGCTCTCTCGCTCCTGTTGTACAACTTCCCTGAATTTACTGCAGAATAGAAAAGGGAGTCTTAATTGAAATCTAATCGAGTCGATGGAGGCGAGTGGGATACATTGAAAATGAGGGATGGTGTTTGTGGCACAGAGGGGACAGTCAGATAAACAGGAGCACGGTGGATGAAAGGACATTGACCAGGGTCACACAGTGCTTATATTTGTTGCTGTGTTGTCAATTTATCATATTTTGACTGCTTTTAAGTCATCTATGGTTTCAATGGAGCCCTAACAAAATGGTGATGGCCTACAAAAAAGTACAAGTGCAAGTATACAATTACTGTATAGAATTACATTATAGAATTACATTACACAATTACTTAGTCACACAAATTATACAGAATAAGGTTCATCCAGTTTAAATTATTGGTTAGTTGTTGACACAGTTTCAGCATTTTTAACCATGCAGGAGTCACATGACCATTTCACTTGAGGAAGTGCACGCCTTCTCAGACTATGGCACAGGAAGTGGATATTACGATGCATTTATTTCAGTTCCTGAATCACAATTGTTTCTTTTTCCATTATACTTATGGGTAACAAGCAGTAGCAATGAGCACAGCCATAACCTGGTCAGTCGTGGAGATTTATTTATTTTTTTGCCATAAAAGTATTTTATTCTGCTATGCTTTCTAATAGGCAATAACAGCTCACATTGGTGATGTCATAAAATATAATGGTAGGATTATGCACAAATTCTTCATCAATAAATATTTTTAAATGCCTTAAAATGCCATAGTGCCTAGCATGCTTGTTTCTGCTAGAGTGGAATTTCCATTCAATTTGTTTCTAAATATATAAGATTTTTTAGGTGAATTTATAATACAAAACAGCAAGAACTTACCTGAACACTTGGAATATGTCATTTTACTTGAGAAATAGAACTAAACTAGATTAAACTTCAGATTTTATTCCAAATCAAGATGGTGACTGTTGTCTATAGAGACCTATATATAACTATATTCCTGTTAATCTGTAATAACCCCCCCCCCCCCTTTGTAAGTGATATTCCAATTTGCTACCAAGGTTACTTTTGTTGCACATTAAAAAAATAGCTATAATTCTTTTGAGTGAACTTTAACCATAAACAGCACAAATAACCAAAAAAATCCTGCACCTGTTAAGGTCACCCCCATCGGTCCGTGCATCCACCCTCCTTATGTGTCCTCTGCTTGGTCTTTGTTTGCATTTATGTTCTTATATTAAACTAATCATTACATGCTGATACCAGCAGAAGCTATTGCTCTTCATAGGTTCTCCGTTTCAGCACTTTGCTGCGAGCCGCTGAGTGTAAAGAGGCCGTGTTACACATCTCCAGTCAGCACTTTGCTGTGAGCCGCTGTGTGTAAAGCGGCCATGTTACACATCTCCAGTCAGCACTTTGCTGTGAGCCGCTGAATATAAAGCGGCCGTGTTACACATCTCCAGTCAGCACTTTGCTGCGAGCCGCTGAGTGTAAAGCGGCCGTGTTACACATCTCCAGTCAGCACTTTGCTGCGAGCCGCTGAGTATAAAACGCCCGTGTTATACATCTCTAGTCTGACTGCTTTTCTGCTTTTTAGGCTCAGTAATATAGTTTAACTTCATTAGGTCAAGATAAAAGCTTAGCTCCCCATCTCATTCAAACGGGACATAAAAGAAGCACTTTGCAAGCCTTTTCGTGATTTTGTGATCTCAAAGTTCATCCATTATTAGGAATTACAGATGGAATAACATTTCTTTTGTGCAGATAGGCCATTCATATGTTTCCTACCAATTCCACAGCTATTTTCCCAAATAAGCATTTCCAATTAACACTGAAGTTGATGTATTCTGTTCTTTGATAAGAAACGTTTTCTTACCTTTCCGAATTATTGGCCTTCTGTCTTACGTATTGTACTTTAGAGAACCAGGCCTTAATCCACTTTCTATAATCCATAATCCATTCAGATCTAAATGTTTTCAGGCAGTTAAAGGTCTACTGTTTCTTTGTAGACGAGATACATAGGTCTCTGGGTCAAGATATTCACATTCAACATATCATGGTATTGCATGTGAGCACACTGAGAAGTATCTGCAGCAGCTACATGCTAATGAAAGCAACAGAGGTTAAGATTCACAGATTATCTTGGGCATTTCTTTTGTTATTTTTAATCAGTCTTTCTCCCAAGGAAAAAATACCACCCAGCTATCGCTCCATCTCCCATACAAACATGCAGCCATCTTCACAGTGCTTATAGTGGCACAGACATCCTGTT
This sequence comes from Petrocephalus sullivani, assembly GCA_026780845.1. Taxonomy (NCBI): domain Eukaryota; kingdom Metazoa; phylum Chordata; class Actinopteri; order Osteoglossiformes; family Mormyridae; genus Petrocephalus; species Petrocephalus sullivani. The sequence continues at coordinate 10,787,691 of JAODKM010000099.1, read as the reverse complement.
CTCTCTTCTGCAGAACTCTGCCCTCTGATATTGATTTGCAAGAAACAAGCAAGACGATAATTCAGTTACTGCGTTCATTTAGTGCCTTCTCTATTCAGATATGTGTATTCTGCATACATTCAATTGTGCAGTTATTAAAAAAAAATGGCAATTTATTAACTGTACTTCGTTAAATGAATCAAAGGCTTCATTATATAATTATTTATGTGTACAGTAATACCCTCACTGCCTCTGAGGTCTCACATCTGGTCCATTACAACTTAAAATCTGAATTAACATAAACAATGTTTTCCCCCCTCACTTAATAAACTCAATGAATTTATGATGCAGAAATATTTTATTTAATACTTTTGATGACCTGCATATCCCATTCATAAAAAGAATCACCCCCCCCTCAGCCAAATCAGTGTTTTATAAGCTTTTGTCAGCATCTATAGCAGGGCTCTTCAAATCTGGACCTCGATTCCAAATCCAGGCCTTGTTTTAGTTCTTCCAGGTAGTTTGTTTAATAATTACGGATTCTGATTGGCTGGAGGCTTCACACCTGGCTGAGAGGTAAAGGAAAGCTGTAAAATCAGCAGGGTTCGGCCCTTGAGGACCGTAATTTGAATAGCTCTGATCTAAAAGTTTTTACCCTATCCCAAGATTTCTTGGTTCTCTTCCTGCATTTGGCTCAGTTCCTCTGTTGCCAACAAGCTGCCCAGTTCCACTTGCTGAAAACCAGCACCACAGCATACTGCAGTCTCCTTCATTATTCTTGAAGGTAGGGATGGTATTTCTTGGGTTGCGGGTTGTGTTTGTTTTGAACTCCAAAGCGCAGGATTAAATTCAACAGACGCACAAGATGTTCCTCCAGAAGGCCAGTGACGGCTTCTGGAAAACTCCAGGTGTGACTTAAGTGTTGGCCTTTATGAGATTTTGTTTCAGGCTTCCCTCTCCTAAAGGGGCCAAATCTGTGCAGTGCTGAGGCGGTTTATCGATCTTTAGCCTGTGATCCTCATTTCAGCCATTGAGCTCTTCAGCTCAGCTCGGATCCTGGCCTTTTGGACACTTCACTGCCAGGTGCCCTTATCATCTGCTTACTCTCTTTGGTGAGACGGCCTGGCATAGTTTTGCTGATACAGCTGGCTTGCTCCATTGAAGGTTCAAAGCAATTTTTAAATAAGCTTCAATTTTTTATTCTTCAACAACTTAATTTTAACATCCCAGCAGCAGCCCCTTGTTCTTCAGGTTAGCATGTAATATCTGTCTGCTGTTTCATTTATGATTCCATATCAACACAGGTGACCTTGTTTAATTTTTATCTCTTAAAATTGGAACACCCCGGCCCAGTTTTGGTTGTTAATACAAAGAGTATGAATAACAATCAATTGCATACTCCTGCCAAGTTGGGCCACTTTCTCTCCCTCTAATCAGGCTCCTGGGGTTCTCTGTAACTATGGGCTTTAGGCTTGTTTTTCACCTGAAAAGTGAAACTGACGTGTTTATCTAGAGATGTACTGCATTGCAGATGATCAAAGGGAAAATATGATTAATTTTCTGATACATATCTATGAATTAGTCATTGGAAGTGACTTGCACAGTATGTTTTAATTATACCTTTCTGTTTCCCCTATTGCAACTGCATCCTTTTGTTATATGGCTTCAAACTAATGTTACAGAAGGCACTCATACAGTATGTTCTGCATTCATATCTGATTCCAGGTAGTAAAGAGAAGATTAAGCGATATTATTCTAATGATAACTGAGAGTGATGTGGGAAACCGGCAGGTGAAAGTCTAGTTCAATTAATTCACTAATCTAATGTCAGAACCGAAGGCAGTGCATAGGGTCAGGCATTAATAAGGTTTTGGGGAAATCCAGACCAAAACAAATGTATTACACTGTATAATATTGGAAAGGTTTAATGATGCTATCTATGCCTTTGTTATGTCAATGTTATTTGTGTTCAGACAGCTAAAACATCACTTGAACTGGGAAGGGAGTAACATGTAAGGGAATTAAGGGGGAGATCTGAATGTAAGAGTGGCAGCTGAGATCTTTGTGAGAAGTTCTGCTCATCATAGAAGTAGTTTACCACCAACTAAGAGATTAAGTGTTCTTTGTTAGATGCTACATATCTATGGCGCCTCCGAATACCGGCTGAAGAGTCCATGGGAACTAAAGGCGACGCACACATAAGAAAGCGTCGCGTCAGGAAGTTGTACGGTGAAGTCATGATTGTTAGACGTGGAAGTCGGTAATGCAACACAGCTGCACACAAGCATAGCTCATTCAGTATTCAGGTTTGTTGTGGAATACGTGTGGGTGAACCTAGTGTCGGCCTGGGTGTGACAGTGAGACACACACTCACACACACACAGATACACACACACAATGAGGTATCTGGCACTGCAAACAGGATAGCCTGTCTGAAATGATTGCAAAAATGATTGAAATAGACATGAGTTGTGCAAAACGAGTATAAAAATTTTGCATGCTGGAAGTCTGTGAGAATTATTATGAAAGCTAGCCATAATGGCAACAGTGCATCTTTCCAAGACTGGATTTTTTTTTGTTTTTGTTTTGCATTTGTTTCGAACCTTTGCTGGGTATTTTTCCTCCTGAATTTTCAGGCCAAAAATGCAATCTCCTTAATGGAAATCATAATTAAATTTGAAAAGAAGTTATGACAATGAAACTAAATAGGTGTGTTAATTAGGGAGGTTGTCCCTTTCTCTTTTTATGTTTTGAAGGCCTGTTGTGAGCTAATCTTCTTGATGATTAATGAGCCTGCTGACCTTCTTGATGAGAGGTTCACCGTGGGGAGGGGGACACAGGAATTACATGGCCAGTATTATTTTTTCCTAACATTTACTGAAAAAGATTGCAGAGTCATGAGAGTTAATAATTATCATTTATGAGATATATTCTTTTGTACCACAGTCTACCCAGCCATTTAAAAAAATTATATTCCAAAGATTATTGCAATATCCATCTATCTATCCATTCAGCTATCTTCAATCTGCTTCCCCTGATTAGGGTCATAGGGGCAGACGGGGGCCCTAGGATGGGATACACTGTGAATGGGCTCCACACACGCTAGCCTGCACACGCATTTACATGTATGTAACAGCTTTATGACCTCGTAAATAGTCTATAGGATTTGCAAACTACCCCAAAGCTACTGATGTAGCTAACTGTAGGTTTATGTTGGAATAATATAGATATAATATAATGTAATATAATGGAATAATAAAGACTTCTTGCTTGACCGTGAGAATCTGTACCCGTGAGTGACACGCCAGATGCCTGAGACTTGGCAGCCCATGGGGGGTGTTCCACGAAGTAGGACTTCTGATTTAGCCAGGGTAACTTAAACTAGAAGTCAAGACTGTCCAGTAGGAATGCTCCATACCTAAACTCTTATTGGGCAATCAAACTTTTGTCTGGAATGTGTGGTAGTCCCTTCTGGTAAAGAGGATCAGGATTCAACTATTTACTTCTAAATAGATTTTAGGTCCAATAGATGAAAATGAAATTTTCTAGAGATTCAGGAAATACAGTACTGTGCAAAAGTCAAAGATAAAACTATTAATTAAATTATCTTCATGTTGGTGTAAATTGATAACATTGATTATGTCAGTCAAAGTGTCAGCTTATCATTTGCAAAACCTCTCCAAAAATCACCCCAGATTTGCAGCAATCATCCTATACGTTGATGTGTTCTTTTGACTCAGCCACTAGTGCACCTTCTATGGCTAATTAATACCTCATTGACCTTTTAACTACTTAAATTAAGTAACTAAGTGAGCTGGCGGTGAAATGGAACAAATAAATGGAATGGCTGAGGTGTCACTGGGAACCAAAGTGGTGTTCGTCTGGATGTCAGTGACGTTTAGGAGGGCAGAAGACATGCCTTTCACTTCTCATTGTGTTACTTGTAATTTGCACCTGCTCTAATGTTAAATTGTGTTTTTGTTTTGAGCAACAGTGTATTTAATACCCAGATAAATACATTTAAACATTCCCATTGACTGCCTATGACATTGCCATTTACTGCCCAGTACAGTATTTACCTCTAACTTTTGAATTCCTTTATGCAATAGCCTAACAGATTATTACATTATTGTTAAGGACGAATACCACATGTCAGTTGTCACTCTTTCGGCGGGATGAACGACCCATGGCAGCAGGCTGCTTGGTTAAGCCCTTCAAAGGGGCGTTTATTAACGAGTACACAAGGGAACACGGGGGAAAGCGCGATAGCAACCATGTAAGGCATGAACAATACTGGACAAGGGGCACAGGACACACGACTCACTAAAATAGGGCAGCACATTAAGGGGCAAACAAGAGGCAGCTGATCTAAGGAAACAAGCGGAGAATTCACACGAGGCAAACACAATGAGGGTCAGGTGCGACGAATCAAGCCCCGCCAGAGGGCAAAACGGGGGAGAAACATGAAGGGCGGGGCTGAGCGTAACATCAATGTAATACTGTGCTGTTTTGTTGAGGGACATAGAATAAGTCATATGACAAAAACCGAGAACCGAGAGCCGAGAACCGAGAATAGGGTTACAAGGTTGGACACACTGAGAAATTGGAAGAAGCATTTCTGCCGGGGACTGTGATACATCCAAGGAGCTGTAGAAAGTCTCCCTTGGCATAATTATTAGGTCTGATCAGCATGAAGGAGAAGCTCTGAGAAAAACAGACCTATATGCTTTCTGATAAACGTAAAGCAAATCCGGTGAGAAGTTTGAAAGGAATTTTAACAAATTGACTTGGCTGCCAGTGTATTAAGCAGCACTGTGAAAAGAATTATAATAAAACACCTAGTAAGCTGAACAAAACTATTCTCGGGCTTAATGCTATGGAACAAAAAAGTATTTAAAACCCACATTTATCTATCCGTTGCTTTCTATAGGACACTTTTGCTATTTCAGGGAAAAAATGAAATGACTGAAAGCACTCTTGAAATACCCTTTGTAAAATGACAAAAAATGTCCATTCATCAGTATTCTATGCAATAACCACTAACTTTCCCAAGACAGTGAGAGGGAAAAGTACCCTCTCCAAATAATGTCTTAGGCTGACACACTGCATTACATCATTTCATGCATTTCAATGCTTATAAGATACTTATACGTTTCTTCAAATAATACTGGTAAATAAATGTGTACACTTTTGTTTCTAAATCCAGTATCTAAACCCCAGGGTGCCTTGTACTGTACATCAACCCAGAAAACTTTAAGACATAGCAGAGGCTGAATCTGGTTCCTCATTAAACAAATTAATGAGTGATTACAAAGATTATATTATATGGTTTTCCCAACCATACTTCAAATTAATATTAAAGAGATGGCTGTTACACTGTACACAGAATGGTATGGCTATGAAATAACATGTAAAATCCTGTTCAGTTGATGCAACTTGCAAATACACTTCATTCAGCTTTATATTGTTTGGAAATGTCCATTTTATACTTATGCACAGTGCAAAAATTATTGGGGTATTTAAAAAATCAGCCCGAAGCAGACTTATAATAATGTAAAAATATTTGCATTCATTGTGCACTTTATTTATTATTTAATCATCTAGACTTGGGGAGGGGGGGGGGGGGGACAGCCCCCTAGGGGGCCTCAGTGCCGGGGGGGGGGGGCTATTTATTTGAAAATTGAAGGAAAAATTATGAGATTGCAAAAGAGAGGGTTGGGTGGGAGCCTATAGCGTTTTTTTTTTG
>JAODKM010000099.1:10755520-10769295 GCA_026780845.1 Petrocephalus sullivani | reverse complement strand
TTTGTTGCTATATTTCACAAATATCTCCATCAAATACGATGTGCTCATTTCAGTGACATGTATCCAAATATATAAGCAGAGCTGGAGAGATTGTGGCAGATAAGGAGTAATTTGCATGCAACAGGCAGCGTTTGGTAGCAGATCAAAATGCACAATGAACAACGAACCCTTTATCCTCACTTTTATTTTGCTTGTTTTCGTAATGCTAACATTAATCTTAAAATAATTAATAGTTTACTTTACTGTAATAAAAAATATACCCTCTGGTATCCGTCTTAAGTATTTCTATTGAACATTGATTGCTGTAATCTGAAGTTGCATCATCACTGCAGGGTATTTATTTTAATTATGCCGTCTTGGAAAGATAAAAGATTAAAATTTCAAGGAAAAAATTAAGGCTCTCCTACACACCCCCACCCTCTATAAACTAAATAAGGAAGTTGGCAGCATCACTAACACCTCAAAGATCTATCCCACTTTAAATGTTTGCTTTCTTATTTATTAAACATTCACGAATATAGGGGTATTATGAATGCCAGTCTTAGTCATCCAGAATATAACATTATCATCATTTCACTGGCAGCTGTAGTCAAGACAAATTAGTAATGATGCTAGGAAACTATTGAACATTTACACAGGTCAGCAAAACGGCTACTTGCTATCCATGAAACTGACAGCTTACTTACTACTCAAAAATTATTTGCAAGATTATAAGATAGTAAGATAAGACTATGCTAATGGCATGAAGACTGTGCTAATCACAGCATGAAGACTGTGCTAATGGCATGAAGACTGTACTAATGCCATGAAGACTGTGCTAATGACATGAAGACTGTGCTAATGGTTTGCTAACCTTTGCCACGATGGTTTCCATTGAATTTGGACAATAGTGAAAACAATTATCTACCACAAATGGGACTTTGCCATATTTAGCATTTTTACTGACCATGTTATCTGGATTTTAATTGACGAAAGCATAGAATTCAGTAGGGATGTAGGGTACTACAAGTACAGCAAGCTCATCGTGCTGCTCGAGCCACATGTTATTGTTTGTTTTTGAGGTGATGCTGTATTAAGTCAGGAAATCCCCACACAGGAATCCCCAACCCTACCTGCTACGCTACCAGGCTGCCCACTCCACACACATGTGAAGCATCCTATATGTTCCGCACATTTTATCTGTTCAGCCAGTTAGAAATTATTTTAAGATAAACAAATTTGCTGGATTTACTCTGCATTAACTCTCCAGTGGCAAGAACATTTTGCAATGTTTATTTGATGTGGATCTCAAACAAATAAAGAATATCTAGTTAAGCAAAACCAACTCTTAAAAAAAAGAAACCAGGCATTTTATGTTTTTATGTGTGATGGCCATTAATGTATGAATAAATGAAACGATAACCAAAGTATTATGGTAAATGGATTATATTCTTAGGCGATCACAACTGAATAATTGTCAAATTCATGGTTTGCTATGGAGGTCCCCATTAATGACATATGGTGATAAAGGACTGTAAAAAGACAAGTCTATTCATACTTGTTATATGTATTACCTGGTTAAAATATAGCTCAAACATTAGTGGTCTGCCCATGAAAATAATTTGACTACTACTAAACATCATGCCTTAATAACTGCAAATAACCAAATAACCCAAATCTGCAAAATTTGTTATATCTAATCTGGATGCCTCACGTTTGGATATAGTGTTCAGTGATCTATCTATTTTTGACCCTTAAATTCTGGAATGTAAATTAGACTTTGGATGTTAAGTGAAAGACATCTTTTTATACATGATTGGGTTACAGTACCTTGCCCATAGACACCAGATGAGATCTGTAGCAGCAAAGACCCCGTTGGGTTTACAGTCCCTGTGTCCTGGGTTGATTTTCGTCTGACCCCACCAAAATAGCAGCTTTTCCTGTGTACTTATTTTTGTGCCAGTCCTGGGACTCTGATTCCTGTTTCCTGTGGGGAAATTGGGTAGTATTCACATATCTCATCCTGCTCTCCACTGTTTGAGCCCCTGTCATGTGCCTCTTGTAAAGTACTGATGAAAGACAGGATCCAATAGCAGGAATAACAAGGTTTATTTCCAAGAAGTGTAGCCCAAAAATTGTAGCCTGAAAAGCACAGCCAATATTTAGAAAATCAGGCCAAGGAAGCATGAAAAAACCCACCCAAAATCATAACCTCACACAGAATCATCAAAACCTGAGGTCAGGTCCAGTGAACACCTGCAGAAAATTCTGATTGGGGTCTCCTTCAGGGGCCAGTTACCTTTATGATGGGGGCTTCTATGGTATTATTATGGTATTACTGGTATTACTGCGGGTGGCCGTGGCCACCTCTTAGATCCGCCCCAGCAGGTGAGAGAAACAAAAAGAACGCAACGAGCACGGAGACTGAAAGATCAGGGGGAAGTCGGAGATGGAAGCAGGATATCTGCAAAGGGAATGTTCACTACGGTGATAACATGCAACAAGGTTACAAAACACCCAAGTTAGTGGGATATAGGTGTGTTACTACTGAGTGGATCGAGGGCCGTCACTGGGTGGAGGCTGGCTGGAGACACGTGTCATGGTCACGTCTTCTGACCGTCCATAAATGAGATGCTTGCAGACTGCGAAATGCAAAACAGGCCTACAAGTAGTTTCACCTGAAAGTAGCAAAATAATCTCGCACATCCATTTTCATAACAGGCTATACAGTGCATGTCACTTCCCTCAGGCTGCCATTATTACGTTAATCTCACGGTCTTATGGTGTGTTGAAGTATGTTTTGAATAAAATTTTTGATAAATGACATACTGTGATTTAAAATCTAATCGTGGCTGCATGCCCAAAATGTTACTTAAAGGGTTAACTAAGGGTTAAACTCAAGAATGGGTCCCAAAATAGAAAAGAACTTTAATGACAAGAAATGGAGTAACACCCACTACAGTACATGTGCAGCCACCTTCTGGGTGAGAGCTGTCAGGGGTCGGGCAGCGTCTTCCAAGAAAGGCTTTAGCTACACGCTCTCCTCCCCCTCACGTTACGCAGATGCTGCATGTTGGTCTGTATCTATAGTTAAATTTTTCTACATTTTTATATCTGGGACTTGATGCAAACCAAAGGGAAGGATAACAAATTGTCATGAAACAACAGTGGAGGCCTTTACTTGGACGCCCGAAACCAGCACACTTCCCAGTAGCCCATGACTGATGCAGAAGCAGTAGGTCTGTATCTGCTGAGCATTAACTTACTGCCTCTGGCAGGCCTGCATTTTAAAACAGCATCCAGGTAGCCAGGCACTAATAAATATTCCTATGGGCACCACTGACAACTACTTTTGAGTGCATACATAATGTCTCAGGGCAGAGGTCCTTCGATACAAGCAGATTTGGGGTATTTTCCTGCTCACAGTAAGTATAACCTGCTGACAGAGAAAGATCATAAATCTGAAAACAAAAAATTACTGTATATATATATATAAAAAATCAATACATAGATTTTTATATATATAAAGTCTTTCGGGTGCAAAATAATGTTAGAGTCAGTGTTCTAGTCCTGATTCATGTTTGAATGTCATAAATATTTCTGAGTATACTTCCATACTTTTTTGTTAATGACGGCTTTCAGTTATGATAGTTAATATGCTTTGTGCCTATATGTTTATATGGCCTAATTATCTAGGGGAGCGCTTATATTTTACATTTATATGTCAGAAACTGCTGGACTGAGCTGCTAATGGGCGACCAGCGATGGCTGTGAGAATGAGAAGTATACAATCTTAGAGGCTCCTACCAGAGGAGCTGTACAAACACTAAGTAACACCGCAAAAAATCTATAGGAAGAATATCTACTAGGAGAATCTAATAAATGTACGGGTGCATTTGAAATGTACATTTCCAGCTTCCAGTGAATACCGAGGTACAGGTGTAAGCAGCTTTGGAGTAGGAGCTATACAACCCAACGATCTTCCAACAACGGAAGAACTGTAAAAATATGAATTATGCAACTTAAGCACAAGTGAAATTACATCAATGAAACAGTCAATGAAGACAGTGAGACAGAGAGGGTCAGTCACAGGGTGAGGCCAGTTGAGGTGCTGCAAAGGAGGGATGAGATGTTTCTTGAATGTCCTGATAAAACATCTTAAGACCTGTTACTAATACTGGGGTATTTCCAGAACTCCAGGCTAAAATTAAAGGAGAATGCAGAGGAAGATCATATCCAATATCCAGTATATTTGTGCCAATACACTGAATCCAACAGTAATCTGAAAACATTTAAAGTCCCATCTAATAGTTACAGTGTTAAACAACAATGCTTTTTGTCAGTCCCCATGCCAGTACATAAAAACAATAATTCCATGATTCGACAGACTATAGAAAACATCTAGCTGTTCGTCTCTAGGAACCACATTTCTGTCAAAGATGTTTTCATTGTCGTCAGGCCGATTCTTAAAGAGTGTGTTGGGGATACTCTGTAGGTGATTTATGGTTGTTCTCACCTGCCAAAGACATTGATTAGCTGTGCAGAGGCCCCACATTTCCATTATGAAAATGCAGCTGCTCTCCGCGCGCTTATCCTGCCACATGCCAGGGCTGTCCCCACACGCTCCTTTCCATATCTCTGGTGCCTGATTCATTCTAGTCACTTTCACTTACTAGCAAGTAATCTGGCTTTATTCCAGCCACATGATAAATGCCTGCTTGGGAATAATGGCACACATACACCTAGTGAAAAATGTGCACTGATCTTGGTCGCTTCCTGAGATTTGAACATTTCAAATGAGAAATGCTAATTAGTTCCTAGGAAAATCGAGAAGATCCACATTTCTATGAGGTTGATGAATTTAAAAATGTTTTTTACCCCCTATCCCAACAATGGTTTCAAAGAAAATGCATTTGAAGCGAGCTGCTAACTACATGAGTTTGAATCCTCGAAACTTTATTTTTCCGCTGGTGATATCGCAGGTTCTAGAAATGGAGGCACGCATCACATGGCTCCCTGTTTGAGTTCCATCTGTTTCTGCCCCCAAGGTCAAAGAAGACATCATGACATGAAGCAACAGAAGCTCCATACTGCTTTTAAACACTTTACTTGAAAAGGTACTGACTGATGTAATTACGATGAAAGATATGATAAAGTCATTATTGGTTGTGTCATGGAACAGGTCCAACCATTTCCTGGAGATAATGGCACGGAGGACTAAGTGTTGGTTTTGTATACATATATTAACTTGGCGCTGGAGGGCATGGTAATCATGGAAACTACCTACCACTGTTTACTTCTATTCTCAATGAATTTTAAAATAGATTAAATGGTTACCTCCAGGTTTGGTTTGGAATTTCATGCTATATGTACTGTGTATGCATTCATTAAAATGAAGGTTGCTAAAGTTTGATGACAGAAAAGGTAATTCTAGGATGTAGAAGGAAATGACTGATGCTGCACGCGTTTCTTCTCAAAAATAAGTGGGATGGGGCGGATGCATTGTTTAATGTATCTTCAACTGCAAATTTGATTATATTCCAAAACTTTTGATTTAATAATTTCAGCAGAATTCGCCTACATTCTGTGTGAGCCCTTATGGTAAATTTATGTATACTACACTAGTTTTCTGTGTTCATTCTTCAGTGAATTTTACGGGTTGCTTTTAAAGGTTTCATGGTAGAAAATTATTGAAGCTTTCTCTGGGTCCCTCTCACAGCCTACTGTATAAAGTATGATTTAGTGTGTGAGTGCATGTTGACTGTTATGGACTGGCATCATGGCCATGGTGTATGCCAGCCTTGTGGTATAGACGGTGTCACTTGTAAAGGCCAAGTAGCTCCAGTAAATGTTTGGTTGTGACTAGCAGTTCTGTGGCTCATGGTGACACAATGTTCCCTTAGATTATTTTTTTTTGAAGGCAACACAGGCAGTCAGGTGTAGGAGATAATGTAAAAGAAATATTAAGCTTCATACATTGAGGTGGAATTTAAAATACAGGTTTATTGAGATATGAACTTAATGCAATGAGATGTTTGCTTCAGTGTCTCCCAAGTACAGTTAAATGCAAAGAATAACAATGAGTATCAATATCAGTCAAGGACGATAACAGAGATGGTAATAAACGATATATATCAAGTGAATAATTACTGAGGAAAAATAATACGAAATTGTCACACGCGAAACAGGAAAGATGAGAGTGGTGATGATGGAGTATGTATGTGATCAGTAGCTTATTCTACCTTGTCCTTATAATCTGTAGCTAGTAATTGTTGAAGAGCCTTGTGGGTTTGCGGGTAGAGATTGATTCTTAACATTGTGGTTCCAGTGCTGCTGTTTGTGTCACGCCAGAGGGGACTACGGGAGAAAACTGGGTAACTAGAGTCTGCAACGCTGCTGCCAGCTGATAGCAACATGTGCTGAAGACCGATGTATTCTGGTGGTGGTCTGAGCATCATCACCACCCTCTGCAGTCCTCTGTGGCCCCCAGCTGAACAAGTGTCATACCACAACCTAATGCACGCAGTGAGGATAGAGTCTGTCTTTCAGGCATCTGGAGAAACTGTGGACGTCCACTTGCATCACCAGGACCTTCTTTAGCTGTCTGAGAAAGCACACTGGTTGATTTGCCTTCCCTGTAAGGTTGTCTATGACTTTGAACTTCCTTAAAGCTGACCTTGCCAACAGCCTCCATGCTGATGTAAATGGGACCATAGCCTGCGTCATGCTTCCTATAATAGATGACAAGACACTTGGTCTTGCTGACATTGGGGTGATGTTTTTGTCCGGGCATCACTCTGGCCACAGTGGTGATATCATCAGCAAACTTGATGATGGAATTAGAGCTGTATATAGCCACAGGGTCAAATGTGAACAAGGAGCACAGCAAAGGGCTCAGCCATCAATAAAATGTACAATATAAGTGCATGGACTAGACACAAATGGCAGCTCCCAGGCTATAGAACACCTTAAACTGCTCCTCTCGCCATCATCCATCCATCTACCCATCCATCCATCCATCCATCCAACCATCCAACCATCCACGCACCCATTTGCTAGACCTGCTTGTCCTGTTTGGTGACACAGTGGTTAGTACTGTTGCATTGCTCCTGTAGGGTCCATGGTTGAAGTCTCTGCCTCTGCTCAACCTTTTCGCGACCATGGACCAGTTTTGCAAGTCTATATAGGTTTTTTAAATGCATAGATTTATTCCACGGGCATTTTGTACTGTGTCCAGAGGGTTAAAAAAGTGCTTGTCGCTTTGCGCTTTGCCCGCGGTGCGCGCACAAGCTCCCTGAGCGGGGCGCGGTGCCGCTCCTGCGCTGCGCTGAGGCAAACGCTGCTTGCACCACGCACACCATCAGGTTTCGGAACGAAGCGCATGCCACCTTCGGTCTGAAAGCGCCTTTATTTGTTTGGTGCAGCCTGGCACAAAGTGCTCCACGGCCCGGTACCGGTCCGCGGCCCGGTGGTTGGGGACCCCTGATCTAAGCAATTCCTCAGGTTCCCCCCACAGTCCAAAAAACCTGCTAAGGTGAATTGGAGTTACCCTCATGTAAATGGTGTGTGTGCCCCATCCTTGGATAGGATCCAGACCCCCCTGAGCAGGTCCAGAGATTGGATGGATGGCCTGTCCTGTGTGGGTGAACCCCCACAACCCAGTTCCTCCATTCAGTTATAAATATTTATTTTTCAGGGTTCATAATCTAGAAATCCCGTTAACAATTCATTCTATTAAGTACACATAAAACAAACTATTCTTCATTAATGAAAAAATAAAAAGTAAGCAAGGGAAAGGAAGGGGAAAAAAACATCTCCTTAGATATGGACACAGGGCATTACATTCTGAAACCTCCTGCTCAAGACAATTTTCCAAATCTTGTGCTTCTGTTATACTGCTCAAGTGGAAAGTATACATATTTGATTGAAGGTGAACATTCAAATATGAATAAAACAAGCTAACCTATCCTAAATCTGACGTCTTATATAAAAGATATTAAATCTTATGTAAAAGATATGCTAAGCTTCAAGTGTCCAATTAAAACAACCTGTAATCTCAGTGAGTTGGGTTGGTTATCCTGTGTTTTGCAACAGTTTCTGTTATGTCTAAAAAATGATTATGAAGAATTGCTTTAGTTGATGTGAACTTTGATGAACACTCAGGTTTTGAGATGACATGGCACATGGAACGCACCAATATTATGGCAGTCTCATGCGCATTGCAGACAATTTTATATGCAGTAGCGTGACAGCATAGCAACCAGAATTCTTCTTTGTTAAATACCCAAAAAATTCCCTAAAACTTAAAGCTAACCATTACAATAACACAGTCATTTTTACATGAATTGTTACCACGTACAACCTGCCTGCTGCACAAGTGATAGGGATTTCGGGGTATCTGGAAGGCTGTGATTGTAACAGATGGTGCAACTTTTCTGTTTCTGTAATGAACTGCCCTGTCAGTACTCAGATAGTTATAGCATGTTCCTTTGATAACTGGCCCCTGTGGGCGTGATGATAGCATAATCTTACGGCTTGTCACGGACCTCGGGCACTGTGGATGGCTGCCATCCTCTTCATGCTTTCATGTACACCTACTCGCTGCCCTTAAAAAAATGAAAGGGCGAGGCTTTCTTTTGAGTTTTCTTTTGCAAGATCTGTCTCTTCTGGAGATTTTCACCAAAATCTGGGGGAACAGCTGAAGTGCTCATTTGCAGGATGGAGAGGAGTACACAGCCCATCAGCAGCAGAGCAAACCAACCCTGAGCATCACTAATCAGTGAGTATCCCAGCGCTGCAAAGTGTGGGTTTACATGACTGAAATCACTTCTTCACTTTTTTCTGATACCTGGCTCAGTAAGTAGTCTTCATGCCCATTTATTGTGCAAAATTGGCCATTTTGGCACCAAGGCACATTGGGTGTTTATCAATATACGTACTTGACCGTACCTGTGTTCTCGTGTACCCGTTTGACGTCATCTTCCGTTGTCGAAGACCAGTTGCAATACTAAGAACAGAAGTACAGAGGATCGTAAAAACAAAATCATGGTCTCGACTTTTCCTCTCGGGACCTGAATGACCCACCTCTGCATTCCTGACTGTGTAGATAATGGTTATATCATTTCTCTGGAACAGAAGCAACATCTTTTGGAGTCAAGCTTGAATGCTGCTAATTGGTCTGGTCAGGATGGTCTCCAGGGGTTTGTGGCCCCACCTGACTTTATCTCGTGTTATATACACCTACTGGTGAGGAGTTCTTTCTCTGAACACAGTATTGCTCCTACAGTATTGCTCCTCAGATGATTCTCAAAACCCACATTCAATTGGTTGAGCCCTAGGAAAGCTGTGAATACATTTATGGGTGCATCTGCTTCCATGACAATCTGCTGTGGGGATCTGATGCAATGACAGCTTGGCCTTCAGCCTCTGCTAGCAGCTATTGCTACACCACATGCTTCTGAAGCAGCAATCTACAGGGGGCAGTGAGTGTTGCTATATCAGATATGTTTTGAGTTAAGAATCAAGCTATGCCTAAGAACCACTGGAGCCTCTTTATCTCAGTAGGAAGAGGCATGATGCTTGACACCTTCACAACTAATACAGGCCATATATTCTACCTCATCCACTACACAGGGAAACTTTGTCCAGTTGACATTGAGGTGACTGGATTTGTCATTAACTTTTATGGTCTTACCCATCATCATCATGTGATTGCAGTACACTCCATAAATGTGACCAGAGCTTATCTGAGGTGATTTACTGAATCACTTGCCTTATGGAGTTGGTGCTGGAGAGAAGATGGCAGAATTGGTATGTTCCCCATGGGGTGTTGAAAGTGTGCAGGTCAGCAGAGGCTACACCTAATTTGATTTTGCAGCATTCATCTTTCTAATGGGAAATGGCTGGAAGAGCTTGATGTCTGCTAACTTGCTCTGCGTATCTTCTGCTGCAGGGATGGCAGGTTGCTGCCTCTGGACTACCTCGTGGAGGTAAAAGCCCACTGAAAGCCTGCAGTTCTCTTTCTCAGTAATTACCCACGTAGTGAGTTTGGTGACTTCATGTTCATCACTGCATGTTCATATATATTCAAAAGCCCCTGTTAGTCTGCACTGCATGTGATATTTTCGTGTTGCCCACAAAAGGGTCTGTGGATGTGGTGTATGTGAAATTAAGGCCCGAAACCTCCAAGTTTATATTTGGCAGATACAGAGGATGAGAGCATGCCAGTTTTCTGTAGGGGATCAAGACGGGTGCAGACTTGCCGGCTGAGCAGAGCGCCCCTAATTTTGAACAGGTCTGTTACAATATATATAAACTTCATGATGTGAGGTGTGTCGGACAGGGAGCCGTTGCGATAACAACGTGCATGTGTTGACCAGCGAGGCCTGCATATCTCTCATGGCGATATTCAAGCTGAAAAACAAAAGCTGAAATTGTATTTCAGTTTACCTGTAGTCTTATTGCTGCTTTGTTATTCTCTAAATTTTAATTAAACTCAAATTGTTCTCTGATTGCCTTTTTGAAATATCACGCTCGTGTAATGAACCAAATTATGATTCTAAAGACACTAAAGGGAGATTTTGTAAAGAGTCCTATGTATGGGTGTATTACATAACAAATATATATCCAGCATTAACATCAGGTGAAATTTGTGCCCCTCTTATATGTAAAATTTGTCCATTCCCTCAATTCTTGCAACAGATGCTGACATAACCATTTATAGTATGAGACTTTACTGATGTATTTGGCACAGGACAGTGGGACCAGGACTTAGAGGGCGACATCTTACTACAGCCCAGCACAAACCCCTAAATAGAAGAAAAGAAAAACATTGATGAATTAAACATTTATTAAAAAAAAGATCTTTTTGTGTGTTTTAACAATCCATTTAAGTGCAAAGTCTGCATTACTGAATATTAAGATGCATTACTGATTAATATTAGTTATATGTTAATTCAGGTAAACAAATTTTCATACATGAAGGATGAGGCCAGATCATTTTAAGATTTGAAGAAAGGGCGATGATGAATTTCAGATTGTCAAGAAACGCAACAGTGAAAATTAAGGTTAAAACAAAGTGGCACAGAATAAACAGATGTGCCAAAAAAAACCCTGTAGGAAAACAACTGTATCTGCAGAGAGGTTAAAGCGCTGGGTGTTGTGGGGATCATGAATGTGAGAAGCAGTGTGAGAGAGACGTCATTGCTGCGTGCAGCGAGGGACTCTCAGCGAAGCAGTATGTCAGGGAGGAGGGACGAGGTTTGGTAATTCATTGCACTGTATCAATATGACATGCACTCACAACCATGCCATGTCTAACCTGACTGGGGGTCGTCATTCATGATTTACCTTGGTGTGTTTTAAGGTACAACTATGCATCTGTAATGTGTGTTCCACCTTACAGGATGCATGCAGTTTGTGATCACGTTTACATGCCAGCAAGTACAATCATGAGGACAGATGGGAGGCAGATTCTCATTTATAAAAATGCAACATTCACTGCCTATTTTCATGAAAAATTTGAATTACATCCCAATTTATATTGAACGACAGAGCAAAAAACAGCAAACAAAAACAAAAACAAACAACAGATAGAGAGCAAATTCCTCAAAGTAAATACAATGAAGAATAAACTCAGCTTAGTCCATTCTATACAAAGGCAGGTGGGGCATGGCTACATCTATTCATTGTATATGTTGTGAATTCATGTTTGTATTTGGTTTACATCTATTTAGCAAATGGCTTAATGTGAAGCAAGGTGAGCCTGAGAAACCAGGGTCATTCAGTCCCTGCAGAAATGGGGGTTAAGGGTCTCACTCACGGTGGAATGATTCTGCTGACTGCAGCATCTGACCTGGCTCCCTTCTGATTAGGGGCAGTAGCCCACAGGGCCTCACACCACTGGCCCTTGTCATTCTTTATTTTAAAATAATAAGAGGCACAAGACAGTGCCATCGCCTGCAGACGTCATATTGGGCAGGTTATTGTCGGGTTTGCTGCACAAACATTCAGTGGCGATTGCACTCTCAAAAGCCTGAACATTTCAGGCTTGTATGAATGTTAATGCTGGGAAACGCACTCAGTGACAATCTAGCTGGACCTGCTTTTGCCTGCAGAATTGCTTCGAGGGTAAATGGTGCATTCAGAGAAGCCTTTCTGCACACCAGTGAGCTGTTATTTTTGCACTTGTGGCCTTCCTGTTAGCCTTAACAATTATGGCCATTCTCCTCCGACCTCTCTCATTAACAAGGTACTTTTGCCCACAGAGCTGCCGCTGACGGATGCGTTTTGTTTATCACAGCATTCTCTGTAGTGTTTGAAAATCCCAGGAATGTTGGAACCCCATCTGGCACCAGCCAGCACACCACATTCTAAATCTCTATGATCGCACATATTAGCCATTGTAATGCTTAGTAAGGCAGGAAGTGAACATCTTGACCCTGTCTGTGTGCTGTACAGTATATATGTATATATTTAGTTTCTGACTTGTTGTTTGAGGGAGTAGGCAGTATGCAAACACCCCCCCTACCCCGCTCCCCACACACACACACACACACACACATACTATGACATCATGACATCTTTAACCCCTACCCAGCTCAAACTATAACCATAAGTAACCAAAGACTTTCGTCATTTTTAGTTTTTTTTATTGTATTCACAGATTTTTTATAAAACTGAGGTTAACCTTGTGGGGACTGAAAAAATGTCCCCACAAGGTTAAAAGTTACAGGTTTTTAGCACATTGTGGGGACATACACACATACAGTCTACTTATTCATATCTTGACGTGGACTGATCATTCATTTTATGGCAAAAACCCTAATCCCAACAATGACATCCTTAACCCCTACCCAATCCTAACCTTAACCATAAGTAACTGACCAAAATACAAGACTTTGGGCATTGTTAGTTTGATTGCAGTCACAGATTTTTATAAAATTAAGGTTATCCTTGTGGGGACTGAAGAAATGGTCCCCACAACCTCAACGGGCTTTTAGGACATTGTGGGGACATTTGGATGGCTAGTGGGCAGAATTAATACCTCCAGGGTTGGGATGAGAATCCTGTATGGAGTTTATATGTTCTTCTATTAGGCTAATTGGTGACCAGAGTGTACGCCTTACGTCCCATGCTGCCTGAGACAGGTACACCCCCAGTGTAATTTATTCCAATTAATGAACCCAAAAAGGGCATGTAGCCTGCAATTAAACATTGAGTTGGACTAAAACAAACTTTGGATCCAGAGAGATGTAGCTGTGTGCTGACCAGGGTGCACTATAGCTTCAGCTGCATGTTTTTCTCGCCATTTTTCGATCTCGACCCCTGCGTTTCTCTGTTTTTTATTTCCACCCCATCGCTTTGTCTCTCGGAAGTCTTTAAATAATTGATAAACTTTATGCGCTCCACAAGAGGCCCATAAGATGTTTCTCTTTCTCCTGTCTTTTGTTGCACTGCAAATCATTCAGTCTACCTTACACAATGATCTTTCAGCAGTATAATTAATGCCCATTTAATTTTTACAGTCTTGATATTTTTTTTTAGCTCTTTCATATCTTAATTACTTGAAGTATTTCATTTACTAAACCATTTGTTAAATCTGACTTCTGAACACTGAGAATGCTGCATTATCATTGATTGAACGGAATGCTTACATAAAATTTTATTTTAAGCAGCACTACACTGCATTTGGTGAAGAGGCATCTAGTGGCGACAACTGATCAGTCATCCTCTCAAAGCACCACACTGAATATGCCAGTGATCAGTCATCTTCTCAAAGTACCACACTGAATACG
>JAODKM010000099.1:10719486-10736178 GCA_026780845.1 Petrocephalus sullivani | reverse complement strand
CGCCCTTAGTTTCGCCGTCATTCATAAGTTCCTCTTCATTCGTAGCAAATACAGTCCTGGTAAACAATGGAAGCCGTGCCGCCCCCCCCCCCCCTCCCCGGCACTTCCTTTGATGCATTGAACATACGAATGAGCATTTACATGGTTTTATAATACCACGCGTCGACACAAAAATTCGGTGTCAGTGAATATTTAAACTCGACTGTCGATTTTGGAATGGAGGAATTCCATCAGAATCCCTATGGCCGGCAGGTGACAGTACAGAGTGATCGCAAAACACTGGAGAACGTGGTACAGCATCAGCATTGTGTATGTGCCAGGCAGAGACATGAGCACATTAAGTAGGGCGTATCTGCAACGGAACAATAGAGACTGACATGGAACTTGTGAACATGGCCAGTTTTTCCACCCTTCTTCGGAGAGAGGATGGAGGCCATAAAGCAGGCAACTATGGAAGATGCATGACTCCAGGTCCTGATCAGGACTATACAAAGAGGATGGCCTCAGCATAAGGAAGACACACCGAGTGAGATCAGGCACTACTACCCACTACAGTAAGGGCTGAGCATGCAGGATGGAACAGCGTTCAGGGGGGAGCGAGTTATCATTCCAGGTGCAATTAGAGGAGAAATCATTCGCAGGATTCACTCTTCTCACCTAGGTGTGGATGGATGCCTCAGATGTGCTAGGGAATGTGTTTATTGGCCGGATATGACAGAACATTTCCAGAACTACATTGCAAGGTGTGATACATGCAGATCACTGGAGACAAAACAGCCAAAGGACACGCGCATGTAATACCGGGCAGGCCATGGGCCACGGTAGGCATCCACACCCGTGATCCTACATCGCACAAGTAGGAATAGGAAATGGATGGATGGATTTTACATGTTTCATGAGAACAAGCTGTTGTATATTGTTGTTTACATACATTTAGCTTACCGCATCTTCTCAAACATACGTTATGCTGACACACATATAGTTATAAGCAGGCAGAAACATTACTGCTCTTGTGTAATAGGCCTAGTCTGTTACGGAATCTCTGCTTGTAATTCATTAGCTGAGATGATTGACAGGTCCTGACCTGACCTGACCTGACCTTAGTCCATATTTTAAAATACGATTTTAGTACTGCTGTCATGGACTTAGTTTTATAAGTGTTACATTTAAGACATTTATGTAAAGTGAATAAGACAAATGTCATTGTAACAAAGAATAGCTGGAATTATGGATTATTTTATTATTACTGGAATTATGATTCTTTTACCCAAGATGTAAAAACACATGTAACAGAGTTTATCATTTGTTAAATCAAATGCTTACTCAGAATATGCTTAATTTGATTGATATTGACTTATCTGTAGCGTCACTACACTAGACCAATATGTATTAGGGCCGTCAAAGTTGTGTTAACAGGTACAATTAATTTAAAAATAATGACGCATTATTATTTTTAAATTTTTAATGCACACTCACACAGCCTACCACAGGGCCCTGGTTGGGTTCAGGAAAATGCATTTGTTGAATTTTCCTTACCATGTTTTTCATCTGCTCCTATCATTATTTTTGGGCTTTTGAGGTTACCGTAGTCAGTTTCTGACTGGAAGCTGGATTTGGACAATGTATGTGTGAGAACACATTTTATGCCACTGATTTACGATGCTTGATCAAGTCAGAAAACAAGACAATGACAAACTGTTTTATGTTTTTATTGCTCATTACATGACACTTGTAAAACTCACATGGGAGTCCTAGAATTTCATCCTTAAAGGTATTCATAAGTATGTATGTTTAAAAAACATACATACATAGAAACATTATTGTTTCTTCTGCAGCTTCATTATGCCATTTTTAAATGTAAATTACACAGAAATTTGGGTCTGAAATCCATACATAGATTATAAAGTCCTAATAACCACTATTCTGGCCCTGTATTTTATCCACAAACGCAAACTTTAAAATATAATGCTACCTGACTGCATATAAAAATTAACTGTAATTAGTGTTCAACTTCTTGATGTCAGTGGTGAAGGAATGCAGAAGCCAGTCTCTGTTACCTCTGTCACTCTGTTACCTCTGTCATTCTGTTACCTCTGTTACTGTTTCCTCTGTCACTCTGTTACCTCTGTCACTCTGTTACCTCTGTCAGTCTGTTTCCTCAGTCATTCTCTTACCTCTGTCATTCTGTTACCTCTGTCACTCTGTTACCTCTGTCAGTCTGTTTCCTCAGTCATTCTCTTACCTCTGTCACTCTGTTACTTCTGTTACTGTTTCCTCTGTCATTCTGTTACCTCTGTTTCCTCTGTCACTCTGTTACCTCTGTCATTCTGTTACCTCTGTCAGTCTGTTTCCTCAGTCATTCTGTTTCCTCTGTCACTCTGTTACCTCTTTCATTCTGTTACCTCTGTTACTCTGTTTCATTTGTTACCTCTGTTATCTCTGTTACTCTGTTTCCTACTTTTATGCTCTACATTTACAATGAGTTTTATAATAGTTGCCTGAATTTTTTGTATTATACACTATAATCTGCAAAGAGTTCAATACAAAAACTTGTGTAATATTACTTATAATACCTGTCTCTTTTCCCTAGTAGTTAATGAACACTTGGCGATAATGTTAAAGAAATATGTTCTACTCTGAAGGGTAATTTTGTTCAGTCATTCTGCAGCACGGTATAAACAGGCTACATTAAATAGTTCTGTGTCTCTTTTAATATTAGGGATGGGAAGGTTTTCAGTGGCACAGGGGCAGATGCTGACTTAGCCTCTAGTTTTCCTGTAGATATGCTGGTGTTGGGTGTTGGGCTATACTGTATTTTTTGCACAGGATAGAACACCCAGTTCCCTGACAAGTCACATGATACCAATGTCAAAAGTCTAAGTTTGATGACAGCAGGCTGGCTGGGGATGATAGTGTGACAGATGCCTGTAGGATATATATATATATATATATATATATATGGGGAGTAAAGTATATGTATACAATGTCCTCTGTGTGGACAGAGGGGCGCATTTGTGTTAGCCAATAGCGGAGCCGGAAATCTTAGTGTGGGTGGGCTGACAGAAAATCAGGTGGGCCCATCCCAAGTTTTTAAATGATCTGTGGCATTTCTAAAGCAAAATGAACAAAGAGAAAGAAAGATATATCTGCTGCTCAGCAGCACTTTTCCTCAGCTTGAGCTAACTGCAGACACACACACACCTGTCAGCCATAATCATGTGATCATACGGTCTCGTTCATGGTGTGCTGCCGTGGAATGTGTCAGCAGTCATGTTCACCACAATGCACCTGTCCAGATGTGACTTCTATACCAGACCTCATTTAGCTGAGTGAAAAGGACACAGATATAGTGTGATCAGATTGTTTAAGAGGCAAGTAGTGTCTTTGCTTATTGTAATGAGACATTAGTGAGTCTTAATAATCCAAAATGCTACTTTTGTGGCTCTGCTCTTAAATGGTGTTCTCTGAATTAATGAGTACGGTTAGGTTCAGTTTCATACTTTAAAGTACACTTCATGTATCACAAAGGAGGTAGGCAATGCGAGATGCATGGGGACGCCTAATGTGAATTTGTGTGTAAAAGTAAGCTATTATATAGAGGTCAAAATATAAGGTAAAAACAACTAGATCGACAACTATTAAAAGGTGTAAGAATGAACATATACCATATTGTTTTTTTAAGCCAGGCATTAAAACACACATATATTAGATATCTAGCTATTTAAGGGTGAGGATCTGTGGGTGAGGATCTGTCATTGGCACCTGCAAAGTTACCGCAGAAAGTCTTGTGTGGGCTCACCCACAGTCCTCAGGATTCAAGCTGACACTCAAGCCTTGTGTGTTGTACCACACATGAGGAATACAAGGACAAAGCATAACATCAACTGGTTTGTTTTGTCTCGTGTTTTCCAGAAGGGATTATGTAATAACCCACATGACAGAGGTGGACTTTAGAGACAATAATGTGCACTTAACTTCTGCAGGGAATCTTTCTTGGTAACATTTGTAATTATGTGAGGAATTACAAGTGATCTTTTTCGCACTGAGGCTCCATAATCAAGTGACCTTTGTATGCAATAAATCATATGCACCTCTGCACTTATATATTGATTCTTTTTACCAACTAAGGGCCAGCACTATAGGTGGGTGGATGCCAGAGACCATGGTAATCATGTAGTAAAGGTTGTGTTTGGAATTTTGTCTCACTTTGGCAGGCGGTTTTGGACCAAATGAATGAAAAGTATCAGACTTTAAACTGCAAAAATACCGCCACACCATGAACGTCTTTTTACCTAGTTATCCAAAATATCGATCTCCTCCTTTAAAAGATGTTGTGGTAGCTGAGCTGTCCCTTTTGACTGCAGTGCTTATCACTTCCATGGTATACCAAAACATTTGCACGGGGTGCGCTCCGCTAACTAAGTGTAATCTCAGTTTTATAAATGTTGCAATCTAAATAAGAATCGCTGATATCATTTGCGCTTGTCTAAAATTGACGGAATACTTCTAACAATGACAGGAAAATCTGACATATTACTGCGTGCAATCTACGCTAAGTTTAAGTAATCTACACCCCTGTCCTGGCTGTCCAGTTGGTGGCAAGTCTGTATATTGATTAAGTCTAGGCCCTTAATCTCACGTGCATGACCACGCTGTCTTATAGCGATTGCAGATTGGTTGATCACACTGCGCAAACTGAGAAGTTACGTGGAATTGGCGGAAAAGAGGTAGCGGAGCAGAAATATACAGAAGGAATTATTGTTTGTAGTTCACTTAAATTTATCACATTAACGAATATGTTTTTGCTTGCATATAGATATTTCTGCATAGGAAAATGTAACCGATATACTTCTGTCTAATATTGCCGATGCCGACGGTAGCCGATGGCTTGCCAGCTCATATTGACAGAATTAAATATGTCTTATGAAAAATGAACATTAAAATGGTGGCTAATAATAGATCATGACAATTTGTAATACCCTGTCAGTAAAAATGATGGACAACCTCTTACATAGATATTTTTGTTAATCTTATAAACTGCAAAGTGTATCTCACTTTATTTAAGGGTCAAAAAAACTGTCATTATTTTCGGTTATTACAGTGTCGTGACATTACGTAGACATTCATGCAAATGTTGCAAGCTGCAATTAAAAATAAAACTCACAGAAAAGCAAATATATGAAATCACTGCTGTTAATGTCAGAGTATTCCACGTGAGTCAGTGTTGTACCTCAGACACGGTTTCCATGTAAGGAGATATTTCAGGGCATCCTTTTGATGCATATATGTGAATCACATGGGTCTGGGAAAAGTTCTGCTTTGTTGCCCAGACCAGAGCAACACGTGCATTCAAACGTGAATAATTTATCATTACTGATTCTACATAATCTTGTCCATGGGAGGGAACAAGAGACTCTGGAGGAAACCCACCACAGACACAGGAAGATCATGTAAGCTAAGCACACACAGAACCAGAGATGGGATACAAACCACCACAGACACAGGAAGATCATGTAAGCTCTGCACACACAGAACCAGGGACAAGATAGGAATCCACCACAAACATAGGAAGAACATGTAAGCTCTGCACATACAGAACCAGAGACAAGATAGGAATCCACCACAAACATAGGAAGAACATGTAAGCTCTGCATTGACAGAACCAGAGATAAGATACGAACCGCCAGCCTCTGGAGGTGTAAGGCTAAGCTGCAGTTCACTGTGGCCATGGGTAACCCTCTTTTTAAAAGTGTTGACCTTTTGTCTTACAGGTAGCTTTACATGACAAATTATGTCATTCTGACACGCTGAAGTGTAGAGTCAGTGTTATAACCTTTTTTTTTGCTTGAATGGAAAAAGGATCATAACACAACCTTATGTCAGCAGAAACCTATGACAGTCGACATAGGTGGTATGTCAGCTTGACGCAGGAATTCCCCATGTCAGCATTTATGACGGCTACAAAAGTTGGAACAAACCTTTATAAATGCTTCTGACAAGTTATGTCGGCTGTCATGAAGGGCTAATGTGTCTTGTAGCCTTATGAAGAGCACTCTTAAGTAAAGTGTCACATTTTGTTTTTGCTTTATCTCATTAATATTTTAGGCGTACTATTAATCTGCTTATTGAGTTGTGGGCGTAAGTAATGTTAGCATCCGTTTGGTGCCAAAAATCCGCCGTCTGTAAAGCCCTGCAGACATATCGTTTGCTGTTGTCAAATTAAAATGAACTTCCAATGAAACAGTCAGTTTGATTTTCTGGAGGAAAATTTATTGTTTAGATTAATCAACCAATCTGTAGAATAGTCGATAGTTTAATTGATAGACTAGATTGACTAGCGGCCGCCCTAGTCCCCTGTTTTCTACATATCTCATGTTCAGAAGTGTAGGATTCATTTGTGGCTAGGTTGCATCATGACCCTTTTGAGACATTAAGCATAGTGTTAAGGCAGACATCCCAGCTGAGGGGAATTGATTTCAGGGAGGCAGATGGGGGGCATCCGGGAGGTGACAAATACGCTCCACAATGCCTTGCGCAATGATGTCATCGCCACAAGCCCATACCGTATATGTATATATATGTATATGTATATGAATATTGCCAACTGTGGTTGAGAGTGGAAGTGCGGAAGCGCAATTTTAACAACACTGACTGGTGTTACGACAGATTTCCTGGATATCATGCATTATTTGCGGGTGTCCGGGAGCGGCTGTCAATTTACGGGAGACTCCTGGAAGTTCCGGGAGAGTGGGGATGTCTGTGTTGGCTGGATATTTGCAATAGAAAATTGTTGTGGGAGACAGGGTTCTGCTGACCATCAAGGCTGGACAGGGTGACGAGAAAGTTAGCTACCAGGTTGGAGAAGCAGTGTGAACTGCTGGTTCTGGCAGTGTTCTGACAGGCCCACATTGTCTGTTAGAACAAGAGGCAAGTCTTATAGACATAGTAATTACTCCTGCCAGTAAGCTTTATACTAGTGCCAGCGTGGAGTCAGCCTGCTGTAACCATATGGCAACATGAATGCAGTTTGAGTTAGTGGGTATGTGGTGGGAATACCAGAAATACTGTCAGACCTACAGAGGACTGTGTCCAGGTCACAATGTCAGGAAAATAATTGTACAGCTGTCAGACAAATTCCATAATAATGATTAATCACTATTATCAAGGGAGTTGCATTAACCCAATAGTATTTTAAACTTGAATTTCTCCTCTTGCTCATAGCAGCATAGCAGTATTGAAGGAGTAACTACAAAAGTGTTCTTTTTAGAAAGGGCTTTATTAATTGCATTAGTTTGCTCTTGTTCCTGGGGACCTAATGCATACTTAGTGTGAACAAAATGCTTTGTACGCTTTAGGTTTATTCTGTGATGTTTCACTAACTGACCCAGAAGTAGAAACAGCCATACTGAAATGGGTCGAGGTGCTTTTAAGTATCACGGGCAAGGAAGAGCACAAGGGAAGGCTTAATGGGTGACTGGTGCTGACTCCGGAACAGGATGGGCGTAGACATACTGTATACAGTAAGGTGCAACATCACAGCTTTGCTTTCTGTTATAAGTCCAAGTAATTACTGAATCTTCAAGGTTAGAGTTGAGAATCACAAATATTATAAATAGATTCAATCAATGGAAAGTGTTCCCTCTAGACAAACTGCTTTATCCTGGAGGATAATCACAGAATTTAATGCCTACCTGGGATGTGTTTATGTAATAAAAAAAAAGAAGTTATTAAAGCTCCTGTGAAATGCTTTCTGGGAATGTATAATTCATTACACCACGGAGCAAAAAGTTCTCATTATTATGTCTTATGCATGCAGATACATTTTGAATAAGTATGATTATGCCAACATAACATAATAAAGAAGAACTGCTCTAGATGTTCGGGTTTATAGCCTACATCACATCTGCCTTCATTCCTCTGTTTGCAGCTCACAGCT
Source organism: Petrocephalus sullivani (assembly GCA_026780845.1). Taxonomy (NCBI): domain Eukaryota; kingdom Metazoa; phylum Chordata; class Actinopteri; order Osteoglossiformes; family Mormyridae; genus Petrocephalus; species Petrocephalus sullivani. The sequence continues at coordinate 10,728,242 of JAODKM010000099.1, read as the reverse complement.
GAGTAATGTGTGAGACTGGCGTTGGGCTTCACAAGCGAGTTAAGGTCTATAGCAGTGTTTCATACTGTAATCATACATGTGGAGTCCCACCTGCCAGAAAGTTTTCCAGCAAACCCACACTGCTAACAACCAACCGTCTTCATTAATAGGCCATTAAGAAACATTTGATGCTATTTAAGGTCAGGTTGCAGTGAAAACTTTCTGGCAGGTGGTACTCCAGGCGCAGGATTGAGAAACATTGGTCTATAGCATAGACCAGTGCTTCCCAATCCAGTCCTTAGGGACTCACAGCCAGTCCATGTTTTTGCTTCTTTTGCGCTCCCTGCCAGATAGTCCACATTTTTGCTGGGAGCAGGGAGGGAACAAAAACGTGGGCTTTGGCGAAATAGGCAGTATAGTACATGTAATTAATTAACAGCACTAATAAATCTGAAACACGTTACAGCTGTGTTAAAACAATACTAATGATTAAATGATTCCTAATATTTCCTGATTCCATTACATCCATATTACCATACATAAGTTTACATCAGGAACTTGAGTGGTTTGCGTTTATTCTACTATTTAAATGTCAGTATTTGTGTGATGTCACGAATCACAGATTAATGATTTATGTAGGAATTAAAATATGCATAACGATGAGGGAATATTAAAATCCCAAATGTTGACTGTAATGAAAGATGCAGAAGCTGTTGATGTGGGATTTGCTAAAATTTACCCCGACTTGCTTTATATAATTTATAGATATAATAAACAATGATTGTAATACAGTCAGTATGAGTCTTTTGAATATTTGCTGAACTGCACTATGGAGGAATGGTAATGTATAACAGTGGTAAAATTATTATTTTTATTAGTTTTCCAGTATCCATACTCTGGTTAGAAATTGTGTAGCTAATCCCATAACACAATCAATTGAGATCAAGTCTGAATCATTTACAACAGGCTGCCTAATACATAAACACATGATATGCACCCAATAACAAGTGGGTTTTTTTGTTACCTTCTAAGAAATACTGATTTAAACTCGAACTTCTGGGCATAAGTGGAAAGCTAAGCGATGTGACTGATTTAACCCCTGCGGGTATTTTATCATTGTACTAAAAAAGCCCTATTACAGCAGAGCAGGATGGGACTCGCTAGTTCTTTTGTTCCTGGGTATAAACCAGCTGCAGAATTCTCCTCCCCGTCAGCATGCGCTGAATGGAGCCACAGCTCCAGAGCAGATCTGCAGTGTCTCAGCCTGTACACCCCAGCCCCCCTGCCCGCCCCCCCCCAAGGCACAGCCCCGGTCTCTCATCCTCAGCATTGTCCATATTCATAGAGGTACTTCATTCATACTTCACGGGTAGTTTTTCTAGCCCAATACTTTTGGGAACTATTTTTAAAATAGTATTTCTGCAAGATTTATTTATTTTTTATATGAGGGGGTTTTGGAGATTTCCTACTAGGGACCTTCCAATAAAGATACATTCGAGCTGGGGATCACCCCCACCACCACCACTGATGCTTTAATATGTAAATCTCGAAATTGGATGGGGGGGGGGGGGTTAATTGTCAATTTGTCAATTTAGGAGATGTTTCTGCGACCCCCCGAGTAGGAAATCCCTGCCTTGCAGTATTTTGCTCACTGACAGGCCTCAATGACACAATGCCTGGGAAACCTACTTGGGGTAAATAATAGAAACATACGGACATTGCTTGCCATGTGGCACTTTTCTGTGGCAGATAATAACCTCCGACATGTAAGCAATCCAGCGGTGAGTCAGCGGTGACTTGGCTGCTGCGGTTGGCTTTGCTGCACCCCCTTGGCTTTTTTGCAAGATCTCTGCTGTGAAGTTGCCTCAGTTACAGAGCAGGGACGAACTGGACTCACATTTCATTCAAATCATTAGAGCCATATTTGTACTACTTAATTTATTTACCATTTAGCAGACTCGATAAAAAAAATTGTGTGGCCTGAAGCTTGGATCTACCGAGGCATAGAAATGCGTAGGAGAAGCCCAATTCAGAAGCACAGAATGTCAGATACTGCAAATGATTAGGGGTGGCTTTTCCATTCAGTTCTGAAGACCAGAAATATTACACAAATTACAAATACTTGCTCATCAAATGTAATAAAATTAAATGCAAAATACTGGTGTGAGAAAATGTATTTAATTAAAATACAATTAACTTGTAATAAGAAAATACAAAAATACATGTAAAATAGTAACTATACATGACGAATACGTGCACCATTAGAGACCTAGTAATGTGTAGTATTTACAAAATTTACAGCCTTCCCCAACTTTAATCAGAATATTAATTTTATGATTTACATGTGTGATACCATTACTGTGAACTGAAAAATTACTTTTGTAACATTAGTAATGTAATGTGACCTCAACAGGCTGCTTCTGCAGCAGAGGGTTTGGTGGGATCCAGGAGATGGTACCACTATGCAAATGTTCATGGCCTCATATCGCGGATTCAGAAGCGTTACACCCCATGTTTCCCTCAGAGTCATTGGGGCGGCTCACCGGGGTGTGGGTGGTCTAATGTGTGAATTTCCTGCTTTGGTTTACAGTAGGGTGCCCAACACGAAGAAGAACTCAACGAAGAAACTTTTTTAGATATACGCTCAAAAAGAAAGAAAAATGTAACCGGCAGATGTGACGTATATAAATAACAACGTTAAGTTCACCTGTCGGTTCTCCCTTTTACACAGCCTCAGTGGCTATAAAAACGCCTACATTTAGCTGATATAAAGAAATTTTGCTTAGGAACAGAAGTAGCTAGCCTGATTTATCAGCAACAAAGTCCTTAAAACAGAACAAACCACAAGATGCCACTGCCTGAGCATGCCTGCTGAAATGAACTAGAATGCCACTAGCAGGCTAACAGGCTAATTCCTAGAGTCCAAGAGCACAGCACTGCTGTCTGCTAACTGCTGTCTTCTTCTGTCCTCTAATGACATTCGGTGAGCAGTATCTGATGGTATATCTTACCACATGCTTTACCTTGGCACCACAGCAGCTTCTTTCTTTGGATTGCTGGTCACGGGAAAACCAAGTTCACAGTAAGCAAGTTGGGCCCAACACGATGCGTCACGGGATTTTTGCATCTAGCCGAAGACGGTGATAAGCTATATTTAAAAGTCTGTAAACACAATGATGAAGGTTCTTGAAATGACAAATACATTTTTTATTATATATTTTAAATATAAAAATACAATCTCACAAAGTATTTTGTTACAAATTACGTATGGTTTTTTTCCGTCCTGCAAAATACAAATTACAAAATACTTAAAAGCAATTAAATACGTATTTTAAATTAATTTTGTCAAAATACCACACAAAATGTGACAGCTGGCAGCAGATATGTCAAAGGCCAACATCTATTGCTGCCGTCTTTCAGTCTGCCTTTAAACCTTGCCGGTGAGGGTTAACAACGTGACACTGTAGCTATCTGAAAGGCATCAGTCAGACACTTAGTGCGGCATGCCCCCCAGCCCCCCCCCCCAGAAACACACCATACACCACCTCCTCTGAGTTCCAAAGCCACTGAACACATTAAGCAAGAAGCTGCCTTCCACTCACAGATGCCATCAGGTAAATCGATTGTCTCTCCATCACAGTGGACATTCCCATTCAGAGTGCTGTACGGAAGCTCATTCGCACTCACAAAAAGTCAAGAGGCACATATTCATGTAAAGCCATAAACACACTGGCATTCATCTGATAACACATTAACTAAGCTCTTTTCACTACATTTACTTTGATATGGGGATTGCAGCAGAAACAGTGTGTGAGCCCTTTGGAATTACCTGATTTCTGTATTAACTGGCCATAAAATGCAATCTTTTCTTCATCTAAATCTTTTTTACAAACACAAAATCCTCTTATTTAATCCATTGAGTGATAAGAAAAATAGGAAGACACATTAAGGTATGGCTCCCCTAAAACGGGGTTCTGTTCCAAAGCTGGGCTGTGCTTAGGTGCCAGACATGTTTTACATTTGTATTAGGACCCTGTAATATTCAAACAAATGAAGGAGAGGTGAGTGATAAAGCCTACATGGATCAAGAATGTACTTGAGAACCAGTGATGCAAATTAACATCTCATCATATCTGCTGCTGTGCTTTGCTCTCCAGCTAAGTGATATTTCATTGACTATCCTGATTGCTGGGCCAGGTCAGCATGCTGCAGATGTGGTGGGAACATCACAGCAGTGACTCAGTGAGACCACAGCCCTTTCAGCTGAACCATCATCACTTGTCACGTCATTGCCCTAAAATCTCATCTTTTTCAAGATGTATTAGGAAACTTGCAGTCTACTGGTGCAATTACAGACAGACGTCATATGTACTGTATTATACCTCGAGCCAACAGACTGCTGAAACTGCAGAATGTCTGCATTAGCATTGCAAAGTAGTGCGTGCGTCCGTTATTACGAACCATTTTATTTAACCTGAACTTTTAATATAATAGGCTTATGAGTTGGCTGTTCTTAACCCATATACGGCCTTTATAGCTAAATGTGAATAACTGTTGTTTAAAAGAGAGTGAGCAATACACAATATCTGTTAAATATGTTAAGAGTGAAGCAGGAGGAAGGTTATCATACCCAGTACAAAGTGTAGTAGTCTAGGAATCTAGCACCGAGTCGATAAAACAAGCATAGAGTAAACAATGATTGACAACTGAACACTTTCATTTAAAATTTCATGCAACTGGAAAATGCTGACAAAGTATAAAATTCCAAGGGAATACTCCATCTAGGCCTAATTAAAGCAGAGAAAATCCATCCATCCTTCCATTCATCTATACCTCCTTCCATCCTTACATCCATCCATCCATTTTTCATAAGCACTTAGCGAACAGTAGGTCACCACGTGGGAGCACATGAAACGAGGCAGAGATGCCTTTCCTACTCACAGGATGCTGGAATTTCATGAACATTAACATTTAATTAAATTAAATTAAATGTTAAATGTTCAGTTCCAAAAGCAGTGAGGTTACAGCTAGCAAACATCAGAAATCAGGTACTTTGCCAATGTTTTTCAAGGACCAATAAACACACACCTTAGTGCATTGGTCTGGATTCAACATTGGTAGGGACCAAATCAGCCCCAATCTTCCTGCCCCCCCCCCAGACACACACTGTATCCCAACATTATTGGTAGGCATATGTCCCTACTCTCCATATCCAAATATACGCCCTTGCAATGTCCCAAAGACAATTGGGTGGAATTATAGAATTATGGGAGTAACTGTGATCAATACAACCGCGCCAAAGTGAGAGATGCCATTTCACCCTGCTGAAGGAAACCCTAGTAACTCAGGGGCACAGACAAAACGAGAGGAGGCAGGAGGCAAACCTCCGAAAGGGTAGGTGTGAGGCAGCCGGGCTGCACACTCAGCCCCGATGCCATCCGGTGAGGTAATACATCTTTAACTAATTTCTTTTAGTAATTGCATTTCTCTGATTTATTGCACAGAAAAACATCTTAACATGACTGATGCTGGCAGAAGTCGTGCCGAAACCTGTTGGAGAGTAAACTGGCACTTTTGTTTTGCTGTAGTTTTATTTTTATTTTTTTATTTTTAAACGAAGGAGCATTTTCTTGTGCCTAGAGTCCAGTGGAGTGTGCGGCAACATTAATTGCAGATTTAAGTGCACATTGCAAGCCATTACCACCTTTGTGCATAATTAGCAAGCCTTCAATTTACTCTGCTGTCATGTTGGAAATGAGAGAGGGGGCTGGATAGATTGATGTTATTTGGCCAGGTTACATAGCTGTGTGCCTGTATATTTTAGAATGGAAGCCTGGATACCTAGCAGAAACCCCCCTCGAAACACAGGGAGAACACGGAGACTTCACACAGGCACAGCCAGAGTGCAGATCGAATCCACAACCCTACAGGTGTGAATTACAGTGGAGCCCACTGAACCAACACACTGCCCCTAATGCAGTTACACTACATTACTCGACACAATTGCAGATGCACTCAAAGCTTCAACGCTGTGTCTATGAAGCAATATAATAATGATAATTAATCAGAGATTAATCACCAGTAGACCTCCTCGCATTTCCCAAATCACCCAGTGTGTCTGCCTACACTCCTGCGAAGTGCATGTACAAGAACCAGGCTGAGCATGAAAATGCGCAGAGATGCTGGCTGCTACCCAGAGGCATTGGTCTCATTCAGACACGAGGCAGGCACTGATTTATCCGACCTTGGCACATTGTTGAGTTTCACACTTGGCTACTTTACCCAAAGACATTTAAAAGTAGGCTAATTGTAAACAATGAAGTACCAGAGGAAAAAGAAATGTCTAATTAACCAAGAGATGTCTAATTAACCCGCCGACCCTACTAAGGACAAGTGGGTATAGAAAATGGATGATTGTCCAATTAACTGATGATATATTTTGTAAATGGCTGCCAAACCAAAACACTATTAAACATGAACCAGCTCTCTCAAAGCACATTACTTCATAACGTCGTTGTGTAAAACACATTATCTAGGGGGCCGTTATGAATGTAATGGTGAAAACTGCCTAGAGTTACTGTAAGAATTCATTATTCCATTATTGTCCTGAAGGAGGCCCCACATATATGCCGAGCTTTCATTGGCCGCTTTTCCAGCCGTCCTGAAGGAGGCCCCACATATATGCCGAGCCTTCATTGGCCGCTTTTCCAGCCGTCCTGAAGGAGGCCCCACATATATGCCGAGCCTTCATTGGCCGCTTTTCCTTCACTCTTTGGTCAAACTTCTCCAAAACCATCTCAACTGTGTTTCGGTCAGGTGACCAGGTCATGTGACGCGACTCTCTGTCACTCTCCTTTGCAGCTTGGCATGTCCAAGCTGTTGTCTGGTATAGTACATAAGAGTTAATATATGTGCCTTAATGTTTTAGTCAAAAGACAAAAGACAAAACTAAATAAAAAAACGGAAATAAGCTGTTTTCTATGAACGGGAAGGGTACAAATCTGAGAAGGCTATATGCTCTATGTAATAAAGATATATATACATGACAGATTCATTAATGTAATTCGACAACATGATTAGCTTAAACTGCTAGTGTGGCTGTGTGGAGATGTATTCTGTATTTAATCAGTAATCATCAATCAAATCATCTGCTTATATGTGTTTCAGTTCATATATCATATACAGTATGATGTATTTCTGGCATATATCATATACAGTATGATGTATTTCCTCTTACCTTAAGAAGAGGTTTCTGGAAGGTTAGAAGGTCACTGAACTGTTCTCTACAGTTCACAACATCACAACAAGCCATAAGTACATCTTTCATCAATGTTTTAAGAAAAAGGGCAATAAAAGTTGTACATATTTGAAGCTATAAATATTTAATTTAGTTTTTCCTTCTTCCTTTGAAGAGCTTTAAAACAGCTTAGACTGTGATTTTGGCACAGTTGAAAAATATCTCTCTTTAAAGGAGAACAATACAGTTTCCCAAGGGGGGGAAGCATTCAGAGGGAGAATTTGTGAACAAAAACATTTACTAAATTTTGGTAAACACTTCCTAGTGATAATCCCTACATTTTAATAATTTATGGTCCCCTACATACAAAATGAGCTGCTGTATGTGTGCTTCCTCAGTGTGATGACGATGGTGGTGCGGACGGCGGCAGTGACTAGTAGCCTCCCAACCTTTCTTAGGGTCTTAGAGAACCCTTATTTAGATTCTGGCTGGATGCTCACCCTTGTTTTACACACTCTCACTCCGCATGGCGAGCACCCTCAGGGCAGAGCTGTCCTGGCTCCAGAGCGGGCTTGTTGAAATGGAGCAGTGAACAACACTGACCACGTGGGTGCACAAATCCTCATGTAACAGGGCTCCCAGAGCATGTATAACACTGCACTGAGGGTGACATCACCCCCCTGGAGGCGGGGTTTGCCATTGATTGGCTCCCTGCGCTTTAGTGGACTAATCATGGGCGGCTGAGATCAAAACCAGAGAATGCAGGTGTGCCAGATATCTGTAGATATCTGACATCTTTCAGCAGGAAAAAATATCTTGATCCAAAACTATCCCATAATGTTAAAATTGAAATTTGAGTTTATATTAAGTGACTCTTTATCATTGCAAATATAATTAATTACATTTTTCTTAACACAGTTCGTGAAATTAATTATGCAGGTTTTGGGACCTGACATCCAGTTCTGTGTACCTAGTAGTGATTTTCTTTTTCATTTTCTTTTATTTAACTCGGTGCTTGTGATGAAATGATCTTGAAAACTACTCCCTTTATAATAACTACCAATACTTCCTTTCACACGCTAAGAAGTACTTTAATTTTGGTCATCCATTCTGAAATTCATAAAACTTTTTCATCAATGAATTGACTATGTCTATGAAATTGTATATGTGCATTGTACAAGTTGTTGGAGGAGGTCTATGTGGCAGATTTTATTTTCTATTTTTGTTAGGTTATTAAATTGAAAAAGCCACACAAAAAAATACCATAAAAAGTAGAAATATTGCAGTTTAAATATGATACAGTGCTACATAAACTCTGACTGCGTTTCGTTAGAAGCCGTATTGAAAAGCTAAAGTGGTAGCGGCTCTCCCGTCTGCAGTATCAAAGTCTGGCGGCCTTTTGGGGAGGGGGGGGGGGGGGTCCCCCCCCTGCGGGGGGGCGTTGGCCCCCTCCCCTCCTTCCAGGGGGTGTGGGGTTAAAGGATTTAAAGCCAGGGGCCACCCCCCCAAAAATTTCGGCTTTCCGGTTTCGGGTTGTCCT
>JAODKM010000099.1:10675100-10687005 GCA_026780845.1 Petrocephalus sullivani | reverse complement strand
TAGTATAGGCACATACCTACCATAGTATAGGCACATACCTGGCATAGTATAGGCATATACCTGGCATAGTATAGGCACATACCTACCATAGTATAGGCACATACCTGGCATAGTATAGGCATATACCTGGCATAGTATAGGCATATATCTACCATAGTATAGGCACATACCTACCATAGTCTAGGCATATACTTGGCATAGTATAGGCATATACCTACCATAGTATAGGCACATACCTACCATAGTATAGGCATATACTTACCATAGTATAGGCACATACCTGGCAGAATATAGGCATATACCTGGCATAGTATAGTCATATATCTACCATAGTATAGGCACATACCTACCATAGTATAGGCACATACTTACCATAGTATAGGCACATACCTGGCATAGTATAGACATATATCTACTATAGTCTAGGCACATACCTGGCATAGTATAGGCACATACCTGGCATAGTATAGGCACATACCTACCATAGTATAGGCACATACCTGGCAGAATATAGGCATATACCTGGCATAGTATAGGCATATATCTACCATAGTATAGGCACATACCTACCATAGTATAGGCACATACCTACCATAGTATAGGCACATACCTGGCATAGTATAGACATATATCTACCATAGTATAGGCACATACCTGGCACAGTATAGGCATATACCTGGCATAGTATAGGCACATACCTGGCATAGTATAGGCACATACCTGGCATAGTATAGGATATATCTTAAAGGACCATGTGGTTCATCATAACAGAAAACTACATATAATGCTTATAATTTTTTTTTTTGGTCTGCATTTCAATACTCGAAATCAAGTCACTAAATGAGAAGCAAAATGTTACCCCTCCTACCCCATCTCAGAAAAATCAAATTTAAATATAATTTTCATTGTTAAAATTTGAATAGCTTTAGCGAGAGGATGTGGGTGATGCAGAAATCAGCTGGCATGAAAGATGAGGGGGCCCCTCTATTAGATATAGTGTGGCTCCTTCAGTAATACAGCTGCTCCCCAGGTTACCATATTTCCACTTTATGATGGATGATTCCCTTTGTATATTTATTCAATAAATTACATGAGATATCCAACACTTTGTTATAAAAAAGTGTGTGTTAATGATTTTGCCCAGCTGTAGGCTAATGTAATGTCCAAAGCATGTTAGGCTAGGTAGGCTAGGTTATGATTTTTGTTAGGTTTGGTGTACTGTATTAAAATGCATTTTACTCTTACGATGTTTTCGCTGTGCGAGCGTAACCCCATCGTAACCAGGCAAGCACCTGTATATGTAGGTCTCTGAATGGGCTAAAGATGAAATTGCCTTTAATAACTGTAAAACAAGTCAATGCTGTACAATCTATACATAAAAATTTGCCACATTTAAGAAGGATTCGCTCTACTTTACTATAATTGGCACAGAAGCTAAGCAATTCTTAAACATTCTTAAATACAGATAAAACATTTAAAAAACAAACATTCCAAAATAACCAAAAGTCTTTTGTTCCACTTTACCCTGCTGGTGTCTGGTTGTATTATGGTCTGTATTATGTTCCCAGTATCTCCCAGTGTTGTGAATCTGTTGCCTTCAGGCTTTTACTTGACTTAGTCGTCACGTGGCCATTGCAGTCGTCCTGACCCAGCAGAGGAGCCCGCGCCTCCAGCTCCTGACCCAGCAGAGGAGCCCGCGTCTCCAGCTCCTGACCCAGCAGAGGAGCCCGCGTCTCCAGCTCCTGACCTATACATTAAAACAAACAAACAAACAAAACAAATTGGCGAGCGAACCCCACAGTTACAGTTTCTAACAAAAAACCCAAAGATAATTCCTCTCCATACCTCTATGCCAAATAAATAGAACCCAAAACCACCTGCAAAACAAAAATGGCAGCCAGTCCCTACACACTCGCTCCAGCAGAATCGCTCAGCACACACACACAGGCTAAGGTGAAGGAGGGCGGTGGGTGGGCAGAAGGAGGGCAGATGGAGGGCAGAAGGAGGGCAGATGGAGGGCAGAAGGAGGGTGGACAGAAAGTGGAGGGAGGACGGAGGTCGGAAGGAGAGCATATGGAGGGTGGAAGGAGAGTGGACAGAGGGCGGACAGAGGACGGTGGGCGGGCGTAGGACAGATGGAGGGTGGACGGAGGGAAGATGGAGGACGGATAATATTAATAACAATAATATAATAATAATGTAATAATATTTTGAAGTCTAGAATAAAACTCCCTTGTGTGTGAGGTAAGCATTGTGTGATCCCCGTCACCACAGATGTTTATTGATGCTTTTACTTTCCAGAGAAGTGATTTAATTGCTGGGAATGATTAGCAATGTGCGGAAAATGGTGTATTACTGTTCTTGTATTTTGCCAGGGACTTCTACAAAAACGCCCAATCAAAGGTCAGAGCAACAAAAGGACCTGGTGAGCGTGTTATTACAGTTCAGTTATAGTGCCAGAAGCAGGGTGTGGGTGGAGCATGGACCCCCCCGGCAGACTGAAGGGGCTCTGCACTGCAGTGCATAAAACTGGGTGGGGTACATTTTCTCAGGCAGCCTGGACTTTCTAGGTTCTGGCCACTAGAGAGAGCTAATCAGCCAGCTCCACTAGTAAATAAAAATACAGCCTATTATGGGATGTTGTGAATCCTGCAAGGTTATTAATTTAGCATGAATAAATCATTTCTGTAATTTCTGAATAACTGTCAAAATACACATTTTATGTAACTTGGAAATAAGGCGAACATACAATACAAGAAACTTTTTTAAAAATATAACACCTGTGGATATTAATGAAATACCTGTTAATCTTCATCTAGCTGTCCTTCATTATGGGCTTACATTTACATTTACATTTACGTTTACATTTACGTTTACATTTACGTTTACATTTACATTTACGTTTGGCAGACGCCCTTAGCCAGAACGACTTACATAAGTGCATCAAGACTCTATTACTGAATATTTTCTGATACTGGTTCAATAAAACCCCAGCTATGAAGACCATTTGTCTAATACTCTGTTGGGGAAAATACAAGGTTTTTTTGTTTTGGTAAATGAAAAGAGTACAATAGCGGAATTGCTAATCCAGGTATTTCTGAAAGAGGTAGGTCTTTAGTCGTCGCTTGAAGTCACCCAGTTACTCAGCTATAGAATGTTAGCATGCAAGAAGTGTGAGATCCTGTTATGCTAGAGGTGGTTTTGTGGGCGGGAGCATGTGGTTTTATAAAGCGTGTTGATGTGAATCTTAAGTCCAGCACCAAGCTAATTCAGCTGCAGAGAGAGACCTCAGTGAGCTGATCAAGACTTACTTTTCTGAAACTTATCAGCCAGCATCGCTAAGTGAGTCAGAAAGTAAAGGAGCAGAAATCGCTCCGCATGTGGAGTTTGTGCAAGGTCTTATGCTTCGAGGGTTAGCCTGACTACACTTTAGAGACTAACATACAAATCTGCAATGCATGTAATTATGTAAAATACATTAAATAAAATTGCTAAATGAAATAAAACCAGGAGGTAAATAATAAAAATGCTGCAGCAAAAACCCAACAAAAACAAAGGTAACAAGATACACTAATTACTAAAATGAATAATGGATCTGTGAAGTACTATCAATGTAATCAATGTTATTACACAGCTCAGTCTATCCACTCTCTCAGTAAAGACTCCAGCACTCATGGAATAACCTAATGTAACTTAACTGGATATATTGAAAAAATTCTTTCAAATAAGTTGTGTTGTTTAGCTTAGTTAACAGGATTTTTTTTCCTATATTGATGCAGGAAGCAATTATTTACAGCAATTTAGCATGAGTACCTTAATAAAGGGTACTATAGCCATGCTACCTTCAGATTTAACTTAATCGTCCTAACTCCTGACAGTGTGACACATATATTAATTGGGCTAATTGTTGACTTATTATTTATTATTTGACTTATTAATTATTGACTGAAATATGTGTTATGACGTAGCACATAATAAAATAACATAAAATATAATTCAGAAAACAAAAATAATCTAAATAAAATAATCTACACAAAATGTGATGGCGAGTTTTTCCAGACGTTTAACGGGGTTCTCACAGACCTCATGTAGATATTGCATTTACACACTGCGTGTCCCTGTTCCTTTATTGCATAAAATGCATCCCACACTGCAAGGCGTTATTGCTTCTCACTACAGCAACTCACTCAACTGTGGATTTAAGTTGCACATGCACTGCAGATCTGAGCCAACCGTGTTAAACTATTAAAGTATTAAACAAGTAATAAAGAACTTTAGACTGTCTGCCAAACTGGCAAACTTACGAATTATACATAGTTAAGGCCCAGCTCATGTATCTGATGTGTCCGCATGCATTTTTATAAAATTGTGTTTAATTTTCAGAAATTGTATTTAATTTCATTGACACTGGTAAAGCCCTTCACAGGAACTGGCGATATATGCTTAAAAACAAACAAAAACTGGCTTGCTTTTACTTAGTCTTATTTTTTAGTTAACTTTAGTTAGTTTTTAGTTGCTTTAGTATTTGACTTTCTGCACTGCGCCTGTGCGACTCACATTCACGATTGTCTCAAATCCTGTGGTGGCTTTTCTCCAGAACTTAAAAAACAACAGAAAAAACCGAAAGCATTTGGCACACAACAGAAAAAAAAATTGTGATAGTGCCCTCTGGTGTCCAAAATGGTATTATTATTGTTTTTTTTTAAACCGTAAATTGCAAACGAAACTAACTTAGCAGTATTAATGTTAATCTTACTTGTAAGTAATTAGGACATATGTGGAACTATTTAGCATCTCATTAAACACATTTTTTACATGCTTTGAAATAGTTTTTCTCTGGGCTCTTCCAAATGATCTCTCTCAGGAAGAATACCTGCTCATGTCCCAAAAATGCCAAAGCACCTGCTGGTATTGTCTGGGGATGGTGATGGTACTAATTTCCACATCCTGACTGAACTTGGGGATGTTGTGTGACCCTCAAGCCTTCAAACTGTTCACTTTGTCCCTATTAGTCCACTGAAAGTTCCACAATGGCTACCATGAGTCTCAGAGACCAGGGCAGATGCATGCTTAACAATGCTGCACTAACAAATGACTGTTAGCAGGAATATGGATATCCCATATGGCAAGCTAACATTTCCTTTAATAAAAATGGATTTATTCAGCAGTCAAGCTAATTGATTATTCTTTCCAGAAGAGGACGGAGCATGGACCTGTACATGGAGAAACGTATAACCATATAAGGAACTGTATAAAATGAAACAACCTCAAAACATATGATGATTTGTAATTATTGATTTAAGAAATTATGCAAACTGAAAATTGAGAAACTTTCATCCCAGACTAAACATATACTTTAGTATTACTATTTAATGGCATTTTAAGCAAATAATTCATCATTAAACATCCAGAGCACAGTCAAAGATTTTTGTAATTAGATGTTAGGGTTAGCGTTGTGACCCCATTATTCAGACAAGATGATAAAAACATTTCTTTTTTTTTAGAGCAGAAGGAAATGCCATCTGGTCGATCTTTCAGTTGTCTGTTTAGGGTAGAGATTGTTTGTGTGGTTCATAATTTTAGAGACTTATTTTTTTCGCCACTATAATAAATTTTCTCATTTCTCCTACACCTCTCAAAATACAGTAAAATACAGTTAATAAAAGTACCGACAACAGGTACTGAATGACAAGGGGAGTAGCGGCACCTGGTACTGAATGACAAGGGGAGTAATGACACCTGGTACTGAATAACAAGGGGAGTAGTGGCACCTGGTACTGAATAACAAGGGGAGTACCGGCACCTGGTACTGAATAACAAGGGGAGTAGTGGCACCTGGTACTGAATAACAAGGGGAGTACCGGCACCTGGTACTGAATGACAAGGGGAGTAGCGGCACCTGGTACTGAATAACAAGGGGAGTACCGGAACCTGGTACTAAATGACAAGGGGAGTACCGGCACCTGGTACTGAATAAGAAGGGGAGTACCAGCACCTGGTACTAAATAACAAGGGGAGTACTGAATGACAAGGGGAGTACCGACATCTGGTACTGAATAACAAGGGGAGTACCAGGACCTGGTACTGAATAAAATGTAAAATACCATCACCTGTTTTCTCCACTTCAAGCATTGACACTATGTAATGCATTAATGTCTATTGGAAACAATTACATTAATATGTTGTGTCAACAGAGTTTATGTTGTGGAACATTGTTTGTATAATTTTCAATTATAAATATTTAAAGGACACTTGCTAACAATAGATATAGACCTATCATTACATGAGAACTGAATGTCCCAGAAGTGCGCTACATAGTTGTACTCATGTTAATGCCATCTTGCATTTCGGCTACTCTGAGTGCCCTTGAGAGTAGCTTACTAACATGCCACCAATACGGAGCAACCAGCAAGTTTCGAAGCGGCTGTGTTTGCGATGCTCATCGGCTTGGGGGGGGGCCACGACTGGCCACAAAGCAGCTGCCTGCTGCAGGGCTGCTGATGCTTCACGTCCGACCACAACGTGCAGGTAGCTTGGGAGGAAGCCAACGGTTTGGCATGAGGCTCGGTCAGGGGCCTTCTCCCGAGGACATGGTTTCAGAACAAACCAAATAGAAAACGCTGCTAAACTCTGCACAAAATCATACAGTCTGTATTTTATTTTAATGTTATAATCTATAATCTTTTCTGATGTCAGAGCTTCTATAACTCAGTTAACCCATGTTAACTCAGGGGACCCCAAGTGTTTTAATTGCTTATCCTTTTGTATTCTTCATTCCCATTTTTTCCTGATAAATGCAAGCCCTCTGCACAATGAACCTGTCAGTCTTACCTACCGCATCACGCTGCTATGTCTCATATGTCCCAGTTATGCTCTCCTGTGTCGTGCCTGTTTGCATATCAGGGCTCTGGACGTGGCTGGCTGTCACATTATAGTGGTCATTATCGGTCAGTGGTCGGCCCCTCGTCGCTGCCAGCGGTGTCAGCCTCCTCCCCATAAGGCTGGCTCTCGTACTCCATCCCTCGTACTGCCCAATAGCCCTATTTGGCCAGCCCTTGCATTCTGCCATCCGTGCCTCTTGTCACACAAAAACGTCACAGTTACTGCAATCTGAATTCTGTTCTCAGGCACTTGTTTACCCATAAAATAAAACACTTATAATTGTAATTATTTTCATCTATTATGATCTATAATCATCTATCATTCACGTCCGCCTCAGCAGTATAGGGTTGCAGGACATCCTTTTCATGTAAAGTTATTAGTGATGTTTAACCCCATTCCCTTTTATTACACTTGTATTATTGTTGACCTGGGTGACATCATTATACTTTTATCTGCATTATGTTTAAACTGATATTAATTTTTGTGTCATTTAATTCCTTGAATGAGTTACTTGAGTCCTTATCTCTGCGTTGGAGAGGCTGTGCTCTGCATATCATCATAATCTTCATGCAGTATGTGTGTCAGTATTTTTCATATATTAAAAAAGAAAAGAAAATTGAGAATATTTTAATTGTTATTGAACATCCATCCATATATCAGTGACATAAAAAGTCCACTTGGTGCAGATTTCTGTATGCCTGATTTAATGAAGTAATAAATGAAAATTTAAAATCAGCTGGTTAACTGGATACTGAAAAAGTATTTGCCAAGATATATTCCGTATGATGTTATGACCTGCAATAGATTGGGCTGCTGTTAATGGCAGCCTGGAGGACTTGGCTGTAGCCAAAGTAAATGTCAGAGTTACTTTGCGTCAGGTCCTCCAGGTAGATCGCTGATATATAGCCCTCAAATTTTCACAAACACACATGATATTATATAACAAATCGTAAATCGGACCAACTGTATATCATATTAATGTAAACTTCAGCATAAACCATTGTTAATGTGTCATATAGCCAAATCACATGTCCTTATAAGGAATTAACTTAAGTGTGTTGATATACTGTATACATATACTAGACTCATCAAAAGCATTAAGAAATACAAAGCAGTAATAATAAAACATAAGATAAAACAGTAATGCTTTATTTTCATACTATACCTAGAAATTTGGTTTATGCCCGTTTAGAACACAATTCCTTATAAAGACAAGATGAGCGAGATGTCTATCATACTGGCGAGCGCGTACGTATATCGGGTATCTGTGTGACCTTACCTTATTGTGACTCCTGTACTGGAAACATGAGGGTCATCTTACTACTCCTGTCTGCATGGGTGTTATGTGGTGAGAATTTACCAGTTATTCTTAATTCTTGCATTGTATTTTTAAACATATACATGTTTAAGAAGTATTCAATATTGATTTAAATAATAAAGTTGTACTCATGTACCCAAATATGAATTTCTGCACAATATTTAAACAATGACATGATACATATGTACAAACTTGAATTTTTTTTATTAATTTTAGATTTATAAATGTATACATAAGAAATCACTGACTTCTATTGTTCTAGAAGGCTTCAGTGTCATCCTAAATTTAATAATACTTCAAAATAAATGCAGACAATTTATGTGGCTATAAATGTAAAAACATGTCTGGACTTTTTGGACCGGTGCTGAGTAGGAGTGGGATCACGCATTAACTTTATCACCATTTGTGTTATCAATAATAATAGCGGCATAGCTTAATAAAAGCTATTACTTATCAGTAACCTCTTGCTAAAATTAAATTGTAACTGATCCTATATTTAGGTGAATAACATATATTGTACAATTTATATTAATAGTGAAAAAATCTCATAATTTTCATTTGAATTAGTTGCGGCTATGTCACAGTTGTCCATATTTGACTATAAAATGAAGTAAAGGAAATCATATATTGCAAAATAAATTGGGGCAGGATGGTGGCGCGGTGTTGGCACGGTTGTCTCGTACGTCTGGGACTTGGGGTCGAGGCCCTGCCATGGCTCCATGTGTGTGGATTTCACAGGTTCTCCCTTTGTCCACAAGTTTTCCCCCACTGTCCAAAATCATGCTGAGGTTAATTAGAGCTGCCAAATTGCTCATAAGTGTGCATGTGTCAGTATGGTGTGTGAGGGTACCTTGTTCCCTACCTTCTGCCTGTAGCCTTAGGGATGGGCTCCGGACCCTCCACTCCCTTGCATAGAGCAAACGGATTCACAAGATGTTTCACTTTACAATCGCGCACTGTACACATGCTTATGGAAAATTCACTTCAATATTACGTAAATAATTAATTGAATACTGTGGTTTCGCATGAGACTCTCCACAGGACAAACCCAATGGAAAAAGCTGTCAAATTTAGTCAAATACTGTTTTTTTTATTATTTTAATGTTATAATCCATAATCTTCAGAGTTCAGAGCCTCTATAACTCAGATAACCCATGTTAAGTCAGGGGACCCTAAGTATTTTAATAGCTTATTTTTTGTATTCTTCATTTCTATTTCTTCCTGATAAACGAGTACAGTTATTATCAAATGTAACATAATTATTACAATTACAGAATTACACAAAAATACGGCATTCAGAAGGAATGTCTCAAATGGCATTTCAGTGCCATTTTCTTACACGATAGCCAGTCCTCCAGCCTAATACTGTACTAAGTAATTAAATTAGTAATTGTTAGTTATACAATTGTGCGGGTAAGATTGGGGACCCCTGACATAAAACATTTCTCCTACCTTTCAAGAGGTTCAAATAAACAATGAAAATATAAAGCTATGTTGCTTGCAATATTGATATATGAATTGATCATACAATCAATAAAATCAAAAACATATACAATACAAACATATAAAAAAACATACAGTACAGAGCATACACACACACACACACACACACGAGTTTCCATACTTTTATATTTTCATTGACAACCAAAAACTTCCTTTTCATTAAGAAGTTGCAGGGAAAATTGCATCGCAAAGGAAGTTGACTATGTAGAAAAGTTGTTAAATTTGTTAAATTGTTTTTTTTTCCTAAGCAAATATACACTACCCAGTATATACAATATATGGCTCTCCCATATGAAGTCTAGCCTCCTGGTAGCACCAAAGCTCACCATCATTGCTTTTCCTTTGAGTTTTTTAACTCCACTAACTTAAAATGTTTGAAATTAGAAATGTTCTGATTCTAATGTTCGTAAAGCTTATTTGTGGTTGTACTGACTGATGAGTCTGGGTCATACTCCTACTGAGTTATACTTATCTGGGTAGCCACATCAGAAACTCATCAATGATAAGCACAAAGTACATGTCAGCAGAAAATGCGGTCGGCCATTTCCTTGCTAAACGGTGCTCTAGCACAGCTGCAACAAAGATCACTTATTCCAGCATTAGGCTCAATAATATATAATGGAAAACTGTATGTACTATACGCCCTAAAATGAATTCTGACTGACACTACCAAAATGTAACCTTTTTTGTGAGCTGACACACGCTACCACCACGAGTTTGTTTATTTCTTGTATCAAAACTCTTGCATTACACCGATACCTAATATGATGGATATACTGCAAAACTCCGGTCCGATGACCAGTTATCACTGATAAAAAAATCATACCACTCAATTATATTAAGGCTCAGAAAATCCTACATGATAACTAATTGACCCTTAATTTAAGTACTCTTCGGAATACTGAACACTTTCATTGTCCTTTCGTGCAGATAGCCAAAGGCTTCGTCTGCAGGGGGTTGAACGCCCCTGTGCCGGCCGGGTAGAGGTATTCTACAATGGGAGCTGGGGCATTGTCTGTGACCAGAAGTGGAACAAGAAGAACACGGAAGTGGTCTGCAACATGTTAAGCTGCGGAAGCCCCCTGAACAATTTGTATACAAAATCCACATATTCTGGCAAGATACCCAAGATGTGGATGAACAACGTAGAGTGCTTGGGAAATGAAGCAAAGCTGTGGGACTGCAAGTTCCCTGGCTGGGGCATCAGTGAATGCAACAGTGAATTTGAGCACGTCGACATTGAATGCTCAGGTTCAAATGTGCTGGCTAATTCACATACACAGTACTTATATAAAACATGTTAGCAACATGTAATGTTTTCTGCGTATATGCTCAGAGCTGATATACAGACCCTGGCATCCTTACTCACAAACCGTTAGCATGCTTTTAAGGCAGTCAAATGTCTTTTTATATTGTACGGAAGCATTAACATTAACTTCTTTATTTATTCAATTGCTAGTTTTGTCTGTACCTGTTTCAAATGTAATGGAAGTATGATGCCCGGTCCAGGGTGTAACCCAGCTTTGCAACATTATTCTAGCGGGATGTTGGTTTGATTGTTTGTTTGTTTATTTCACCCTAGAAAATATAACGTTAAGCTTGACAACGGAATGTGCTGGAGCCGTTCAGGTCACAACGTCAAACGAAACTGGCGGTGTATGCCACGATAAAATGTGGGGTAAGACTGTCATCAGCTATTTACATCAGAAGCTAATCAATAAACCTCCTTCAGAGAGACAATTCTTTAATGTAATATCTTCAGCTACTACTACACACATTATTCATGCATTGCATTACTGTACATTTTTATTGCAAAAGTCGCTATCTGAAGAGCAGCGCTCATTCTCGGCTATGCGTTTCCTTTGATCTAGATAAAAATGCGGCCACAGTTGTGTGCCGGCAGCTGGACTGTGGGCACGCTGACCGTATCCCGAATGCTGGAGTCTTTTCAGCTGAAGGGAACACTACCATGAGCTTAGTGAATTGCGTCGGTGACGAAAAATACCTCTGGAATTGTGAGAAAACAATCAAAGAAAAGTGCTCGGTTGTTGCAGGAGTCATTTGTTCAGGTAGGCCTCCTGCTTTTCTCGACGCCTTTCAGGGCCACGCTCTCATCTGCATTCCCTTCAGGTAGGCCTCCTGCTTTTCTCGACGCCTTTCAGGGCCACGCTCTCATCTGCATTCCCTTCAGGTAGGCCTCCT
>JAODKM010000099.1:10637611-10660603 GCA_026780845.1 Petrocephalus sullivani | reverse complement strand
GCATTTAGGCTAATGCGCATTAGCATGTTCTCTCTGTAACACATGGCGTTCCTTCTGCATTTAGGCTAATGCGCATTTGCATGTTCTCTCTGTATCACATGGTGTTCCTTCTGCATTTAGGCTAATGCGCATTAGCATGTTCTCTCTGTAACACATGGCGTTCCTTCTGCATTTAGGCTAATGCGCATTAGCATGTTCTCACCGTAACACATGGTGTTCCTTCTGCATTTAGGCTAATGCGCATTTGCATGTTCTCCCTGTGCTGCATAGCATACCTTCTTCATTTATGCTAATGGGCATCTCTAAATTGCACAAATTGGCATCTAGTTGAGGATTGACGCCTGTCTTATGCTGCCTGGGATACTCTCCAGTGCCCATATGACCCTGACCAGTTGTAAGATGGTTGGGTGGATAGTTCGGTTAAACTTTCACTATTCTCCATCTTGCCAGTCAGGCAATCACTAGTGCTTTGTTGAATTCCTCCCAAGTCCTAAGAGTTTTGATTGCCTAATATTTACCAGAACCATCTATGAAATACCTGCTTTTACTGAACTGAAGTATCTGCCATATAAATGACCTGGATTAAATAACCACCCGAGAGCTCTCATTAGACACATGTCCTCATCCTTCATCGTTAGCCTCATAAAAACGCACACGCACACATTCTGAACACATTCTAACAAGGTGCTTGTTTATCTGTCAAGTTTAATGTCAGTTGTGCTCCATGAAGTTTATTGGTGGCATAGCTTGGATTTTAAAGATCAGGAAACTGTCATGATTGCATCCCACCCTGACAGATTCATGACTTAATGAAAAGGACACGCAACTCAGTTAGTTATTTACATTTAGCAAATACTTTTGTCCAAAGAGGCATACAAGTGAGGGGACAGAGAGCGACCCGAGTTGCCACAGAGCCGGGGAGGCAAACACCACCCCCCCTTGGCACCCCCTCACTCTCACGCAACGGCGGGACTCTTACAAATGCCAGAAGAAGTGAACAGATCGAACTACAAGAAAAAGACACGTTCTAGCAGTTTGTCTGCCTTTGCACTTTCCTAAGATCTAAAGATAAAGGATCATTTAAGCCAAGACCATCTACGTACTGCTTTGCTTGGCTGCCTTTGTAAAATTTGATCTCAAAGCGTCCAGCGACACGGCCATTGATGGATGCTCTGGCTTTAAGAGGATTACTCTTCTGCATGTGTGGTGGATGACAGCTCTAAGCTCTCCACCCCTGACTCGTGCTCGCCCTATGCTGAAGCAAGCACTGTCCTCAGTATGATTTATGAGGACAATATGTGACCGTAAAAACGCGGGCGGTGATTCTTTAAAGTCGACAAATTCAAAGCACAGTGTGAACCTGCAATCGCTAACATACTTGCCGCTGGCTGAGACCAGCGGCACTCTCGCTAATAGCCGTCTCCTTTTCGCCCTGAAATAATCCTAGAAGGAGAGCACAGTTGACATTTAGAAAGGGTTCAATTGAGGCAAGACATAGTAAAAAACTGACATAGAGGATAGGCTTTCATTCATGCAATCATTGATAGAGTTACTCGGTGGTAAGTGTAAGGTGATACGCAACGTCTCACGGTTTGAGAATCTGCTGAAGTCCTGCTTGAGAGAGTGACCATGTGTGTAATGTTTGTGTTCCAGTGCAGAATGCATCATCTATATGACAACTGTATTAAAACATGGGAGAAATGTTATATATTAATATGTAAGATATTATGGATCCTATGCTACTACTATATTTCAGAACTTTCCGTAACATTTGTAATACACCTAAAGGGAGAGCTGCAAATTTAGGGAGCATATAATTTTATACTAGCAATACAAAATCCTCCAACAATGGTCATGAAGATGTGCATTTTTTCCAGTCGAAAGTATTGCCCCCCATATGTGTGTTAACAATTTATTTGGGGGATCACCTATGCAATCCGCTTAACATACTTCTAGATTATTTTTGATGGGACTAGGGATGAAAAATTAAGTGAAGTGGACCTACTGATGCTATGATGCTTTAACACTGAGGTCATGTGAAACATCGGTAGGATGTCTGCTGCCATGATGGAAGCACAGATTGTACAGAAGTGGGCAGAATGAGCACCAGGATGAAGCAGGATAAAAGAATAAATCACAACACTGGTTTCCTTAGCCACTGTGTTGGGTAAAACGTGGCTGGGTTCGCAGGCTGAATACAATGCAAAGCAGCAGAATGAGTCAGTCCAGGCCCCTGGCCAAACTGCCTCCGTTCCGCTGTCACACCCAATACTGATCCAGAAAAGGCCCCGCTGAGGCATGTCCAACACAAAAGCCAGCATCCATCAAAGAGCACCAGCTGCCAGGAGATTATTAGAGGCTGACAGAGGTGTTGGTAAGAGAGTGCTGGGCCCTGGGAGGGGGAAGGGCCGCCACGATCAGACACACTGTGGAGGTGGCTTCAAACAAGGAAATCTGATCTGTGCCCTGGTGGTCGGCTCTGAAGTGACACACGTACCCATTGAGGTCATTATCTGTGCTCTTGTCACGCTGACATCCATCACAGATCAACATCTGGACTCAGTGGCCTCCAGACCACTTACCAGACTGCTGTAAATCTGCTCCGGGGCATTGGTTGCATGGGTCTTTGGTCCACGCTCAAAAGCGGGGAGGGAGAATGAGTCTGGATGAGGGGTAGGGCTATTCCGAGGGCTTGTCATGTAGGAACCCAGCAAAACAACAGCCAAGAGGTTCCAAACGCAAGGATCGGGAAATACTACACCAGCACGAGTGCCGAATCACAGGTGGAGCCAAGCAGCTCTCGCTTGGCAGCCACTAGCCACAGAGGTATTCCTGGGTGGGGACAATCATTAATTAATTTATTGGCAATGGCAGCCTTTCTCAACAAATTGCACCAAATTATACAGGAAAATTTACAGACATATACTGTAACAACATTTTGTGTGAGTTGTCTTATATTTTGTCCAGCTGCACTTGCCATTGTAAAAAACACATTATCTAAGCTTTTTTTTAACCCATTTTTATTGACAAAGTTATAATGGATACAATGAGTTTTGACATGTTACAATGAGTATTATGAAACGGAAAAAATTTTGGACCGACCAGCCATAACATTAGACCCACTGACAGGTGAAGTAAATAACACTGAATATGTGGTTACAACGATACCTGTCAAGTATGCCATTATACACTGGCAAGGTGCAGAGTCAGTTCTCAAAGTAAAGCAGGAAAAATGGGCACGCTTAAGTATCTGAGCCACTTTGACAAAGGCCGTATTGTGATGGCTAGATGACTGGGTCAGAGCATCTCGAAAACGGCTGTTACATCATGTGGGGGCATGTGGGGAAGAGATGGCACCCAGATGCACGATGGGAAGAAGGCAAGTCATCATACTTGTCTTGCCGGGAAACCTTGGGCCCTGGGCCATGTGGATGAAGCTTTGATATGCACCACCTACCTAAACATTGTTGGAGACCAACTACATTGTAATGGTATTCCCCAGGGGCAGTGGCCTCTTTCAGCAGGATAATGCCACACTGCAAAAATTGTTCAGGAATGGATTGTGGAACATGAAAAATAGTTCAAAGTGTTGACTTGGCTCTCGGTGTGATTGAACATCTGTGGGATGTGCTGGTCAAACAATCTGATCTATGGAGACCCCACCTCACAACTTACAGAACTTAAGGGATCTGCTACTAATGTCTTGGTGTCAGATTCCACAGGACTCCTTCAGGCTTTGATGGGAGACAGCTGTTTTGGTGGCACAAAAGGGACGTACACAATATTAGGCTATATATATATACACACACACACACACACACACTTGGATGCCTTATTTTTTATTACAACTAATAGCTAAGCTTAATTATCAAATAATTAGCCATTCAGGGGGATATTCTTTATTCCAGCACTACTGCTACAGGGCTGCTCTTGGACACACTGAGGGTGGACCTAGCCTTGACCTTGGCATGATCTGGCACCTGTCCACCAGGGGGCACTGTCCTCACCCAGTTTTCATTCAAATAGGCTCTCACCTCACCCACTTTACACCTTTTCTTAGCATCCAGCGCTAGTAGCCTGCTGAACATCTCCATTGAGGAGGGTGTGAATCTTCGCCACTGCGATGGCAATTCAGCCACCATGGGGTCTTGGCCCCAGTCAGCGAACTCCTGGTAAAAGTCGTCAGATGCAGTGCAGTGTTCCCACGGAAAATAGCCGGTGAGGATGCAGAATATGAGCACGCCAAAGGCCCAAGTGTCAAGGCTTGGCTCTACACTAAGTGGGGCAGCTCTGGGAGTCTTCTGTCCTGCCTCCAAGGCCACGGCACACAGCTCCGGGGCCATGTAGGGTAAGGTGCCCGAGATGAAGCGGATCAGGGTTCCCCTCTTCTGGGAAAGACCGAAGTCGGCCAGCTTGACCCGGCAGCAGTGGCGATCCGACAGCAGGATGTTCTCAGGCTTGATGTCACGGTGAACCAGGCCGTGCTGGTGGATGAACTCCAGGGCACTGGCTATCTGGAGCACGCAGCGCTTCACAGCCACCTCGGGGATGCCCACCTGTCAGTGTGAAGAAGGTGCTCTGTGTGCAAGCATATAGTACATTTTGCAGTATGACCCATTCAGAGGGAGTATGGATTTAATTAATTCATTAAGCAGCATAATAAACTGCGAACAGAACAATCAGTGTGCAAGATGGTGGTATGAAATAGCTTCTGCTTTAAACCAAAGTAAATCGGACACCAGGACTGCAGTAACTGGATTATTGCTTTGAAATTCAAATTGTGAATGTGGAACATGATGCATTTCCTGCATAATTATCTGCACATGAGCATGTGATTAATTGCTTTTGAAACTTTTAGGTTTCAGAGCTTGTGCCCGTGGCTTTCGGGATAGGCTCCGGACCCCCGTGACCCTGTTGGGATAAGCGGGTTGGACAATGGATGGATGGATGGGTTCCAGAGCTGTTTAGTCAAAGACTTCATCTTTGCATTACAACTTCAGCTGAAACTGGACACCACCAAAAAAATCTAATAGGCACAGTAGTGTATAAATCACCTCAGTGAAGGCTTGAAAATTGCCGTAGTAAAGAGGTTTTCTGGACTTCCATCAAAATTTAAGGCTCTAAAAGTTTGAGGCAAAAATGGAACATGACACACAAAATGTCATGGCTTTGTCCCAATGTGACTAGTCCTCCACTCACCCGGGGTTGAATCACAGCAAACAGGTCCCTCCCTATCACTAGCTCTTGTGCAAATCCGTAGTGCTCTGCAGACTGGAAGGCGATTCCGAAGAGGCCGACGATGCACGGATGGCAGGATAGCTGCAGCGAGATGCAGTATTCCCGCAGGAAGCCTTGCAGTTTGGTGGAGGTCTTTGGCATCACCTTTAGGGCCATTGGAGTTCCTGCAGAGCAGCAAGAAAAGCCAGATGATCACACATATTGTGTAAAATCACTGCAGGCTTAGGAAATGGCACAAGGAAAGATTTTGTAATGAGTAGGCCTATTGTAATCAGAAATTATTAATATTTTCTAACTAGTACTGTAATATTGTAATTCGTCAGGTAATAACTCAAACTCAATTTTCTAAAGAGAAGAAGCGTAAAGATTTTAAATCTATATTTGATTTTTAATGTATATTGTATATCATTGTATGAATAATGTATGTCACATGTTGGATGGATGGATGGATAGATGGTGGATAGATGATGGATGGATGGATGGATGGATGGTGGATAGATGATGGATGGTGGATAGATGATGGATGGATGGATGGATGGTGGATAGATGGTGGATAGATGGATGGATGGATGGATGGATGGTGGATAGATGATGATGGATGGATGGATGGTGGATAGATGATGGATTGATGGATGGATGGTGGATAGATGATGGATGGATGGATGGATGGATGGATGGTGGATAGATGATGGATGGATGGATGGGTATTTAGATTCATCCCTGCCTTGAACATAAAACATGAGCGAATCTTTGCAGACGTCTTTAGCAGACATACCCTTGCAGCGATGGGTAACCAGCAACACTTTGCCGTATTTCCCGCGGCCGATTTCCTTGATGATGTTGAAATGCTCGTTGATCTCGAGGTAGCTTAAGCTCTGAGCTGTCAGCTCCATCAGTTCATCTATGGGGCTTCCGTCTGCCATGGCCGATTCGGGACTGAGTCAGGCGTCTGGTCTGAGGGTAATTTTCCATGGAAATCAGAAACACATTAATATAAGCAAAGCACCAGAAAGTTTTTGATCTTGTTCATTTGCGACTCTGAGATCTCGTGTAACAAGCCTGTAGCTACATGGTGT
Organism: Petrocephalus sullivani; assembly: GCA_026780845.1. Taxonomy (NCBI): domain Eukaryota; kingdom Metazoa; phylum Chordata; class Actinopteri; order Osteoglossiformes; family Mormyridae; genus Petrocephalus; species Petrocephalus sullivani. The sequence goes on along the minus strand of JAODKM010000099.1, from coordinate 10,654,289 downwards.
TACCTGAAAACTGAATGAAATCTCTAAGTTCATAAAACATTAAACTGTTTATGTTTTCAAAAAATGTATTATTTAAACAGTAATACCCAGCCTGTACCACATATTTAATTTTGAGATGCTTTTTATCTTACTTGCCAGATTTACTGAAATCTACCACTTGGCATTATAAAGCTCATTCAGAACATCCATAATTTTAAGAGATTTGCACTGCACTTAATTAAGAGCATCAATCCTTGTAGCTGATCACAATAAATGCTTAATGCTTAACTCTGCTTTAAAACTAGGTTTTAGGGAGGGCTTCAACCCCCCTCCCCCTTCCACCCAATGTTCTTTAGCTGAACTAAATAAATATAAACTAATAAAGCTGAAATACTGTACTCATTTAGCTTCATTAATATAAGGCCCCACAGTTAAGGCTTAGCTACATTTTAAACTCTCCTGGTTTTAACTATGTAAATAATATGTCTATTAAATTATTATTTATTATAAAATTTTCTGCTTTATTTGAATTTTCACTTGCATTGCTATATTTAGGTACACTTTAGTAGTCATATCTCTTATCTATCTATGTTATGCTGCCTATTATATGTTTAATTATATTCATTCAGAATGAACATTGAAGTTTGCTTAATGCAAATGAAGATCATCACACGCTTCCCATTATGTGGTATTTATTGCAGGGTGGTGTATGCAATAACCAACCCCACCAGGTAAGTTAAGCATTTTCTGCTGTTAAACAGCACTAATGATGTCAGTATAACTTCTCAGATGTAAATGTAATGAAGTACGTCACAGTGAAAGCTGATTGTTTTCCTGAGTTGGCCAGCGCTGCACGCCGCATCATGTCGACTGCAGTGCTGCACGGCGCATCATGCCGACCCCAGTGCTGCACGGCGCATCATGCAGTCCACAGTGCTGCATGGCGAGTCATGCTGATCCCGGGCCTGCACGGCGCATCATGCCGACCTCAGTGCTGCACGGCACATCATGCCGACCGCAGTGCTGCGCGGCGCATCATGCTAACCCCAGTGCTGCATGGCGCATCATGCCGACCATGCTGCACGGCACATCATACCGACCCCGGGGCTGCACGGCACATCATACCGACCCCGGGGCTGCACGGCGCATCATGTCTACCCTAGTGCTCCATGATGCATCATGACGGCCCCAGTGCTGCACGGCGCATCATGCCGATCCTGGGGCTGCACGGCGCATTATGCCTGCCCTAGTGCTCCATGATGCATCATGCCGGCCCCAGTGCTGCACAGCGCATCATGCAGACCCCAATGCTGCATGGCGCATCATGCTGACCCCAGTGCTGCTAAAACACATGGACCTTCTTTGAACTTAGAGAAACCTGCAGATGTCGCAATTCACTTTTTATTACATGCTATGTGCATTGTAATTCTTTTATTCTTTTGAAAGTGTAATTTCAGTTACATAAATGCATGCATGTTCTATTGTGTCTGTATAGTATGTCAATTATCTTAATATGTTGTGTTTTTATGAGTTTGGCTTATTGTTGATCAAAATGAAGGACCAATTTTAAATAAATCCCAAATTCTTCTATCCTTACGTGGGTAAACATTTTAATACCATGACAAATGACAACATGGTACTACGAGCATAGGCATTTGGTCCGTTCGTTATTAATGTACTACATCAACATAGATTTTTTAGAGTAAGTTAATGTGTGATAATTATAATTCATTTAATCATTAACATATATAGTCATTTTGGAAAATTATAGAAAAACCCACGAATCAAATTAAAGCATAGCTACAAACATGGTTACCCTTTAAACAAAGTTTTACAAGATACACTCCCTAAGTAAGCTTGCATTCCCCACCCAGCATCCCATTCAGTCCTGGGACATGGGCGATGCCTAAACATTTTAAAGGAAACACACTTCACTTATACAGCGAAAAGCACACTTAGATATCTATATCTTAACTAAATGTTCTGAGGATTACAGTTATCTATTGTTCATCTTAAATCTGATTATAATGCTGCATGTATAGAAAAGCTGACATAAATGCAGAGAGAAGTGTAATACTCTTTAAGCTATTTAAAAATTATGAACCAATTTTAAATGCAGTAATACTCAAGAAATTCCAAAAAGTTTCATTTAATATATTCATAACCATAATACATGTGACAAGAGAGTGTATATTACTTAGAAACATACATTTACCTCAGCTGAAAGAAAACCACAAACAGAAATAAGAAAGTCTGCAGAATATGACCAGGAGAAGCCGGAGCTGATATAGTCAGTACATCTGATGATCTTTGTTGACATCATTTGCTGTCCCGCTCACTGCCTCACACACACACACACACACATACAGGCACACACACGCTAATTTTTCTACAGCGTGCTGGCATATGTATATGTTACCTAGCAGAGCAGGTACCCTCCGCTTGTGTGCCCCGGGGCTCCCCGCAGCCGCAGTCCCGCTGTCAGCCGCAGTCCCGTGCACGGAGTGACGCCTGAGATCCCGAGCCTCTGCCCTGCCGCCGCTGCAGCCGGGGTCTGGCCAGCCGAGGGCATGGGCTCCGCTTTATATGGCACAGGCATCTCTGCTCGTCCTCAGTAGATTAACCGAGCAGGGCACCACCCCACCACCGCCTGAGGACGGCTCACAGCATCCCTCTGCATCCTGACACACTCCCGCACGCAGCTGCTCCTGCATGCACCAAGCCCCCAACACTTTTTATATAAAAAAAATTACTTTTGCTCAGAGGATGACTAAACTTGGTATTTTTAGCATTCAGTGGTGTGTTGAAGTGTAAGCAGTGGTGTGTTCCACTTCATCGTGAAGGTGTCAGCTGGTCGCTCCCTTTAGAATTGCCATGCGTAGCTCAGCACCGTCATGGAGAAGCAGCAGATATCAAAGCAGATGTGCAGACAGATGTTATGCCCCTTAGCACCAGGTCGGTTTGATGCCTATATGAGTGATATCCCTTCTGGGCTTTTACATTGCTAACATAATGGGGTGGATGGACACAGATCTTAACTGAGATTTCCTGCAAATAATGGGATGAAATTGGGAATGTTCTTCCCTATTCGGGCTCTGAATTATCCAGGCTGAGATGTACCCCCGGCAGGAAGCTCCTCAGGCTGTCGACATTTGCTCATGACTGTGTTCCTGTGGAGCAGGCACAAAGAGACAGGTGATGGGTTTATTATGCCTGCCAGGCAGTGGCACATCTAATAACCCTTAATAATAATCTTTTATGACTGACATTAAAACCTCTGCACGTGTCTTTCCTATGCGAATGTTCACGTTATATACCTTGGGATATTTATTGATGTCCTCTAACATAGCAGAAGCTTATTTCTACCATTAAATTGGCTACATATAGGCATTTAAAGTCTTGTATGCCTATAATATGAATTATGATTATAAATCTGAAATACACATTAATTATGAAGATGGAAACAGCAAAATGACTTGAAATGTCGATTAGAATTTACTGTAATAACAATACCCAAACACATGCTTCATTTTGTCACTCACCACTAAGGATGCGAATCACAGCAATTATATAAGATTGTGACCTCAAACAGAAGCCTGCCACATCGCGCGATGCTTACACCATGGGCCACATCCTGCAAGCCGGCCGTTTCACTTAGGACTCCAGCGAAACACAGACTTTGCGGTGCAAACCTGAAGTTATACCTCACTAAGTCTAATTAGAAACATGAAAGCAAAATAAATGTTCAGACACTGAGGGGCACCGCCTGAAATAGCTGGTAGCCTGCAGTTGGTATCATAGTTACACACAGGAGTGACTTGGTGTCCACTCTGCTGTCAGCCTCCATCGTTGACATTGGCTTGTGACACATCTCACCCCTTCTGCATTCATCTCGCTTTGCAAGCCACGAGTTCAGTCTGGGCATGGAATTACAGAGCCGCACGGGGTGATCCTTAGACTAGCACTACTACGGCACCTAAATTCGGATCTAGTTTACAAAACATCATTACTACAAAATGTTGAGGCCCAGCTGTTGCTTGGATTAGCACCTTCAGCTAAAACTTTTTTTTTTTCCTTCTTGGCCTGACCTTTGGTGTGGAATCTCAAAATCGAGACATAAAAGCTAAGCCATTAAAATACAAGAGGGAGCTGCTACTGAAAACGTTGCTTAATATAATCGGTCATTACATGGCAGTTAGGTGGCAAAGAACTCAGGTTCTGCATTACTTCTCATTCCTGACTTGCACAGGCACGGGTAAATAACACTATCCCAGAATTTACAGGAACACTAGATTATCATGAAATGTAAAGTGGGGTCTCTGTGGAGTTGCACAGACACATAATAACTACTCGTTATGACAAACTGCCACAGAGAGTGATCACTGTATCCAGACTAGGCCAACATTTTCAAGAAGGTACTAAGGCCTCTCGGCAATGGCAAAAATCACAATCACGATTACGTTGGTCACTATCGAGATCACGGCTATTTAACACGACTACTCAAATGTCATGCATTCACAGGAACTTTTTTTTTACATGTATTTTTAACAGTGGATTTTCTTGAACTCTAAATATAATTCAACTGAGAAACAAACACAAAGGACAGGGGTGTGCTGGCAAAATAGGAGCATCGTTATAATCATTATATCTCGACTGTCGTCGGAAGCCAAAACTGTAATTGTAATTTAAATTGGACGAACCGCCGGGCCGAACGGGCACGTGGCCTGCAGCGCCGTGAGAGCAGGGAATCGACAGCAGAACGGGACACTTATGGTGTTCCTGCTCAAGCACCATGAGAAGAATAACCCTGGACACCAGGACACCAGGTGTCTCCCCAGTAGGCAGGTCAGCTGGAAACGTCACAGACATTTGGAAAAGATGCCAGCGAAAGGGTTAAAAGGCCCAGTTTAGCGACAATCATTAGTGTGACTTTGAGACTTTATTAGCTTTAATATTTTGACTTTGTTCATTTGTAGGTGCTTTGGAAGTTCTGGAGGTCAGTTTTATTAAAGACTTTTATCATTTTTAAGGCTCGTTTTTTTTTTTTTTCTTCTTTTCCTTACCGCATCTTGCTTCTTTCTCCTCAACCCGGTTACTAACAGACCGGAGATACAGACAATTTCCGTTCAAAACAAAAGCGTAAAAATAGCTTCAAGTGTGTTAGGAATAGCAGAGAGCTTAGTGTGTGCCTGCCTGCCTGCTACATGCAGCGTAGAAAGGGTTTAAAGGGAGGAAGCCGGCTGCTTAATATAGAAAGGTTAATAAACAGTTCTGCTGGAGGAGATGGGTTACAGAGTGTAGACAGCGTGTGTGAGGACAGGCCAGTGGGGTTCGGTTTCAGCCCAGCATACCTACCAGTGTTCCTGGCACTAGTGAAACCTGTCCACAGTGATGAATTGATGTCCCGAAGCCCCTGAGTGTTTGTATGTAAAATGACTGTCCCCTTGGGATATGGTGTAACTTTTTAAAAATACACGTCTTAATCCTGCTCTTGAGGACTCATGTACACCAGCTTTTGGACCAACCGCAGTCTTAACAGATTAAGCGGTTTGAAATTAGGTAGGAAATGGCATAAGCTTTATAACAAAAGCGTTACATGACAATGTTTGTGGCGAAACCAGGATAATTCCAGAGCAGGACTGCCTTGGTCTGACCCAAAGAGGTGAATTGTTAAGCATTTTCCTGGTGTGAATGCGGACTGGTCTCCCCAATAGGTGGCGCACACCACAAGTCTATTAATACACCCATGTCAAGGAACATTTTTTTGGGTCTTGCTGCTGGACAAATGACTTTGATGATTATTAATGGATGGAGCTGCTTAGGCAACATTTTCCACATGTGTTGCACATGCCTATGTGCGTACAGAGAGGGAGAGACGCACACTCAATCAGGCTATATTTGACATTTGTTAGCTATCGTTAAAAAATGACCTTTGGATAATTGCTTCTCCATGGACAGAAGTGCATCAGATTCTCTAAACATGTTAGACCAGAAGCATGTAATTTGAAAGGTCAGCAATAGCGAGCGAGATGCTGTAACATGTTGGACGATGACATGCTGACTTCAAGGTGAGAGAGCACAGCCATGCTGGTCATTCTTTCCTGCCACAAAAGCTGTTTTTACCCAGAATGCTTTCTGTAAACACGGCTGATGCTTCTGCTCTCTGTACTTCTACTTATTGTATCAAACATACTGAGCTGTGTATTTTTTCGTGTATTTTTCATTCTCTGTATATTTCTACTGTACTGTATGTACTTTTGCTAATTTCTTATTTTAACCCTTGCTGTTGACTACTCTTTTTGCCAATTCCTTTTGAACAATTGCATTCATTGTTTGAGTCAAGTACTGAATGTTTTGTCATTTAAGACAATACAGCTAGGCATGCAATTAAAAATGTATACCTGCCTGAAGCAAGTGCAAGTCGGGCGTACATAATGACAGTCAGCCAACCTTCTTTCATACAACCTTCTTTCATACAACCATCTGTCATACAACCTTCTTTCATACAACCTTCTTTCATACAACCGTCTGTCATACAACCTTCTGTCATACAACCTTCTTTCATACAACCGTCTGTCATACAACCTTCTTTCATACAACCGTCTGTCATACAACCTTCTTTCATACAACCTTCTTTCATACAACCGTCTGTCATACAACCTTCTTTCATACAATCGTCTGTCATACAACTGTCTGTCATACAACCTTCTTTCATACAACCGTCTGTCATACAACCTTCTTTCATACAACCGTCTGTCATACAACCTTCTGTCATACAACCTTCTTTCATACAACCGTCTGTCATACAACCTTCTGTCATACAACCTTCTTTCATACAACCGTCTGTCATACAACCGTCTGTCATACAACCTTCATTAGTTGGAACATTTTTTTCTGGAGTTTCCTTTAGTTAAGCTCCTTCATTCAGCCTGGGCGGCACAAAGACATAGTAAGGTCTTCACCAAGCCAAAGCTACAATCACCCATGCTCACACACTCCTGAATGGCCCAAATCAGGGAGAATTCAAATCTTCAAAAGAAGGAACCTTCTAAACAGCACAGCCTGGGGTAAGCATTGAATATCTCACTTTGAGTATCTGGGTGAGAATGGCCAGGTCAAATAAATATGACAATGCATGTAGACACTGCCTGTATCTCCATTGCTCCCCAAAACAGGTGTGCATGTCAGCAAAGGAAAGGAAGAGAAGTTATAGAGGAGAAGGCCCCTCAAATCACATGTGAAGTTATAAGCAAAGCCTTTGAATGGTGTTGAAGGCAGAGCGTGCATGGCACAAAGCTCATCTGAGATCAGACGTTTTCTGTGCTATAACTACTGCTGAACAGGTGTCCATGAGTGTTATGGAAATCATGAGCAATGGGCATGTAATCCGGGTCCCGGAGCTCGGAGAGGAACAGCACTGCCTGATGCACAGGTCAGGAGGAAGGGGATGAGGGGTGTAAGTGGCACCCTGTAACTGCCACCAGCTGGATATGTACCCTCACCTCAGTAAATTATTGGGATGACTGAATTTCGCCAAATCTTTATTGGCTTTGAATTTTCAGGCATTCATGTAATGGAAAAATATATATAGCTATTTGTTGTGTATATATATAAGAGAACACAGTTGCGAAGCACATTTCCAAAATCATATGACATTTATACATAGTCAAATGGAAGCACATCAGACATTTGTTACTATGCTGATTTGGTTCCTGTGGAAAGACATTTTTTCATTGCCAGGGATTAACCAAGCGCCCTTCTGACTCTGGCCTGGATTTCCGTGTTTCGACTGGCACGTTTGGGTCAATGTGATGAATCACCAGTGCTGGACTCGGACCAGCTGGAGTATTTCGCTTGGATAAAAACATCTGACAGTGACAGGCTGCTTGCCCACGACCAGGCCTCTGCGGTCCCAGTCAGTTTATAGTATTTGGAATAACGGAATAGTTCCATCTCACCAAGTACCTAATTTCGTTCCCCAAGGTGTTACTGCGCTAATTTCTGCAAGGCTAGAAGGCTTTATATAATACCAGAAATTTGATCACTTCAACTGTAAGGTAATAGGGTGAAAATTCTAAAATGGGACCACAGAACAGATTTTGGATCTCTTAACACTCTGCATGCTACATTAATAAGCTACATTGCTTTTAAAATGTGTCTTCTGTTGGGGTAGAATGGTGGTTCAGATGTTCTGTTATGACCTGTCACCTTTTGGCCATGCTCCAGTCCAAGCTGAATTGTTTACACTTAAAAAATAAAATACAATGTTTGATTACGCATGAATATCCATCCTTCAAAAACACTTTCCATGGTCGTGGTCACAGGGATGCACCCCGCACCTATCCCATGCAGCACTGGGCAGGGGACGGCAGCCCACCATCGTCCATCGCAAAGCACAAAAATGCAAAAATGTAAAGACGGCAGTGAGTAGGGTTGCCACTTTTCATGCAAAAAAATAAAGGAGGCCTACCATAGTGGGGACTTGCCACAACCACGACGTACCAAATGATGCACCAGTGGTGGTAAATCAACTTCAAAACCAAATCAAAAATAAAAACCGTATTGATTAAAAAAGGGACGTACAATTTCTATTGTCAAATACGGGACAATTCCGTATTTTAAGGGACGGGTGGCAACCCTAGCAGTGAGCCTAACCCAGGAGAAATGGCTAGATGGTGCAGCTGGGAGCTGAACCCTCCGCCTTGGAGGTGTAACGCAGCTGAGCTGCAGTGCCACCCATGACCTGGAACCTACAATGTCCTGTGTCGGTCATATTATAAGTGCTTCTGGTGTCAGGATCCATATCAGCCTGGCATTTCCCTGGTCTGTCCCGTTCTGTGTTTCCCTTAATATGGCCTCCCCAGCAGTCACATGGCCCCCGGGCAGTCACATGACCCCCGGGCAGTCACATGGCTCCTCTGGATGAGTGGCTAGCTGTGTTATCCAGGCCTTCCTATTGTGTGGCTCGCAGGCTGCCTTATGCTTTTCATTTTGACAAATTATGTTTATTTGTATTTCCTTGATTTACTCGTTTGTGTTTACGGTTGCTTATCTAGTCTCCCATGGTGTTTGATCCTTCACCTGGTGATTGCCCCCACCTCGTGCACCGTGTGCCTGCCCCGTGCCACCGTGGTTTGGTTATGTATGGTTAAGGTTAGGGCTGGATAGGGGCTAAGGGTGTCACAGTTAAGAATTAAGGTTATACCCTTAGGAGTGAATGGAGAGTCCCCATAAAGACAGGAATACATGGTATGTGTGTGTCTATGTGTGTAGCTGTGGTAGTTCCTTGGGTTGGCTATGATTGTTATGGTTGGTCCTGTGCTACCTAGTAAGTGTAACATGCAATCCACAGTAACTGAAAACTGAAATACTGGAGGAAGGATTCTAATGATTTAATTTATCATTTTCTTCTTTTGTTAGCGTTAGTATTTTTAGTGTAAGTACTGTAGCTCCTTATGGTCTGTCATAAACTAAATATGGTCCTTTGTTACACATTTTACACGAATTATGGGATACGGAACTCATAAATATCACAACGCAAAGCAAATATTTGAGAAAGAGCGATGCAACATTATGTTATATACAGTCCCTTCCAAAAGTACTGGAACAGCAGGGCCGGTTAATTTGTCTTTGCTGTACATTGAAGACATTTGTGTGTCAGATCAAAAGATGAGAAGAAAGATCGGAGTTTCAGCTTTTATCCTCTGGTATTTACACCATGTTAAACAACATAGAACATAGCGCATTTTCTATCTGGTATTTACACCTAGATATGTTAAACAACATAGAACATAGCGCATTTTCTATCTGGTATTTACACCTAGATATGTTAAACAACATAGAACATAGCACATTTTGTATCTGGAATTTACATCTAGATATGTTAAACAACATAGAACATAGCACATTTTGTATCTGGAATTTACACCTAGATATGTTAACCTTTAACCACTCATTCAATTTCAAATTCTGGCCAAAAAAATTAAATTGATTTTAAGTTTAAATCAATTGATTTAAAATTATATAAAATCTTACATCAAACAAGCTATAAAATGAGAGCCGGCAAGGAAATTAGTAAAAGAATGTGTCAATCAGGAGAAGAATGTGGTGGTACAGCAACTCTAAGAAACCTAAGAAAAGAAGCAAAAGCGCAATCTGGATACAGTCCTGGATTTCACGGGCAGCAACTCAATGAAATTACAAGCAACTTCAGAAAAAAAGCCCAAGTCGCTAAACGTGACAAATAGGCTCTGGCAAGCTTTTGCTGCCCTCTTGTGATATGAGTTAAAATGTTATCATTGTAATTTTAAAAAGAGAAGATAAACAATGCAAAAATGTGCTCTGTGTATAGCCTCCTAATCCTTAAACAAATAAAAGCAAAATAACTGTTACCATGAACCTGTCCTAGGTAACAAGGCAGCCTGTGTGTCCACTCTTGGGGTGTTCAATATGGCGCGGAATTGTTCTTGATGATTTAGATGTGCTTAGCATATATTGCAGTTTGGGTGTCCCTGCTTCTCTTACGCTGGTATGGAGGGTAAGCGATACACACTCCTCTTTTTGTGAAGTCTTGTGGGGTCTGAAAAAAAAAAAATAGACACATGGCAGGTAATTTTGAAATTCTAGTTAGCTGAATTGCATGTTCTTTTGCATTAAGGCCTTTGAAATTTTGGTTTAAATAGAAAAATCATAAGATAATAATCTATAGTCAATCACAGAAAATGTAACTGCAAGCAATATTATGTATAGTATGGCAGAGTAATACTGCCAAGTGACTGCACATTGTCCATTATTTTGAATTTTCTCGTCTGAAACTATGAGAAGGTGGATGTGTATGCGTGGTAGCTATATTTGCATCAAGTGGTGAGCATCATAGGCAATTGTAATACATATAAATATTACTACTGAGGAAAATATTTTTTGTTATTTTGCTTTGTTTCTCCCTAGTGGGAGACTGCAGTACTGCAAGTATCTAGGCCTACAGGCATGTCAGTGTTCAAGGGTTATCCTACATTTTATCACAGTGCTTCAATTCAAGGGTGCTGTGTTTGGGATCAGGGTTTTTCCCATATGAATGAATGGCCGGTCTTCACTAAGATAGGGATACAAACGTGTGTGTGTGTGTGTGTTAGTGTCTGTGTGTGTGTGGGTTTGCATAGATCACATTTGAGGACTAAAATGTCCCCAGAGTATGGTAAAACCAGAAATTTCAAATCTTTTCAGGTCCTCATTAGGATAACTTCAATTTTATAAAAATCTGTGACGAAAAACTAAAAATGCCAAAAGTCTTGTATTTAGGTTGGTTATTTATGGTTAAGGTTAGGGCTGGGTTGGGGTATGGGGTGTCATAGTTGGGATCAGGGTTATACCCATAGGAATGAATGGAGTGTCCCCATAAAGATAGGAATACATGGTATGTGCGTGTGTGTGTGAGTGTGAGTGCACGCGTGCTGCCGGAGGTAGGCAGATGGATGGCTGTATGGTGGAGCTGCATGAAGCTGAATGCAGCAGAGACATCCACAAGTGGGGATGCTGGTCAAGAACTCACAACTCGACTCAGACTCAAGTCACAAAATTGATGACTTGTGACTCAACTCGGCAAAACTGATGGAAAGACTTGGACCCGACTTGGACTCTATGACCTGAGATGACTTGAGGTTAGAGTCCCCCTCTGGATACCAAAACGTTAATTGAGTCATTTTAGAGTATATGAATTCTCTGCTGTCTCTGCTTTTCTTTTGGCTGAATACTAGGTGTCCTGAGATAGTTTGTTGGAAAGATGCATCACTTCCTGCTTATACGCAGATGTAAGAATTGTGTGAGGACAACCTTGAGAGAATGAAGACTCACTTTTCAACCCATCTCTGCCTATGATGGACTTAACCTTCAACGTACTATGGTGGGTTTTGCTGCAGCTAGTATTAATCACTAAAAGGCAAACACCCTGACAGACATATATAGGGACTCGAGTTACATTACTCACAATTCACCTCGGACTTGAGTCACAAATTTGATGACTTCTAACTTGAAAACAAAAATGAAGTAAAGACTTGGACTTGACTTGAACTTGAACTTGAGGGCAGGGGTGTAGCCAGGATGTTTAAAATACCGAGGCCAAAAGTGTTAGCCCATCCTAGGTGTGCCCCGTAATGGATCCTGGTTATTGGAATTGCAGAAAAAATATTGAGGACTTGACCTGGGTGGTAGGTATGGGCATGCTTGAGGGCACATGACTTGAGACGGATTTGCAATGTTTTGACTCGAGACTTGGCTTGGAATCGCCAAGGAGTGACTTATTCCCATCCCTGGCAGCATCCAGAAAGAATTGGCTTCACTTGCTCTTCTGCGGTCCCTGCTTTTCTCGCAGGGACGCGCTTTGCTGCTGTCAGGCACACCTGTACTGTGACGGGATCAAGCTGTCACCCCTCAGGTCTAAAACTTCAACTTTCTCTGGTAAATTCTAGTAAAATCTGTTTTTAGTTAAATATAGACTACAGATTAAACTTTTCCCTTTGGTGTAGTAAATATACAACTGCGCTTAATTTACAGAGGAATGCGATCATGCATCGCTCAGCTGCTTCCATGAGCGTCTCCCACACGCCCTATTCCTTTAGCTGCACTTTAGGACGACTTCAGCTCAAAACAAACACAGATAAGCCTGCATCTCCAAAAGGTTATTCGAGTGCACATGGAGGAGAAACCACTCCAGCTGAACGCAGTAGTTCTATGTTACGGTTTCACTTTCTTGTTTTAAGTAAAACGAAAGGAAGAGTGGCAATTGTGTTTGTTTTCTTAGCCCAGCTGCGCTTGCCATGCATTACTGCGAGGGAGCGGGCCTGTGAGCACACGCGGCAGGATAACAAGAGGAATAATGTTTGATTTGACAATAGGTTATCAAACCATAAAGGTCATCATAAATATTTTAGCTGCTATTAACGATTTGTGATGCCAGTGTAAGGTGAGACTTCTGCCCAGTAATATTTATTTATTGAAGGAGAGAGGAGCTCTCTTGGTGTCTGGCTTGGCGTTACATGGGAATGATTACTAACCCTTGAGTTGTGCCCGCAAAGGGCACATCACCTTAAACGGGTCAGTGTTTCCATCACGGACGTTTGTGAGGTAGCCTTTTTCCTGAGGCCGCTTACTGTGAGTGACAGGGCGGCAGAGGTACGGGGACAGGGCGGCAGGGGTACGGGGACAGGGCGGCAGAGGTATGGGGACAGGGCGGCAGGGGTATGAGGACAGGGCGGCAGGGGTACGGGGACAAGGCGGAAGGGTTACGGGGACAGGGCGGCAGGATTATGGGGACAGGGCGGCAGGGGTACGGGGACAGGGCGGCAGGGTTACGGGGACAGGGCGGCAGGGGTACGGGGACAGGGCGGCAGGATTATGGGGACAGGGCGGCAGGGGTATGGAGCCCATTGGGCTTTTGCCAGCCTCCCCAGGGCCACAGCCAGTGGTCTGGATGGGTTTCGGCATTGCTGGGCATGTGCTAACTGCTCCAGCTGACCCCTGGAAGGTCACCATTAGTATCGCCCCCACCCTCAAAACCGGACCTCCAACTCTGCAGTAATCCGCATCTTATGAGTGTCAGCTGGGAGCGACTAAAGCCGGCTTCTTTAAATCACACAGAGTATGCCTGACCTAACGTGGCAGCTGACGTCAGGGGATGGAGCGCGCACATGACTGCACGTGTTTGTGTGCAGTTCGCCTAGCGCACATTTAATTTCCAGTCTTTCGAGAAAGTTCAGAAGCAGACATTATGAGAAAACGACCTGGTACTCTATTCGTCTGCATGTATGCAGTTTTCCCATAAGTCAGTGCTGCATTGTTGTGGACGAGCTCGTGTGCAGCGATAGACAGAGATATGAGAACCGGAAGCACCCCCAGAAGAATGTACAAATTTGGAAAGTGAGACAAAGTGGTTCCTTTTCACAAGAATGGAGAAGTGACCCGTCCTGTTACTGGAAAAGCCCCACTCACTTCTACTTACTGGCGGTGCCACTTATGACACGATGAAATGCCAGCACCATTTTTAGGGCCTGCCGCAGAAAATACTTAGAATCATACAGAGAGAGTAAACCTCCCCATTAACACTGAGGTCTGGAGTTAAATTTCGGAGGGCAGTCAGCAGGAGTCCCCTTACAGGAGAGCCTCTCTTTTTCAAGCCTCTGCGGCGATAGGCTGCCATAGTCAGTGGGGAATGTGCAGCTAGTCCAAACCTGGAGTTCTGTGAAAATCTCAGCTGCAGTCTGCCCAATGGCTTCCAAAGGCATCCTGAAAACATGCTAGATACCAAAGGCCAATGGGCATCCAGGATTTTCCCAGCAGTGGCCTATAGGGGGCGACAAGTGATAACACAACACCTTAAGCAGATCCAGTCTGAGCAGAACCTCTCGCACAATACCCGTAATGCCTCAACCCTCTGACCTTTTGTTCACTTTTTGGTTATGGTTTGCTGGCTTCCTGTAAAAAGGCCATTCTGGATTTTTATTACCCTGCATTCAGCACAAACAGCACACTCTGCTTTGCATTAACCTATTTTTTATTACTGATGTTCATAATGTTTTTGTCTGTCGTGCTGCTTCCTGTGGCCTAACTCGTGATATTAATAATATTCCTTGGATATTTATTAAGCATTAAGATATGCTTAGCTAACGTAAGTTGTATTTAATGAAGGATGAAGAAGCCAGGCACTGTTCTCTCACTTCTGCTCATCTGCATGGCTCTTTATGTAAAATGAGACGTATTATATGCTTGGTGATGGACTCGTACCCCAGCACCGGCGATCCCGCTGTCTCCGTGCTCCCAGCTGAAGTGCTCTAGTTAACGGTCAACTGTGCCTCTCGCAGCGGCTCCTTCCTGTGTACCATGTCCCCTAATTAGCAGCGCCCTGGCTGTGCTCTCCCCAGGGTGACCACGCTCTGCCGGCATAATCCCCGGGGACCGCCAGCCCCACGCCCGAGCCACGCACCGTGTCCCAGCCCGTGACTCACGTGCAGGAGTGTTTTTGTTTACGTTTCCATCCACTGGGCCAGGGCCCCTGAGGCCATAACGCGGCACGGCCTGTTTTTCCCTGCGGTGCGGCTGACGATGGCCCCAGGCCGCAGAGCCGCTTGCCTGGGGTCCGCTGATTGGAGCTCGCCGCTCGCCCTCATGCCGGGGCCTGCTCAGGCCCGCTGGGACACTGATCCTGCCGCCAATCATCGCGTGGTGCATGCGTGACAAAAGCCGGCCACACGCAATGTCTCTCTTCCTCACACACCATCTGCGTCACAGTGCCCCCTGTGGCAGGGGAATGTACGTACGTTTGGAGCGAGCTTCGAATCTCAGTCAAGCGGCTGAACTTGCGACTCAGTCTAACCCCATAGAAACAGGAAATCGCGTTTGAGAGACATGGCTCTCAGCGTAGGGGCTAATCAATCCCATTGGCCGGTTTAAGCCCCTCGTGAAGAAAACCTCTCTCCGCCAGACAGTGAAGGTCAAACCCTGTTTGTTTGCCTTGACTCATCCGTCCCCCCGTGCATTGCAAGGCCAGTGGCATTTGCAGTCGGATGGCGGGCATCGCCGTGATTCCCGGCTTTGGGGGGCTTGTCCAGCGTGACGCCGACCCAGCAAGCCGCCGCTGCATTTGGAAGGCCGGACGTGGATTTTCTCTCCTCCTCCTTTTTTTTTTTCCCTGTGATACCAAGCCGTAGCAAATGGTTTCCAAGGTAACAGTGGGATTTTGGCTGGCAGCCAAGCCCTGCAGTGCTGAGCGCCACCACACAGACAGCAACCTAAATATACACACGCACCGCGAAAATACGCTGGCAGCCGTACACAGCACGTCGCCGCGCGGAAGGAGGGCCGCTCGCAAAGCACCGTCTGCCGCCCCGGCTTCCCTCTCCAGAGCCACGTGGGCATGTTCCTGTATATTTTAAGGAATCACTCCAGATACGATAGTGCGTAAAAACCTTTCGGGCGGGTCATTCTGGGCGAGTATTGGGTCTGCCCACCACGACAGCGTAGGACAGAGCGTGGGTGTGCTGGCAGGGACGGGCAGAGTGCGTGGGAGCACCGGGAAGGGGGCGGGAAAGGAACCGAATCACCGGAACGTCAGCAAACGCCGGCGCAGCGTCACTGCGGACGTGCGGTTCCTGCGGCCCCCTGAGGAACACGCCGGGTGTCTGTCCCCCTTCCATGATGACTACCCGCCAAACCGGTCTCTGACATCAGAAACAGCACGCATTTCCAATACTGCAATGGCAGGGGGGGAGCAGCATGTCTTCCAGCCCGCACACATCTGCAGATGCATGAATCCCTGCAGCAGGAGGTCTCGCAGACCTTGGGCGAAGACAGGAAAATAGCTGCTAAGAAACTGCAGCTAAGAAGGTTACGAGCACGGCCCAGAGTTCCAAGGAATAAGCATGACACGGAGGATCAGACATGGTCATGTGACGTTTCTTCAACACTTCCAGCCAGCACAAAGGCCTGGGGAATTTTTATTCATTCCCTGTAATTTCTCAGAGCTGGGGCGCCATTTCCAGCTCTCCCAGTACAGAGACTTTCTCTGTAGTAGCGTGCTGCAGTCGGTTCAGAGTCCCAAGGGCGGTGTGCACTCCCCGGAGGGGGGGGGGGGGGGGGGGGGGGGGGGGGGGGGGCGGCTGTGGTGGGTGGGGCTCTTGACAGGTATCTTGGGGTCTTCTCGCCATTGTTG
>JAODKM010000099.1:10625433-10637511 GCA_026780845.1 Petrocephalus sullivani | reverse complement strand
GGCTATTACATGCCGTCCTACTGGGATGTGTTCTTGGGGGGGTGGTGCGGGATGCTGGGGTGGGGCAGGGGGGGGGGGGGCGCGGGCCGGGGGGGGGGGGGGGGGTGGGGGGGGTTGGGGGTGTGTGGGGGCCCTGCATGGCTGCTTTTCCTGCACGTGGCTTTCCTCAGCCAGCTTGCAGAGCACACAGTTTCAGCGCCAGGAGCCGGGAGATTACAGCCCAGGGTAAATAAAAACGTAGTGAGATGTGGAGGTCACCTGCCCTTACTCCTCAGACAATAAGAATGTGCGGCATAAGGAATTTCCGCAAAGATTTACTGTGTATTATAAATGCTTACATCTCCAGGAAGTAAGCATGTTTGAAAGTTATCAAGCAACCTTGTAAAAAAAGATCTATAGCGCTGTTCAACCTATGAGCTATACACTCCTGATTTCTCAAGAGAATATTTCTATATTAGGAAATTTAACGGAACGTGGCATGTTATGCGCAAATAAAATGTACGTATTGTATGCGTCTTTTCCAGTAGACCTCTTCCCATGGGAAGCCTTTTGCCTGTGACAGTTCAAGGTAATCCTGATCTGGTGAATGAAATGAGTTCTTAGGAACTCACCATCAATGGTAATTGTTTCTGACTGGTTTTCTTCTCAGTAAGCCTGAGTTGGGTCCTGTGGCTGCTGGGGCCATGGGAAGAGCCCTCTAACCCATCCCTCCTCTGGGCCCCTTTGCCTTTCATCTGCCATGAGCGGCTGGAATTCCGAGCCAGCGCAATGTGGCTGGCCATGGAGTTCCGCCCACCCACCAGGCATTCCAGCAGGGCATTGTGGCTGGGATTCAATAGGGTCACAGGCAAGGAAATGAACTAGGAAGTTTTCACAAGAGTTGAGCTTCTATTTATGACCGTTTCTTTAAACCACTTGAAGGGTCCCTGCCCTGCCACTGTGGGCCTTTTTTAGAAGGATGTCGTCTGGGACAGTCTCTTAAAGGAACATAAATGCTGGCTTCGCTGGATCCTCTGTCAATGGCGCTGTGAAATCTGTAATATTAGTTTGAGCAATATCCACCCATCTGTTGCTCGGTGTAGGAAGCACTTTTGCCGTGGACACCCTGGACGTGACTGCTGAAATTAAATTGGAAGTGTAATTTAATACAAAAATCACATTATAAATACATTCAATCTATTGTTACATTGCACTGTATCTCAAAATGGCTGATATGAGCAGAAGAGCATTTTTATTGTGCACACCATCACCCACGGCTGCAGCGATAATGTGACTAAAATCCATATGTAAATGTCAGTCACTTTCCAGCCAACCTCTGTGGGAGCTGAAGC
This sequence comes from Petrocephalus sullivani, assembly GCA_026780845.1. Taxonomy (NCBI): domain Eukaryota; kingdom Metazoa; phylum Chordata; class Actinopteri; order Osteoglossiformes; family Mormyridae; genus Petrocephalus; species Petrocephalus sullivani. The sequence continues at coordinate 10,636,180 of JAODKM010000099.1, read as the reverse complement.
TGCCTAGTGCTGTGTGAGGGAGGCTGAACGGACCGTGCTCTCTGTGAGCGTGTGTGCCTGTGATGGTGAGAATCTGAAGGAGGCTGAACGGAACAAGCTCTCTGTGAGCATGTGTGTCTGTGATGGCGAGAATCTGAGGGATGCTGAATGGAACGGGCTCTCTGTGAGCGTGTGTGCCTATGATGGCGGCAATCTGAGGGAGGCTGAACGGAACGGGCTCTCTGTGAGCGTTTGTGTCTATGATGGCGGCAATCTGAGGGAGGCTGAACGGAACGGGCTCTCTGTGAGCGTGTGTGCCTATGATGGCGGCAATCTGAGGGAGGCTGAACGGAACAGGCTCTCTGTGAGCGTGTGTGCCTATGATGGCGGCAATCTGAGGGAGGCTGAACGGAACGAGCTCTCTGTGAGCGTTTGTGTCTATGATGGCGGCAATCTGAGGGATGCTGAATGGAATGGTCTCTCTGTGAGCGTGTGTGCCTATGATGGCAGCAATCTGAGGGAGGCTGAACGGAACGGGCTCTCTGTGAGTGTTTGTGTCTATGATGGCGGCAATCTGAGGGAGGCTGAACGGAACGGGCTCTCTGTGAGCGTGTGTGCCAATGATGGCGGCAATCTGAGGGAGGCTGAACGGAACGGGCTCTCTGTGAGCGTTTGTGTCTGTGATGGCGGGAATCTGGAGACGTTTGCTTCAGAGTCCATTTTCAAGTTTCACAGTTCTCAGACACAAAAAGATCGCATTTGAGGACCAAAATGTCCCCATAAAACCTTTTAGGTCCCCATTTGGATAACCTAAATTTTATAAAAATTTGTGAATGCCAAAAGTCTTGTATGTGGGTTGGTTACTTATGGTTAAGGTTAGGGCTAGGTAGAGGTTAAGGGTGTAGTGATTGGAATTAGGGTTATGCCCATTGAAATGAAGGGACAGTCCCCACAAAGATGGGAATACAGATATTTGAGTTTATATATGTGTGTGTGTGTGTGTGTGTGTGTGTGACTCTGCATATAGCTCTCAGCTTCTAAGTGCCAGCTTTCCGTCTGTATGTGACGAACGGGTCCATTCATTAACATATCCTTAGGAATTTCGGCACTAAATATTGCTTATATTCATTCATTTGGACATTCCTTAAATTTAATATATTACTTTATATTAATAAATGAAATATAAAGCTATGCTACATAAATCAGACCATATATATATATATATATATAAAATACTGTTTATATTTTTGATCTATATTGCATGTTTAATGTTTTTATGGCTGAGAGCCAGGCTCCCGGCTGCCCTATGACCTTGTACTGGAAAAGTGGTTGAAAGATGGATGGATGGATGGAGCTTTGGCTGGTCAGTATTTATCCACCTTCGTTATCCATGCTGCCGGTCTGCTGGGAGCTGCTGCTCTTCCATCAGCTTTCCGGTCCCTCCCCCTGGAACAGGTCCCTCCCCCTGGAACAGGTCCCTCCTCCTACCCCGTCTCATTCGACTCGCTGACGCCCATCTACTTTTCTCCCATCCTGTCGGGGAGAAAGAAGAAAAACAATCAAAATCAAATAAACACCATAACGGAGAGATTGCTCCATTTAGGTCTTCCAAGAAACAGAGAGGTGGGATTAAAATAGACCTCTGAGATGTGGTTTGTTTAATAGTATCCGGCCTGGAAGCCCTAGCATCTCTTATTGAATCAGGTCCATTAGTGGTCTACAGTGCCTTCTGCTGCTGGGTCAAATATACAAGCTAGTAGCAGTAGGAGTATCGCTAGCAATCTCTAGCATAGAAAAAATAAGAATAGAATCGAATAGAATACCTCTCTAGTCATCGTACACGTGCAATGAAACACTGTGTGCTTCCCACCGAACTAGTGTTTAAATACTTAATGCTAAAATGCTTCTTCTTGGTCTCCCTCCCCGGGCAACGATGGGACAGAATCGTTTTCAATTACAATGCAATCAATCAAAACTTTCAGCAGACCGGGTTCCCCTGACTGTAGTACAGCCTGACCTTGCGGGATTCCCGTCCTCACTGCATTTGAGAGATCCGTGCCAATAGGTCAAGGAGCTGCTATTTGAGACTCTGGGGCCCTGGCAGCGGCGGCCAGGCGGTCAGGAAGTGCGGCGACCTTTTCTGCAGGCAGGCGGGGCGAGGAACTGTTCCCGCCAGCCTGCAGTTCTGGGGGAGGGGGGGCTCTTCTCGCAGCCTCGTCTGATGGGATTCCCGCCATTGCGTTCCCCAAATCCTGTTTCATGGCCAGTGGCTCTCAAAGCCGGGCCCTTCTGGGGGAGGCACTGGGCTCCTCGCCATTGAGCGGCCCACTTTTGCCCCCTTGGTGTGAGGAGCTTGCTTATGGTCTGGCAGGTTGGGCGGGGGGTGGGTCGCCCATGCTGAGGATGTGCGAGACGCCAGAGTCTGCGCATAGAAAAAATGTGCTGGATTCAGATGGGTACCAGATCTGAGGTTTTTGTTTTTTTTTTGTTTAACATTTGGGTGCCATGCAATAAAGGCTTAACCTGAAGAGAAATAGTATGCCTGATTCCCTGGGCTGGGGTGTGCAGTAATTTTAATATCATTTAAGATCATTCCTGGGGTAATGAGTGCTGCACACACACTCCATTATGCTCGCTGCATTACGGAACCTCAGAATGTCACATTCGCCTCCAGCAATACGGCTCTATTTTGGCCAAGGGTCATAGATCAAATTTCCCCTTTCTTTGGGTTTGCGGAATTCTTCTGGTTACAAAATTGTCCTCAAGGAAGAATGAAACACATCAGGAAAGGTTTACGGTGGTCTGTCTTCTGGAAGGGTGGGTGCTGCCATGCCAGGCGAGGGGGGGCTGCAGACAGGCTTTGATATGGCTCCCTGTGCACTTCACACACCCAGCCGACTGCACTGTCGTCTGCCTTCTCCGCTCCGGCTCAGTGGCCGGCAGCTTCTGCTGATTCCAGAGGGTCCTCTGCATGAGCTGATGCAAAAAGGCAGGTGGGAGGTAACTCAGAGATCAGCTAAGACAGTGACAGCGGGGGGCCGAGGAATGCCCCTCTGGAATCTGGGTGACTGAAATGTCACACGTTTAAGAAACATGCAGGGCTGCTCTCCAGCGTTGCTCGGAGGCCAAAGAAACTGGCTCCACAGTGCCGGCTAGGTGCATCTTTTTGTGAATTTCGGGGATTTCATTAATCAGCACTGCTTTGATAAGACGGGTAGCAGACGGGTAGTATCTGAAAAGCACCGACAGACCTGCTCTCCTCCCACACACACTCACCCCCTGCCATCAGATGCATGGAGGAGACGTGGTCACTATGGGTCAGTGATCACTGAACACTTCACCTTCTCTCCCAGCAATGCCATTGTGAAGCACTCTAACCCTGACTGATCGTGCCGCTTTGGTGTTCCTAGAGACATTAATGGCCGTGGGAGTTACGATTGTCAGAAGCTGGGAGCCCAAACAAAGAGAGAGACCCCATGTGGTGGCTGAGGGACGAGGTCAAACTATGACATAAAGATTAAATGGTGGCCGAGCTAACGGACTGATGGCCTTACTGGGACGTGGCCTCCTGCACTTAGGAGTCACGGCAAAAGTGTCATTTCAGCAGGAAATTTTAAGTCCCATCCAGCAAAACAGCTTCAGTCTACATTGCAGGCTTGATGTTCTTGGCAAAGCCGAATGCCTTCTGAGACAGTGCAGTGCTTTGTGCAGAGGCAGAGCAGGGCTGAGGAGGTATCTCCCAGCTTTCCTCCAGGTATGCTCTTTGTGCACAGACACAGGCAGGCCCTAATAATTACTGCCAGCATGTGCATCTTCAGGCTGCATACTGACAATCTCTCCCTTACTGGCAGCCCAGTCAGCTGAGCTCCAATTCTCCATTCTTCTCCTGGTCTTGTGCTAATCCCCTGCCATAATAAGGGTGGGGGAGGAGTAAGTGTAATGAAAATGTGTGTGTTCAGTGGAGGATGGCAGTGTGGAGTGCAGAGGCGTGGAGCGCCTCTTAAATGGACTTCACTGAGGCATCTCCTCCTTCATCTGGCCCTCCATGTCAGACGTCCGTGTCAGTGTAGTGTGAGAATTACGCCTATTTTTTTCCCTATTGTCCAATATCAGATATACAGCCCGTGCAATTTAAAAGTACTTGCCTTGCATGTCCTACTTCTGGAATCAGGTACAGGGACGCCACACACAGCCACCTGCATGTCCTGTAACCGTATCGCGCCGATCGTTTCCTAGGTGTCTTCTTACGGGTCCTGTTATACATCACACTGGAAACATTTACGCACCCTACTCCCGATTAAAGATTCACACACCAGGAGCACCCAGCTTTCTGCGCTCCCAGGCCTTTCTGCAGAATGCAAGTCAAGGTCACGCGAGGAAGGAGACAAACCTACAGAGGCCTGTGAGTCAGGCTCTTCACACTAATTATTCCCTCACATGCATTGCCAGCCCCCTGCCGATAATTGCACGCGATTATTGCAATGCATGCATGAACACAGCAGACGACGATGCAACTTTCGGTGAATGCAGCAGGACCTCCTGGGACAGACGGTGGCTGATTATGCAACAGGGGAAGGGAATTTAAAAAAAGGCACCGAACAAGACATTTAGTTTGAACAGATACACAAATACCGGCTTAATACTCGTGTAACTATGTGACCTAACAATTACAAAAATATACATATATATATATTAAAAAATCATGTAAAGTAACGGCGTAGCTTCCAGACAGTGTGTTTCTGGTGAGTATTCCTTAAACCCTAATTTTCAAACTCCTTCACTTAGCAACACCTCAATTACACATTTTATCAGTTATAATTAAGGTATAAAATGTGCATAGTCACTCCAATTTAGCATTGAAAAATGTATAACAAGTTACTTAAAGCTTGGTCCTCTACGATTCATTCATAATGCATAATAACGGTCGGTATAAGAATTAATAAAGCATTACAGCATCTCGTATTGTTGCTTATAATACTTCATAAGTTCCAGTGAAGCTCTCATCTATAATGTACTATAGATACCTTTTTAATGCATTATGATGGTCACTGTTAGAATTAAGGGAGCTTTGTACTGTATTATGAAGGTATTTGTAGAGCATTATATATGACAGCTTTATAAAGCATTCATAATGCATGATAAACACAACTATAATGTGCAATGCCTTTTTGTCAATATTTATATCCATGTTTATAATGCTGTATAAATGCATTATAATGTCTTATGAATGTGTTCATAGATTCTTACAGACATGACATTCATAGGGAATGCTTCATGTTTCATTCATCACCATTCTATCATCATTTCCCTGTATAGGCAAAGAGCGCTAATAATTTTTTTAGTATTATCCAGTTATATAAATATGCTGGACTGGTATAAATAGAGCTGCAATGGGCTGGCATCCTGTGCAGGGCGTCCCCTGCCTGACGCTCTGCGCGCCCTGGGCCGAGCTCCAGGCCCCGCATCACCCTGCACTGCATATGCACTTATGTAAGACGAATCATGGATATTAGATAACAGCATAAAATTATGTACTGTATGAAGACCCCAGAAACAGTGTGCATGGAGGGAACCGGTCCAATTCCATGTGTGACTCTGAAAGTGTGTGCAGTGGGGCTTCGCGAAACCGAGATTCACACCTGACACCTGCCCGTCACCGGTACGCCCCGCAGGACACCTGCTCCTGTCATGTTCACAAGGGCCTCTTGTGCTCACGCAGCCTTCCGCACCTAATCACTCACATCTGCTGGTATCACTGAGCCATAAACGCCACCGCTGCCCCAACGGACGGGAACAAGACTCTTCAGTTCCCAGCGATGTCCCAACAGGTGACCTGCTTTATTACTGGCCACCGTGCAATAACACCCCACACAGCTGTACGTCACTCACAGGCTCGAAACCCATTTATTTCAATCCCCTGCCAAGGCAGGAAAAGGCTACGGACCTAAACCCTGCTATGGGCGGCGATGTCACTAAATATTACAAAATGATAAGTGGCGGACAGGCTGAGGCACTGAATGCACAGCAGATCCATCTGCGTGGGCCCTATTTCAGCAGCAACATTACAAGGATGGGGAGCTTGGAGATGGTCTATGCATATTATTTTTTAAGTGTCTCCAAATGAGCAGCGCGGCGCGTGAGTGTGCAGGAGCGGCTGGCGTTACTCATGCCGCTGTTATTGTTATTGCGGTTATCACCGGCGGTAATGCCGGCCGCGGCGGGTGCCGCCTGGCTGCAGGGCTGTGAAATGCGCGGAAGCACTCCTCCTGATGAGAGGTTAATGGGAACTGCCGTGTCACATGACACCGGGCGGCGGGGGAGTACGAAGTGCAGGTGCGGGGAGTCGCGTCACCTTGGAAACGGGCCCCGGTGTTCTTCGGCACGCCGCGGCCGCCGTCACGCCGCTGTTTACATTACAGCACCTATGATAACCAAATAAGGCGAGGCTTCGCTGTCCCAGCTCCGTATTTATAATCGCCTGCCAGCTCCGGGTTTTTGTCCGAGTGCAGATGGGATTCCAGGAAAACCGACAGGAGGGGATTCTGATGAAGTTCTGGTTTACCGCTGGCTGGCCGGCCACGTTTCAGCAGAAATAGCTTAGCGGCAGCACCAGCCACGTGGCCGGGGAGCACTTTAACATGCACGCCCACTACGCTGCCGCAGGGACGGAAAAGGGCCTGCAGGGCGGCACTGTGAGCACGAGGGAGTATGCAGCGGGATGTGTTTGCCTGCACTGCGATCCCGGCACGTGGAATCGCTCCGCGAGATCGACTGAGCCATAGGGGCTATTAAACTTAAGCCGTGTGACTGTTGCCGCAGTCGGCAGCATTCCACATTAGCGCGGGGGGGCACATCATTACAGGAGGCGTGCCACGTGGTTACACTGGAAGTCACGAGCGGCATTATCGCGGCCGTCTGGAATGTGCCTGTGGCTGCCAGCAGCTCAGCTGCTGAGTTCCAGCTGAGTGTCACGTAAAAGTCGCCTGATTGTCTGAATGCCCCCCCTCGCCCCCAGTGGTCACCGGATCATACTGGGAATCACAGGATCCCAGGAGGCGGGGCAGAGCCTCACACGTGACCCCTCACCGCATTCACACTCCCCTCGGGCCACTCGTGCGCATTCTGATCATTCCAGCCTCCGTGACCCGACAGGCCGCTCCAGCCGCCCGGCGCTGAAGTCCATGGTTACGTCAGCTCCGACGTCAGGCCCGGTTCGTGCCCTTCTCCGTTCGGCCATATAAGGCCCTCCGTTATTCTCAGTTGAGGTCATGTTTCCACTGAGGGGTGAAAAGAAACCCAGCGGGATGGCCAGCCACACCGGCAAATGCCAGCGCTCCGCGTTCTCCTGTGGCCCGCTTCCCACAGTCATCATATGCGGACCGACACGGCTCTGACTCCGAGGGAAAACTGCAACACTACAAAATACATGGATATTTATATTTAGGAAGTGTGCCTCTCTTCCAAAATCTCCTGCTGGTCACCCCCCTCAGCCTGCAGGGGAATTAATATGAAAGTATTTTGATCATTTGGCACCGTATTTCAACAGTATAGTAGAGATTAAATATGGTATAGTAGAAATGAAATGCCCCCCGCCTCCCAGATGCCGCATGGTCCTTACAACCCTGGCTGTATTCGTTACCTGCATAACCTCATTAAAATGGCAGCCTGGTTTTGTGTTCTTGCTTTGATCCTGATGGTAGCAGTAACGCAGCAGCAGCGTGTCGGCCTGGGCGGCGCAGCTCCTAATGCGAATCAGCTGTGACGCGACACCACACCACATGTTTTCTCATTATTCCTTTGTTTTTACACAATTGGGCATTAGTCACTCTCTTCGGGTTCCATAAAAAAAAAACAAAAGGGGAGATGTTTACTACGCCATGGCTGTGGGTGGCTCCCAGCAGCAGCAGCAGGGTGCTGGGCTCTTCCAGAGGATGATTGCAGGGCTGTGGCTAAGCAGGGAACCTCACCAGGCTGCATTCCCTCAGTTCACTTCTATACTCAGTGCATATATGGTCGGGCCAGAGTCATGACCCCCTGGGGAGGAATATTCAGGCTCTTTTTCAGCCCTGTTTTCGCCGTGTCTGATCTCACCCCCCTTCGTTTCGTTTTTTTTTTCATTAAATAACAATTACCTCACCTGCTGTGATGCTAGGCCACCCAAGATGCACCAGCAGTACGGTAATGTGGCTGCCTTCCCTGCTTCAGGACGGAGATGATCCCCCTCAAAGTACACGTCTCTGGAAACATGCATGAGTGTGTTTCCGTCCAGCTGACACATCGGTGCACGTGTACGTCTGTGAGTCTGTATGCTGGTGTCTGGCCGCTCTGATGGCAGATTGACGGGCGTCCCAGAAGCCTCTGTGGCTGAAGTCCGCAGTGAGGCGGACTGTAACCAATGCAAGCAGGCACACCTGGGAAGAGGAGGAGCTGCATTACCGTGGCTCGCAACCAGAGGCCTCCCCCGTCCCGGAAGACCAGGGGCAGCAGTCAGTACCCTGACATATCGAGTGTGCGAGGCTCACACTCGAGCACTGACTGACTCAGCTCGATGCCAGGCAGCTGCTGGCCAAGCGACGGAAGCGATGAGCTGGAAGGCAGAGGAGGGGCTGGGATTTCTGCTGAGGGGGCCTGGCCTCCTGAAGCCATGCCCATATCTGAATGAGCAAGGAAACCGATCATGTACATGACGCTGGAGATGCGGTCGCCCACGAGGGACTGCCGGCCGGGAAACTGGCCCAGGTCCAGAGAGGAACAGCTGTCACCGGTGCACATGTCACTGGAAATGTGCTGCTTCTCAGCCTGGCTCTCGGCTGACATCCATAATCATCTGTCACATGGATCCACTTTAGGAGGATGGGTCAGTCTTGCAAAAAAACCCACCGGGATGGTAGGGAGTCGGTGGCGTTTCGCTCAAATTTTAGTGCGTGTAATTTAATAAACGAATAAAAAAAATCTACGCATATATATACACTGTCTATGTATTTTGTCAGGCCCTTCTACACCCCATAACAATGCCATCACACTCTCTCTATCTGCCAAAAAAAGGGAGCAGGCCAGCGCAGCCAGTCTTACAAAGGACGTGGGGGGGGCAGGAGATGGAGGGGAGAAGGGCCTAACACAGAAGCTGAGTGCAGCTGTCCGCAGACAGGCTCACGTCACGGAGCTGGAGCGTCACGCTGGGACCAGCAGAACTGTTAGGGGTCTGAAGTCCCTAGCTGGCAGGTGAACATGTGGCCCAGTACACACACAGAGTTAGGGAATCCCTCACTGCTGCTATTGCTTTGGTGAAGATCCCCCTCCCAGCATCTGCAGCAGGCCACACCCACCAGCCATCACATGACCGCCGCCCCCTTTTTCTGATTGGTCTCTTTTAGCCGAGAGCCGGGTGTCCGCAGTGAAAGGGCGTGTGCCTGCGAGGCTTGGGTAGTACCGCAGCTTATATTTTTTTTCTTGCGAAGGGTGGGAGCGGCGATGCCTGTCGCGGATGGGGAGGCGATAAATGCGCTCTGCCAAAGCGCGCTCCCAGTCTGTCACTGCTCACGGCTCCCACACCGCATGCGGCAGCTCCCCAGCCTTTTCGGAGACGACAGCCGTCTTTTACGCTGTCAGAAATGCTCACTGACGCAAGGCCCAGAGGTTAGGGCATGACAGGGGCCCTGCTGTCCCCCCCCACCACCACGAGTGTCAGTACTGCAAGACAGATGGTTCTTATTAAGCAACTAGACAGGAAGCATTTCGAATAGTAACAAAACGAGCAGGTTAGGGCAGGACAGGGACACTGCTGCAAATCCACCCTGCTGCCCTGCATTGGTTATAAAATGGATGAATAGTAACTATCAGTGTATGCAAGTGTGCCTGCAAATATCGTTAAATTTAGATAGCTACTCATTCCGCACGTTGCCTGCATTCCCCGTTGTTTTCCCACGGCCGTGCCTGTGGGTATAATCCTTATGCTTACTGTGTTATGTCAGTATTCCCGCTAAAGAGGGAAAACAAACAAACAGAATCTGCCGACCAGGGCAATCCAGCCTCTCGGTTTCAGCCAGCTGAACTACACAAAGTGTCAATTTCAGCACAAAGTCATAAAAAAATATATATACCCATGGTCACTGGATTGTAAAACCTGTAAAGAATAAGAACCAATAACCACCTACCCACCCACCCATCCACTCATCCATCTAGCCATACATCTACCTACCTACCCACCCACCCATCTATCCATCCATCCACCCACCCATCCATCCATCCACTCATCCATCTAGTCATACATCTACCTACCCACCCACCCAATTATCCATCCATCAATCTATCCTCCCATCATCCATCTATCCATCCATCCACTCATCCATCTATCCACCCATCCAACCACCCACCCATCTATCCATCCATCCACTCATCCATCTATCCATCCACCCACCCATCTATCCATCCATCCACTCATCCATCTATCCATCCACCTACCCATCTATCCATCCATCCACTCATCCATCTATCCATCCATCCATCATCCAACCACCCATCTATCCATCCATCCACTCATCCATCTACCCAATCACCCATCTATCCATTCATCCACCCACCCACCCATCCATCCATCCACTCATCCATCTAGCCATACATCTACCTACCCGCCCATCTATCCATCCATCCACCGATCTATCCATCCATCCATCCATCCATCAATCTATCCATCCATCCATCCATCCTTCTATCCATCCATCCATCCTTCTATCCATCCACCGACCCATCCATCCACCCACCCACCCAC
>JAODKM010000099.1:10606261-10618148 GCA_026780845.1 Petrocephalus sullivani | reverse complement strand
CCTCATGTGGGGGGGGCCCCCCCCTCTTTTTTTTTTCTTTCCTTTTTTCTCTGCCTTCCCTCCCCCTCCTCCCACTTTTGGGTGTCTCTTGCCCCCCCCCCCCCCCCCCGTGTACAATAGTTGATTAAATATAGTGGAGTAGTCTTCATCCCAGATTAAGATTATTCAACTGTTTTGTGAACTACAGAGATAATTGAGATAGCCGATACAGAGATAGCTAGATATCACATTTTCTTGCTCACAGAAACACTTAGTGGGTATATTATTTCGTCTACGTTCCTTGTGAGTACAGGGAAATGCATCTCATAGTGGGGCAGCGGAATGGCACCTGTCAGAGAAGGTACCCACTATCCCCCCGGGTCCACCAGTGCTGATCGAACCCTGCCTGTTATTATTATTATTACTATTGTTATTATTATTATTATCCCACTCTCTGAAGACTTGAAGGCAGGGGGCTGGAGAAGCCTGGAAGTGGTTTAGGGGAAAGACGAGAGATGCTGAGTGCATGCGGTCACGTCGTTACCATAATGGGTTACTAGTGTGTGTGCGATAAATACCAGTGAAAGGTCTATAATATGAAATATAGATATTAGCGGAGGAACAAGTCGGAGGCATGGTTTCTGATGCAATGTAATTATCCCGGAATCCTCCTCCTCTCCCTCATGCAGACTGTTTCCGTGCAGCGGGACCTGATCGCTTTGCCCTTCCTGGGCTTTAACAGCCCTCAAAGACGTGTCCAGTCTCTGTGTTAATCTCCTTAATTCCGAGTGGGCGGGGCATCGGGGTACCGGTAGGCATTACAGTGTAAGCGTGTGGCACTTCCTGGCCCGCGCGAGGAGCGCCTCACGCGGAGTGGCCGTGGCGCTGCCTAAGTCCCCCGGGAACTGAGTGTTCAATTTGTCGGTGGAGACAGACAACATAGAGGAGGAGACTCGGAATTAAGGCCAGAAGATGTTGCCCCTCTCCCCTGTGACTCTGGTTTATGAGGTTCCGATGATACTTCCGGCCCTTTGTGTGAATAAATAATGAGGCTGCAGTGGGGGGAGCATCCTGCCATGCCGAAGCGAGATGGAGGAGGCCTACTGCGGGCCGACTGCCTGCACCCAGATGGAGGAGGCCTACTGCGGGCCGACTGCCTGCACCCAGATGGAGGAGGCCCACTGCGGGCAGATGGAGGAGGCCCAATGCGGGCAGATGGAGGAGGCCCACTGCGGGCCGACTGCCTGCACCCAGATGGAGGAGGCCCACTGCGGGCCGACTGCCTGCACCCAGATGGAGGAGGCCCACTGCGGGCCGACTCCCTGCACCCAGATGGAGGAGGCCCACTGCGGGCCGACTGCCTGCACCCAGATGGAGGAGACCCACTGCGGGCCGACTGCCTGCACCCAGATGGAGGAGGCCCACTGCGGGCCGACTGCCTGCACCCAGAGGGAGACTCACTGCCAGCTTTCCGGTCTTCATCTGCCCCTTGCAGTGTGCTGCAGACTTCGCCACACAGGTATCGCTGCACCGTGAACTCTGTCCTACTTTAAGGTAATCGCTGCCAAGCACAATAAGCCCCAAGAATGAGAAGCGGCAGGAACCGTCCCCACATCCCGCCAGCACCAGCGCACAGACACACGTACGTGTGCAAAGTGAACACTCACATACATCTGCATTTATTCAAAATCCAACTCGCGCTACAAAAGGCAAAATGCGGGAACTCCATTTTACTGAACGTTTAATATAATGCATCCAAAAAAAATTACAAATATATTAACAATGACATGCAGACTAAGATCAAAGGCTTATTTAATGGCAAATGACCACAAGGCATAAAGTGTTTTGTTGTATAATTTTTTGTGTAAATACAAAAAGATTATCAGGCCTCTTCTCGATAAAAACATTGTTCTCATATGCGTTACATTATTGTAGATTCAATGATAATGTGCAATGGACGGGCCTGCTAAATATTGCATGAGTTAATTATGTGTTGCTAGATAAAAGCAAAGTTGAAAAGCCTTTCCGTAATAGGCTTTAAAGAAGAAGAAGAATGTTCTGCATGACATGAAGTCTTTGCTGCTCAAACTTCATGCTACTATGACTCTATGCTTACAGCAATCAGAAAATTGATCATGCATAGAAGCAGGAATGACGAGCAAAAACACCGGTTTTCCCCTAATTCTGCTAAGTACCTCACTTTATTCATCTTCATTTCTGTGATCATTAACTTGATGAATTGACGCTGTTAGCGAGACAGAGGCAGAACACTGCGGCTGGATTTTTGCGAGTCAGTGTTGTCAGTTTGGGGATCTCCATGGGGCTGCCAGATCCATTTTTCCCAACCTGGTCCTCGGGGAGCCCCAGGTGCTCCGTGTTTTTGTTCCCTTCCTCCTGGTAGGGAACTGGGAGGGAGTGAAAATGTGGCCCTTCTGGGGTCCCCGAGGACGGGGTTGCGAAACATTGATTTCAAATCCACCTGGGTGGATTTGGAGGGGCAGAAAAATGGAAGCTTGAGGTGTCCTCCTACTTAGGGGATGATGTTCCTGGTTCAACTGTTGATGTTAAGTTTTTTTTTTTCTTTTTAAATGCCTTTTAAATGTTGAATAATTTAGAGGGACTTCAATTAAATATCTAGGTAGTTATCTCCCATCTGTCCAATTCAGTGCCGGTCGAAGTCCAGCTTTACCGCCTAATTTTACTTCTAGTGCTGGGTTGGGAGTGCGGGGGGTGGGGGGTGCAGGTGGGTCCCTGCAGGTGGGGCTCGCTGAAGGCACCATAAAGGCTTCCACCACCACTGGTCGTGCTGAATCGGCACTGGTCCAACCATCTCATGGCCACAGCAAAATGCTTATCTTAGTGGCAATGTATATGTATATATAACGATGTATCTGAATGCTACAAATCTACTAATACTGTGGTTTCTTCTGAGAAATTATAAAGTGCGAATTTGATTGTGTATTTGCAAATCGACATGCTGCTTAGTGCAGCAGTGTTGGCACGACGCGTGTGATTTCTGTCATGCACGTCCCCCTCTCCTGGTGTCCCTCACATCGCTGCTTATCTCCCAAACATTTTCGCTCTGGGAGGCAGCACTGCCCCAACTACGACTGTAAATTTCAGGTCCAGAAGGTAAAAATCTTAGTCTGCATTTTATGGACCAGAAATTTACCCCTCTGACCCCAAGCCCGCTCCTCTGCAGGTGAAACACACCACTGGATATTCATGTCTGTTTGACTCCAGAGGAAGGAGCAACATTGCAAAGAATGAGCAAGGCTCAGCAACTTCCAAGAACCGAGTCACTCTACTGTCACAAACACATCAAATTCCTCCTTAGCAGGCAGGGGTCACGCCTGCGACACCCTGTGAGTGTCAGCACCCTGAGACCTGCTGCACACATCTCTCCACTACTCAAGGGACGTTTTATAACCCTATTAAAATCAATTTTATGGTTGCTTTCTCCATCCCCAGTCATTTTTGTGTTCCAGTCTATTAACGCTAAATTGTTACAAGCGAGGAGGATAGCCTGAGCATGAGGGGTTCTCTGTTGTAGGTCAGAGGGGCACAGTGCAAGTGAGCGTGTGTCTGTGAGCATGGGAGAGAGGCCTGGGGCTCATGCCTAGAAGCCAGCATTACAGTCTCCCAGCCTCGCTCCAGCACCTGCACCACATCTCACTGACTGTCTAAAATCCACGCTGCCAAAACTGGGATGTGTGACAGCTACTTGTCAGTAAATGACAGACGTGCCAGTGATTTGGATTGCCTAAGGAATATTAAACACTATGAAAATGACTTTGGGTAAAACCGTCTTAAAAAAAAGAAGAAGAAAAGTCATCATTAATATTCACACCACCTATGTGCTTTATACCAACAAACTAAAAATGGATTCCCTTCAGGGTTATGGTGGGACTTGCTCGACTGACGACCCAAAACGGTTTGCTCATTGGCTGGTGTGTGATATTCTGGTCAGCTGCCAGCCTTGGAGCTGGCGAGATGGTGTTATGTGACCCCCCCCCCTCCCGGCCCTATCTCTCACCCCCCAGCAGCTGGACCAGGGCCCCTGGCTCATTTGCCAGAACTATCAGCTTCTAATGCGCTTCAGCTGCTCGGCGCTAATGGACAGGAGCCCCAGCAGGGGCCCGGGGCTGCAGCGAGCTGGTGGTGGGGACGTCAGCGTGCGTCCGGCCTCTCAAGGCCATTTGGAGCAGTAGTGCTGTGAGTGACAGTGGGAGCCACGCCCCCCGGCTTCCCTGTAGGCCTCCGTCTTCGAGCATGGAGGGAGTTCCACATCCTCAGATTTCAACGGAGCTCGTTCAAAGTTTCCTCTTCTATTTGCTCCCTCCTGAGAGACCAAGACACAGGTGGACCATCCTGAGCCGGGAGGGGATTAAGCTGGAGGTCACTCTGCTGGGCTTTGGAGCCAAAAAGCCTGTCCCATAGTAACATTCGGCGGCTTCCAGAACTTGTGGCCTCAGCCCTTCCCAGCACCACTTCTGTTTTGGTCTGCTCCATGCAAATTGGACTTTATATATTATTACTTTGCACTACCAATGTGCATTTCTAGATATACCATGTAAAGTATTTCTATTGTACTGCATGCGTCTACATATCCCTTAGCAGTATTATTAGTATTAGCTACAGTATTATGCTTTTCCACAGACAATTTATCACTAGTTTGCTGGAGACTAGGTGGCTCTGTATTAAACGAGTCTCTCCTCTGTTCTTTCCCACTGATTCATCATAGTAACTGAATGCATGGATTGGATATATCTCTTATTTTATATTTTTAGTCTCATCGGTGCAGTAACACAGACTCATATAATGCAGCTAGTTTGCAGTAACACACAATGTGTGGAGAGCTGACGTGCCGCAGGGTTTACGTGACGCATGGGCTGAAATCGCTGCCTTAATTGTATGACGCTCGGATTGCATGGATTTCGCTGCTAAAACACAAAGTTATTGCTTCATATGAACTCATGCACAGAAACCTGTCCCCTTGCTGGTGGTGTTCGCTGGAGGCAGTGCAAAGCTGTAGTAGCACTCATAATTAGTTCTCTAGGGACCCAAACCTTTCTCAATCTGTTTTAGCTGGCTACTGATTTTGAGGGTACTGGTACTGATATCGGTGACTGAATTCTCAAGAGAATCCAAAAAGGAAAGGAGCACATCAAGATTTGTATCTGCCAGACTTCATTCATTGATACTCATTCATTGATGACACTTCGACCATCAGAAGTAGGACCATACTTTCTCCAAAAGAGGTGAAGCTGTCTTTGCAGCATGTGATCATTTATGACTTTGACTTTCACACTAAGGATGAGTGACCAGCTGTATCCATGCAAGTCTTTCCCATGATGGTAAATCTCTTATATTACATGCATCATTGTTTAATTGGGCTTTTTTAAAGGTTTCCCTTGCACTCAGATGAACATTCGGGAGGATCCTTACTACCTTCTGGGCCCAGCTGCAGGAGTCATAATTCTTGCTGTGAGCATCGCCCCAGGCTCCAAGCCAGTACAGCACCCAAAATCTTCCCACTACTCAATGTTCCTTAAATTTTTGTGCTCTAGTGATCTAGACTGGCTGCTACTACCGGCTTGCCCTACAGTGTTCTTCTGGTCAGGCATCTCATCCTCATGCGTCCCACAGTCTCAGTCATCCTCACGCACACGGCTCGTAGTCTCAGTCATCCTCACGTTGCCCACAGTCTCAGTCATCCTCACGCGGCCCACAGTCTCAGTCACCCTCACGCGGCCCACAGTCTGAGTCATCCTCACGCTGCCCACCGTCTCAGTCATCTTTACTCGGCCCACAGTCTCAGTCATCCTCACGTTGCCCACAGTCTCAGTCATTCTCATGCGGCCCACAGTGTGAGTCACCCTCACACGGCCCACAGTCTCAGTCATCCTCATGTTGCCCACAGTCTCAGTCATCCTCACGTGGCCCACAGTCTCAGTCATCTTCACGTTGCTCACTGAGTTAGGCATCATGCTTAGTTGATAAACAACGTGTGACTGGAAAGTTACTGGTTGTAATTACATGACTGGCAGTGTGATTTCACCATTGGACCCTGGAGCAAGGCCCTTATCCCCCAGTTGCTCTGAGCCTGTATTCTCAAAATAGAAGAATATATGTTGCTTTGGATGAAAGCATATTAATCCTCTGGCCTGGCAAATTTTATTATCTGGGAACCCCCCAAAAATTTTTTGGATGCAGCGGACTTTGGCTCTGTGTCACTAATGGAATTTGGCCCTCAGTGACAAATTGCTGGGGGCCCCTGATATAGACTGACTATATTAATCCCCATATGAGAATGAATTATTTTGAAACAGAACACAGAATAAAGAGACATGGAATAGCACATGTAACGTGTGAGAGGGAAGAGGGTTGCTCAGTCACGTTTCTGCTTGCTGAGGGACCAGATCCACTAAGCTGACAATTGACGTGCTTTTTGTTTTGTGTTAATATCCTTGACCTTGAGCAGACAGGATGTTTTGTCATTACTTCAAACTGTAGTCAAGCCATAAATATAGATCTACTTTCTAAAAGCAGCATTATTACAGGAAACCTGTTTCTCTATTGTCAGTTGTTTTTTGTTGTCAGTTGTTATTTCCAGTGCTGTTATCTAGGGCCTTCCCATTAGTCACTAACAGTTCCTGTGGTTTACTGAAAGTGAACATAACCTTCAAACAGTGGTTATTTATAACGCGTGTTCCTGCCGGAAGGAGTCATTCCTGGAGAGAATGTACTCCCTACACATGACCTTCCTCTGGCCTGGGCGTTACAGGAACATGAAGGACACAGCAGCAGGAAGCAGAAGGCATACGCACGCCCGGCCTCCTCGCCACACGCAGGATTCCCGGCCAATGAGTTAACAGGGTATTTCTCACAACAGTAATGACCAAATAGAGCTGAGCGATGGCGGTTAAAATCGACCGACGCCGGAGAAACAATCAATGGACATAAACATTCACATGTTTATAATTTCCCGCAATTTGCTTTCATCGCTTGTGCGATGAGTATAAAGAAACGTACCATGCAGGATAGAATAGCCTGAGAGGACTCTAAAAGAACAGTAGCTGTCTAACTGGGGTTTTCATTCGGCGTAGCCAGCTGTTATATTGCCCTTCCAGGTGATATCATGTTCCCTCCGAAAGCAGGCACACATAGCCTTTTCCCTCTCTGCCAGTTACCCCCTTGTGGCTTAGCTGTCTTCTCTCACAGTGCAGTCGATGGCTCAGAGACACTGACACAGTGTAGTGGGGTGGCCCGTGTAACACAACGCAGGGATATCTGCTAACCAGCCAGTTCCCTGCCTCCCCCCCCCCCACCCCCCACCGAAACACAAGCCAACGAGTTCATAATGGAGGCAGAAAGAAAGTAAGCGTTGGGCTATTTTTAGCAGGCTTTGGCAGCCGGTCAGGACTGGAGCAGATCTATATATAGAGATAAAGAGTACAGCTGCGGGAACAGCATGGAGACGGCCCGGCTGCCTCTCTTTGGGCTGGGACACTTCCTCTGCCTATTGTGCCAGTGACATTGTCTCCCCTCAGCAGAGGCGCCTCTGCCAGCCCCCCCACCCCCCCCCATCTCCTTGGCGGGGGCTGCCGCTTCCAAGCCAGCACACTCAGGCACGGGTCGGGAATGCTGCAGAGAGACAGAGCACCATGCCACACTCCCATAAAGGCCTGGAATTAAAATGAGCTGACTGCAGGCACTCTGTGCATGCTAGGGCTTCCGCTTGTGTCGCCGTAAAGCGGGATGGGGTGGGCCCGGCAGAGACCTGACAGAGATCCTGTTCCCCAGGTGTGGGCTCAGCAGAGACCTGACAGAGATCCTGTTCCCCAGGTATGGGCCTGGCAGAGACCTGACAGAGATCCTGTTCCCCAGGTGTGGGCCTGGCAGAGACCTGACAGAGATCCTGTTCCCCAGGTGTGGTCCCGGCAGAGACCTGACAGAGATCCTGTTCCCCAGCTGTGGGCCCGGCAGAGACCTGACAGAGATCCTGTTCCCCAGCTGTGGGCTAACGCTACTCCTCCTGCAGACATAAGCGTACATTTATATAAATTGATGTATTAAAATTGTTCTTTAGCTTTAGCTTTTAGCTAATGTAAATTACTCATAGGATGTGACAGAGTACTATCTCCATCTTCTGTCATGTGCCCTATGCCCTGTATGAACTCCACACACCAACTGCAGCACTGTGCAGAAGATACAAGCATAAGCAGCCCAGCGATGTCTCCTGCGCAGTGATATGATTGGTGTGTGGAGTTCGGTAGAAGAAATTAGTGCCTACATTGAACTGCTCACCATGAAGCCTGTGGATTACCTTGAGTAACCAGTTGATGGTTTTCGGTAAGAGGTTCAGGTGATCAGCTGCTTTGATCACCACAGAACGAATGCCATTTACTCCCATTGTATTCAAGAGAAACCCAACATTTCTATGGCTGATATCGCCAGAACTAGGCAACTTTCTTGGAAGTCCTGCAGCACCAGAGATGACAAACTGACGAGCTGACTGTGCATAGGGGCAGGATGAGCCAGGTCGATGTACATCGGTGCTAACACGGGACAGACGCCCCCTAGTGGTGTGCGATCCTTCCCAGATAGACCCATCTGTGGTGCTAGCTTTTGGGGCAACAGGGCTGATGGGCTTCCAGCGTACCACCTGCACACACTGATACAGCCCCTCAGTGGTAGATGATGGGATTCAGCTTATACACACATAGGTATCTGCACACAGCAGATAAGGGGCGAAGCTGCACTGTAAATCCCTGCCCCTCCCACCCAGCTCCCACAGTACCAGGTGGTTAGGCATCCCCGCTGCACCCTCTGGGCAGTGACTGTGAAGCAGCCCACACTGCTAAATAAATTCTCTGCGGTCCGGCGTAAAGGGGCCTGTCAGAGGCTGGCTCAGAAGTCTCGTCACTGGCGCACGTGAGCACATAGTGAATTTGCACACCAAGGTACGTGCCCCAGATCTGAACCTAACGATCTGAACCAAAACACTCACTATCCTATTCAGAGTGTCATCTGCTTAAGGAGTAATAGAATTTGTATGTAGTTTTACTTTTATACTAATATATCAAACGATACTAAATGAGCTGATATCTATGGATTTTGAGGTATGCTGGTTCTTACTGCCAGGCCGGAACAGCAGAAGCACGAGCCAGAGGGGACAGGCTGGTGGTGCAGCTGCTCCTCAGATATAATTGCCTCAATTAGCTTGTGGTGCGGTTATCTCCCCGGCTTTTGCTGTGTCGTCATGACGACTACGACAGCAGGCCTCCTCCCTTCATTATACATTAAAGGCAGCTGATTGCTTTAGCCCGGCATGTGGCGGGGGGGAGCCGCGCTAGCAGAGGTCAGATTGCAGGGCTTTCTTTGGGGCCTTGACTGCCGCCCGTGCCAATAAAAAGGTCTCGGCGAGAGCAGCTGCCGCGTGACGCAGGGTCCGCGGCTAGCTTGGGGGCTGCCACAGAGTCCTCTCCCCCCGCCCCGCTCGCCCCCCATAATCCCAAGGCTTGGGTATCACTAGTAGCTACCTGATTTATTACTAATCATGTTGCCGAGCTGTAAAGATGTCAGGTTTCAGCGTCACTGACACTGCTGAAAGAGCAGTCTGCCAAAAGGAGAGCTTCCGGGATGCTGGCGGAGCGCCGGCGCCGCCGGCCTGGCTTTGATTTGTGCCCTTTGATGGGTCACCTGCATGTAATACTGCCCTTTCTGCAGCGGACGGGCTGGCCCAGGCCACTGGGGCAGTCTCACGGGGCGAAATGTGGTAAGCAGATCCGTGTGACTCTCTGAAGGACACTGCTGTGAGATAACTCCCCTCCATCCAAGCTGCAAGAGCGCTAAATAGACCAAAGACTCTGCTTTCCACGCTGAAGATATCCCTGTATTTCTGGGCTTGTTTGTGTCCTTCTGACCCCTGGCAGAGATGTCCAGATGGTAGTCTCAGGTGTACAGATGTTGGCCCCTGGACCTCACCATAAATCAGCAGACTGCCGTCCGATTAGCCAGGCACAGCATCAGCGGGCTACAAGAGCGGATGTCACATCTCATCGAAAATAATGAGCCAGAAGGACTAACAGCGAGAGCCTCACGCTGTCTATCGCGGCACAGAGTTACGTGTGAATGTGAAGGTCCTCGGTCAGATGCCGGTGAAATTAATGTTGCGCAAATTAAAATCACACTGTAGCAAACTGAAAAATCGAGCAGACAGTACTGTGAAGACATCTGATAACCTACAAAGGGTAACCAGTAACACGTCCAAAAAAATCACAAGGGTGCAGGGGAGGCAGCTGGCTTCAGGTCGCGCTCCAGAAGTGCCACACTGTCACCGAGTCGTTAGGGTTGGCTGCAGGTGGGGCTCTTGGGGCTGAGCGTTACCTTGCATGGCAGGCCTGAGGCTTTATGAGCCCCTGTCTTCCTCTTGTGCTTTTACCTGGGAGTGATTCCCGTAACAGGATGTAAGAACATGCGGAGCGGCAGGACATGATGCCTCTCTCTGCCTCTCTTAATTATCCTCATCAGCCCATTGCTGCTTATTAATCTCTCAGGGACATGCGAGGCGCCATTTCTCCCCGAAGCGTTTCTCACACCGAGCGTTTATACACTCTCTCTCTCTCTCATCCTAGCTCACACACACACACACACACACACACAAACACACAGAACCACAAGTACACACACAAACACACTCTCACAAACACACACACATGTACACGCACACACACAAGCACATATACACACATACACACACACGCGCACACACACACACAAACACATACATACACACACACACCCGTACACACACACACGTGCACACACACACACACACACACACATCCCCCCTCCCCCTCCCAGGTCTTGCAGTCTCTTTTACTGCTCTCCCTCTGATTGGCCCAAAAGCAGCCAGACGATTCCCTCACACCCATCTCTCCACATCCCGGATGCCCTCACACTTGCGCTTGTGAAGCCCTCCCGGCTTCCTTAATGCACGCCTGAGAGTCTGCCTGACTGATGGACTCCCCCTCCCCCCCCCCCCCAACTCCCTTCACCCCCCTTTCGGTTTATTTATCTTCACACAGCTAATCACATTAAGCCGGAGCCCAGTCTCACCGTCCCCCCGTCCAGGTGTGCATCTCTCCCTACGCCACGTCTCACGCGCTTTTTATAGCGTTTAGGGATAAAGCCTTGCAGGACTGCGAGACTGACGAGCGAGCGCGTTAACATGAAAGCGTGCCAGCGCTGGCAGCCGCGGCAGGGCCAGGGACAGAATGTACCAGCGGCTGCTGTGTGCTGCAGATGGGGGGGGTGGTTCGTGAGAGACCTGCGGATATGAGACACTGCCCACCCCAGCTGCTTGGCGTCTCTGGAAGATCAAAGAGACTCTGCCCCGGGAGTCCCACCCCGGCACACTTAGTCACAATAATGCTCTCTGCTCCATTCAGGAAGCCAGCAGGAACCGGGGCATAAAGTACGAGAGTCTGCTTAACTGCACCAAGGGGTGAAAACTACCCAGGGCATCCCCCAGCCACTGGCAACCACCTTCCTGCATTTAACGCTTTTCTGGGAGGGGGCTTCCCTGCTTCTTTCCTCTTCCGCTGAAGGTGAGGAGGTGTGAAGGAAAAATAATCATATTCAGCGGTGTTCTGTCACATCCCTGTTGTGCCTGGTGTTGATTTCTAAACGAGTTTCATTACAGTCATGTTTTAAATCATCAGCTGCTGGAGTTTAAGCAGCATTTTTAATTTTAAAACAAACTGCCCAAAACTAGCATATGCCTCTGCCCTAGCGAAGTCACCAGGTAAGGGTTTGAATGAAGTGAGGGTAGTCATGTATATAGTGTCCTTTGTCCATTATATTCTGCTCTCTTCTGCATATATATATATATATATATATA
>JAODKM010000099.1:10583722-10594232 GCA_026780845.1 Petrocephalus sullivani | reverse complement strand
CTCCATACAGCACACGGGACCCCATACTCCATACTGCACACGGGACCCCATACTCCATACAGCATATGGGACCCCATACTCCATACAGCATATGGGACCCCATACTCCATACAGCACATGGGACCCCATACAGCACACGGGACCTCATACTCCATACTGCACACGGGACCCCATACTCCATACAGCATATGGGACCCCATACAGCACACGGGACCCCATACTCCATACTGCACACGGGACCCCATACTCCATACAGCACACGGGACCCCATACTCCATACAGCACACGGGACCCCATACTCCATACTGCACACGGGACCCCATACTCCATACAGCATATGGGACCCCATGCTCCATACAGCACATGGGACCTCACATCACAGCACTGCAGAGATATGGGGGGTAAATAATAATAATAAATAATTTCCTTAAGAATGCTGTCTTTGGCAGGGCCTGTTGTCAGACAGGATCATTTACAGCCCCCTTTTTGCCAAGTACTTGTACGCGAGATGCTTGTGGTTAAGTGCTCTACACAACACATCATTTAGGAGAGTGCTTTAGGCTGTCTGAGAGCCGGCCTGCCCCCACCCCCCCTCCGAGCTCCTTGCCCTACATTTATGACTGTTCTCCTCATTGTCGGCCCTCCCGTTTCTTTCTGGGTGGTTCTTTCCTCCTCAGCCACCAGACAGTGTCTCAGGCCCCGCTCTGAGTCAGCCGGCGCCCTAAACCCAGTGAGATGGTGGGGATAGACCACAGCGCTCCGCTATTTCGGGAGCTGCTAAGACTCCATTGTTTCATTTCTGGGGCAGGCGCGTGCCTGCCAAGTCTGAAGCTGGCTGCCCGTGCCGTCGGCTCCGGCCACGTCAGAGCAGCGAAATTTCAGATGATTTCTGAGTTCTGTGCAAACAACACACTTAAAAACATGAAATTCCATTTCAGTGAGCAGAACATCTACAGGAAATGTACTACAGCTTTGGATTATTTGGTAAATATATTTAAATCAGTCTTTTTAAAAAGTTAATAAAAGGCGTATTATAAGCAAAACTGGTTTGATGACTGTCCTGGTCACTTTCTATAGTTTTCTTACTTTAAGAGGTGACGTGTACTTGAGAAAATACGGCCCTTCTCTTCACCAGTTACTAATGCCAGTGATCACACACCCCAGCTATGTGGTGTTTCACACTCTGCCGGAGGAGGGTTCTTCAGGAACATGCGGGGTGTTGCCATATTTCTGGGAGACACAGAGTATTTGGAAGCATTATGCCTGCCTCCCTGTCTGGTGACCTGACATGGCGTTCCTCCTGGGGCAGGCTGGGGGCATCACAGCGAATGGAGTCTGTCCGCTGTGGAATGGGACCGGGAAGTTCTCCCACCTGCGATAATGGCACCACCCCACAGTGCTGGGTGTAAGAGACGGGCAGCGGGCCAAAGAAAGCTTTCGTAACGCTTTCCAGGAAAACAGCCATGAGATGGACGGTCTGATCTGTCTGCTGCCTCCACCCAAAAATGTGCATCAGCAGTGGCCTGCAGGGGAGGCAGGCTGCGTAGGGGGGGGGCATTCTGGGAAGTCAGCAGCCTCTATCTGCAGCTGCCTTGGCCGGGGGCCCTCAGCACCCCGGCCTTCCAGTAATCGGCAGCAAAGCTTATTACTCTGGAAATGGCTTTATCAATGGCGGGCCCATCGATAAATCTGCTGGGCCTCATCACCAGAGGATGCAGGTCATCCTCAGAGCAGCTTGGCTGGATCTGCTGCTAAGTGAAGAGGAATCCTGTCAGCTGTGCCTGGCTCTCTCTCAGTCTGCTGCCAGGTGTGATTTCGTGCAATTTGTTCTTTTTTATTTAATGTCACCTCAAAATACAGTATAGGTCAGGGGTAGGCAACCCTGATCTGGGAGTATAGGAATCCAGCAGGTTTTATTTCCTGTTTATTTCCTGCCTGAGATCTGGTGTGGTTCCTTAGAGACCAGGCTGGATGTAAAACCTGGTGGATACTGACACTCCAGGATCCGGGTTGCCTATTCCTGCTCTAGGTTAAAGTGCTATAAGTTAAGCCTTGGGTCCATCTAAGACTGTAGTGTCATATATAGCACAAAAAGTACATTCTTAGTGTTACCTTTGGTAGCAGGGGTCCTAAATGCACAGGCTTCCCCGGGCTGAAGCTCTGCTAAGAAGGAGCTTCAATCTACCTTGTGCAATAAAACTTTAAACCTAGGGTCACCCCCCCCAATCTATATTTTGCAGGATTGTCCCATATTGAAAAAGAAAATGCTGTGTCCTGTTTTGAACCAGTATGGGACACGATCTGTCCGGTATTTTCGTGTCCAGACCAAAGAACAATTTAATTCAGACAACTGACCCCCCCCCACCCCCCACCCAGCTGGAAGCGATACCTTAGTAGTGGGTGGGCTCAGACAGCTATGATAGTCCCCCCATAATGCACCTCTGTTTGATGGAACAGCTGGTTATTTTGCTATATGTGTATGCGTGTGCATGCGTGCAGTTTGAGAGAATAATAACAACAGCATTCACTGGTATCAGCCGAAGCACATGTCTGCTTTTTTTCCATTTTCTCTATGCCAGAGCGATTGGGAATGGAGGGAGTGATAGACAGCACCCTCCGTGAGCCTGCCTCATCCTCTCTCTCCCAGGAACAGCTTATCTGATTAGGGCTGCAGCCATCCAGAACTCCCCCGTGGCAATGCCAGGCCATATTACTCAGGAGTTCTTTGAATTCTCCGCAAGTCATGATACGGCAAAGACGAGCCCTGCGACAAACACTCTTACTTTCGACTGAAAATTTGCCAAATTTGGCGGAGCAGCAAATCACTCAACCGTGGAAGCAGACCCATGGACATTAGCTGAACTCTTATAGACGCAGAAATGTCTTGAGGTAGATTTCAGGCCACAAGCAGAGAGGAGGGAGCCACCACCGAGCTACTGTGTGGCCGTCGTGAGAAATAAAACAAACAGGACGCGTTAGTCCCCATGATTATCGAGGCTGCCTTCACCATACAAGGCTTGCAGCAGGGCTCAGAAGCTGAGGCGTGCCACCGGAACAACAGGCTGCCAAACGGTAAACAAGCATAGTAAATATTGCCACCTCTTCTCCCTTGGTGGGTAAGTGAATGGCACGAGATACTAGGCGGAGGCGGAGCAGAGGAAGGCAGGCGCAGGAAGGGCACATCTCAGCCGCCACCGGAGCTTGTTTACATACCTCGGCTCGCACTGCCGTTCGACATTTCCGGTGTGGCCGTGTGAAAACCATATCTCGACATGGCTGTGAGGCCACATTCAAAGAAAACACATAGCTACTGCGGTTACTATTCTCGGTGTTACAAGTCATAATGCAGCATGCAAAAAGTCGCGCTAAATATAATCAAACCATTTTTTCTAAATAGTTTTGTAGAAAATGTAGAAGTTTTGTAGCAAATTTATGCTCTTGAATTTGCACTCTTGGCCGCATTGCAATAGGTCGAAGAGGAGCGTCTAGCAGCTTCTTTTTACTACGTTACATCTTAGCAAATACAAATAAATTGCAAAATAATGTAGCTGCAGCATGTTACGTCGCAAAAAAAAAAACCAAACAAATAAACTTGTCACATTTGAATTTCAAATTTTCCGCATCCATGAGTGTGTAAGCATGCAAATGTGCAATGCACATATTTACTGTTCCAATGAAATGGGAAATTTTGCAAAATGTCAACCATGTGCTCCCACCCCACGTCCAGCTGTGCTTCCCTCCCAGTACTAACATGTTGTAACGTAGTTTGTGTGGGCCTGAGAATTGGCTAACGGTGGTTTACTCTTGCCGGGAAAGCCCAGACCGAGACTCTGAGCTCATAGCCCAGAAATGTACAAATGCCGACCACTGGCTGTTGGATGAGCATGGCTGTGGAGGATAGCGACGGCAGATAGTAAGCTGAAAAACTCCCAGCTGGTGGGCTGACTACTCCCTGTCAAAAGGAAGTGGGCTAAGCGAGCCTGTGATTAATCGCACTTAATAATTTGCACTATCCCCGTTTCAGGGCGTTTCTTGCATTGTTAGTAGAAGCTTGTTAATCATACGTGATGGAGCAAAAAAATGGGGATAGGAATTGGTAAGGAAAGCAGAACATGGTCCAGTCAAAATGGTCCTGCTGACGGAATTCGTCAGGAGGAGTAGCCATCGGGCTGCTTAGTGCGGCGAAGCAGGAATGCCGCTGGCCCGCTGTGATTAGTTAGCACACACATGAACTCAACGGGTGGAATCCCCCACGCCGGTGGGAAGTAGGAAACGAGGTGTGTGGAGGCAGCTTGTCGCTTGGAGTGGTGGAATGCGATGATTTCAGTTCAGAGCTGTTCCAGAACCATGAGAGGGTAGGGGGTGGAGGGGGGGTTGTGTCACTCCCTAAACCAACAGCATGGGAATCGTGTCCTTCAGACTGTTCTCCACCCCCTTCTAGTGTGCCTCCTCACATAAACAACTGAGAAATTACGAAAGTGTTTTCAAGAATTGCTCAATTTCATGCTCCATTATGCCCATTCAACAGTCAACCTTCTTCTCTTTTTTTGGGTCTATGATGCAATGGATAGTGCGTTGGACTTCAGAGAGGGATTCACAGCCTGAGGCTCTGCATCTTGCCAGGGCTGCTGCTCTTATGAGGTCACGGTGCTTTGCCAGAGCTTATTCACCAGAGGCAATAACCTGTCAAAATCATGCAGATAAGAAACATGTCCTATATGTCCATTGTCAATGACACCTGCCTCCTCCCTCAGTATATTGTAGATCACGGCGTCCTTTGTTTGGGGGTAAGGTAGGAGTTTCTGTATTCTGCCCTAAAACAATGAAGGCGAACTACACTCAGCTAAGGGGAAACCCAGCCTGGACACCCAGGTCTTATAAAGGGTGTTTGTTTATTCATGTTTGACCTACTTCTCTCTTTCTGGGATCATTTCCCAAAAGGGACCAGTGTGAGGTTGCCAGCGGGGCGGCTGAGGCTCACAGCAGCCTGGATCTGCTTCTCCTGTGTCCATGGGCAAGAGGGCTGCAGACAGGATGGCAGTGTGTCACCTGGACAGGGCCCCGTTTATTCCACACTCGACTGAAAAATCACCTGCCCAATGCACCGACTCGTTTTAAATTTAGCATTGCGGTAAACAAATGCTCTGTTTTCTGTAGGCAGTCATAAAACTCACGCAAGATAAAATAACCAAATAAGAGTACCTGCCATGCTCAGTCATGGGTTATTTTGTGGTAGTACGATATTCGTCAGCATCCATTCATTCACAACACGAATAAAAACAAATGTCTCACACGTGCCTGTACAGACAAGAGACAATATTGCAGCAGGGGACACCATTCCATCATATGTGGCACACCACAGAAACATAAGGACCCTTTCACTGAAAAGCAGATGTGTACCGTTCCCCAAAGAGCGTGCAGACAGAGAATGTGGCAGAGCAGCAGCCCCACATACACAGAGCGTGCAGATCCTGGCCTTTATCAGCTGGAGCTTCCCCTTTATGCACACCCTGGGTGAGAAGCCACTTCACTGGAAGAGTGATAAGGTGGGTGGGACTTCTACAGAAATTCTGTTTGAAGGCCAGTGTTGACAAGACCAGGTCCGGGGGTGTGGAAGGCCAAGCCGAGCGATGACTGTGGCGTCCTCATGCTGCCACTGCTCGCACGGGGCATCGTGCCAGCAGCCCAAGCATTAGAGGGCACAGAAAGGGAGGCCTGGACACATGGGCACACTTCCTCCGTTAGTATTGCACAACACTAACGCAAGGGATAGGATGTATATGGGAGATTAGAGGTGTGTGCACCTTTCTTCATGATGACATACTAAGGCTGCGTCACTGAAAACAATCATGTGGATTTACAGCAGCATTTCCCAATCCAGTCCTCGGGGACCCCCAGACAGTGCACAGTTTTGTAGGAGGTGGGAGGGAGCAAAAACATGGACTGTCTGGGGGTCCCCGGGGACTGATTTACAGATGCCCCCTGGGTTACCATGGTCAGTGTTGCGATATTTCAACTTTATGGTGGGTATTCCCATCATATATTTATTCAATAAATTACATGAGATATTCAACACTTTATTATAAAATAGGCTTTGTTTTAATGACGTTGCCCAAGAGTAGGCTAATGTAAATGTTCTGCGTATGTTTAAGGTAGACTAGAATAAGCTATGATGTTTGTTAGGTTAGGTGTACTAAATTAAAATGTATTTTCACCTTACAAGAGGTTTCCAGGAACGTGACCCCATCATAATCCGGAGAGCAGCGTGATACTCTGCAGCGTGGTCAATGGGAAACTTCACTTCTGTATATCTCTGTGTGCGTGTTTGTGTTTGCATTTTTGGTCAGCCAAAAACATGCTTATCCTCGGAGTGCACTCTATCTATAGAGAATTTGCCTGAGCTTTCGTTCAATGAAAAATGACTTTGAAGTAAGAAAGATAGACTTCCAACTCTCTTTAGCAGAACAGTCTTGTTTGCATATATCCATTCATCCATTGGGTCTTCTTCCTATTTTCCATAACCGCTAATCCAGTGCAGGATCACGGTGTTTCAGGGGCCTATCCTAGGAAGCATCGGACACATTTTGGCAGAGGAGGTCCTGATTGGGATCAAAAGTGGAAAGTTCCGGTTCAGAAAGTATAAATCCAAAACAATATTTTGTTCCAATCAATCAATCAACCAGTGCCATGCTGTACACTCATAGCATCTTATAGGTAGCTAACTACATTTAGGTCAAAGGTGACACGGATGTGACCTCTCCTTGCCACTGTACACTTGCTCCAAGTCTTCTTTTTCACAAACCATCATGGCTGCAGATGATCCATAGTAGACTGAGATGCCTGTTTTACCTTTCCCCTTATTTAGAAAGATTGACATATCCAGTGCTTATTGGGACTGTGTGCCGAACCCTACCCCAAATGGCCATTCTGAGGCTTTCCCGCCCATCGTCACCCTTATGCCTGCAACTTCTGCTCAGCCTCACAGAAATGTTTAATCGTGTTAGCTTCCCAGCCACACCCACAGCGCAGAATGTTGCTGCTGTTGTTTTGATTGCGAGTCTCATTCCGCGGCTCATACCTGTCAGGTGCCTGCAGGTGGCGCTCAGCACAGATCACCACACGCTGTCAGCAGCGCCCTATACAAACAGCCACTTCCCATATCACTTTCCCACCAGTTGCTGTCGTACTTGACTCCTGAATCCAGCCAGACATTTCAAAGGACACATAACAATGCATAGTGAACATTCTCAGTGTAAACATGGATTATGACAACTGAAAGGAAACTCTAACAAGTATCAGTAGAATGCCTGCCATACTTATCACACATATGATGGTCTGTAAAATACAATAATAATAATAATATGATACTTTCTGGCTCAGATTTAGTCAGGTTTGCTGTTTATTCTCTGGGGCTGCTTGCCCTCAAACAGACACAAAAATTAAACAATTCAGTTTTCATAAACTGGGGAGTGACCAGGCTTGTTTTGGAAACTGATGTCACTGACTGGTGCTAATCGCTGGCAGTCCAAAGTAGACTGTTTGTGCGCAATGTATTGCTAAAAAAGGTACTGAAAAAAGTGAAAAAGCCTGGGGATGATATCTCAGGTTTTAATAGCTAATGGTGGAGTATGAGGTTTCCTCTTGTTTTTTAAGTGCAAATAATTACACGACGGCTGACTTCTTGACTCCATATCAGCCGCGGTGTCTGTTCTGTGCTCTGTGATCTCTACTTTTGTCTCCCATAATAGGAGGCAGGGAGAAATTGGTTGAAAAAGCAAGATGACTCTGTCTTGTTATGTCGGGCTCGCTGCTCCTTTCAGACGCAGAGTGCTCGTCATGGCGTGGGCCTCCTACCAGCTCTCAGCACTGGTGTACGTCGCCATGGAGATCCCGCTGCCTGTCTGGGCTCCAAATGAAGCTGTCTGACAAGCTGGCGGGATTTCCCACACTGGCCATTGGTCATCAGTCACTCCTCAACGCCATTTCAGTCCCAAAGCAAAGGTCAGAGCAGTTCTGAGGATATGTTTAGCTTCACAACACGCTGCAGATTGTTGTTCAGGACCCACCTGCTTTTATTTTAACACTACCATTGCAATATGAAAATGTTGATTCTCTCTGATTAGGTTTTATTTTAGAAGGCCTACCACACTCTTTTTCATGGAGGGTAATTCAGGATCCTTACAAAAGAGGACAACCAGCGATATGCCATCATTTTAAAAATAGCATTGGAATAAGGGGTGATTTGAAACCCATCCATTAACGTGACCCCTCCCTCTCCTTACTACTGCCAATTTCGTGGCACTTGGGGGGGGAGGGGTCTCTTTTATTGGCTGCACATCCCAGGCTGTGAAGTAAGACCTGTGGGGGGCTGGGCACTCACTTAGCCCCAAAGAGAGGTTTCTGATAGCTGGCCACGTAACGCAGCTGGCAGTATGGCTGGTGTTAAACTGGCCGCAAAGGAAGCGGGAGGCTGCAAGGGCAGCCGGCTCGGAGTACCCCCCCCCCCCCCCCAAGCCCCCCAAACACGTCTTGTTGGCAAAAAGCTGCTAGTTGGCAGCAAGCTTTTGTAAACATTTTTTTTAATATATGGTGATGAGCGGCTGGAGGGGCCGGGCCCTGCTGCAGTTTGCGTGCGTGCTTTGTGTAAGAATGGCGTGGTGCCTCCGGTGCCGAGAGGGAGCCCGGTTGGGAACTCCCCTCGTAATCTCTACTTCCTAGAAGAAGAACGGTCAAGAAAATCCCGCCGCAGGTGGCGAGGGCCCAAGCGGAACTGTTCCGCGATGCTCTAAGCCGGATGCTTGGCGCGTAAGAGGTCCTTGTTTCCAGGGCAGCCACGCCCTGACTGCTGCCCAATGTGTGTGCGCGTGTGTGTCAAGGGTGGAATCTGCGGCTAAGTGATACGCAGGCAAAGCTGAACGGATGCGTCATAACCGGGCTTAAGTGCATCTGTCCTACAGCCTGGACGGGATCGTTTGAACAGCGACCATGGGAACCTTATTACGAGTGATGGGCAAATTCATTATTTCAACATTACTAGCATTTACTGTGTTATCCCCGCGAGGAATTTGCAGCGCTGTTTGCAGGTCGTCATTTAGCAGAGCTGTGCTGTTGACAAGTAGCCTTTGCTAATCTGCGGCAGACCAACGCGGCCGTTTCGGTTCTCTCCAACAACAAAAAGCTGCTCTAGGTGTGCCAGCCTCCCTGAGGCTTACTCCTCACCCCCCACTAGTAATCTCATACGACTGCTAACGTGGCTTGATTTGTGATAGGTAATATAAGGCTCTATGACACCTATATTGCTTTCTGTAAAAAGGGTGCAAAGACACAAATACATAGATGCGTAATAAATACTTCTGGCAGTCAAAGGTCAGTATCAATTATATTTTTTGTCTAAGTATTGATTTATTCAAATATAATAAGTAATATAAAGCCATGAGCACCCAGCACCAATGATCCATGCACTGTAAAGGCCAATACATGCTCATACATGGGGAAGTCATATTTTTTCACACACACAAAAATAAAGAACTAAATATATATTGTGACACATGCAGGATATTTTGATGCGGCACTTGATGCAAGAAGGCAATTTGTAGCACCGAGCAATAATCGTACTAATATTTATTTTTGCGAACATCTGAATGAGTCATAGTTTGCCATGCTCAAATGATTCAAAGATTGATCAAAGCAAACTTCGGTCAGCTACACCTGCCGGCTCAGGAACAGTGCTCTCTGTTTGCAGGCTGCAGCATCGGGTGTTTGAATAATCCATTGTAAAGGAAGCTGTGAAATCCCCTGTCTGCCCCCTTTTAATAACAGCACTTCCTCCTCTGTGGTTCTTCCTAGAGTCTGACCACGCCGCTGCCACTGTTCCTGCTTCAGAAGGTCACTAAGGGCCCGGCTCCAAAGCTTCCCTTTGCCTGTGAGTTTGGGCCAATATCCCGACCCAGCTCTCCCCCCCAGCTCTCGATGGGAGCGGGTTGAGAAACACGGGTTCAGGCAAAGCCATCTGCGGGCTGGCACCGCAGTGGGACAGGCAAGGCCATCTGCAGGCTGGCACCGCAGTGGCACAGGTAAGGCCATCTGCGGGTTGGCACCGCAGTGACACAGGCAAGGCCATCTGCGGGCTGGGCACCACAGTGACACAGGCAAGGCCATCTGCGGGCTGGCACCGCAGTGACACAGGCAAAGCCATCTACGGGCTGGCACCGCAGTGGCACAGGCAAGGCCATCTGCAGGCTGGCACCAGAGTGACACAGGCAAGGCCATCTGCAGGCTGGCACCGCAGTGGCACAGGCAAGGCCATCTGCAGGCTGGCACCACAGTGGCACAGCCAAAACCATCTGCGGGCTGGCACCACAGTGACACAGGTAAGGCCATCTGTAGGCTGGGCAACGCAGTGACACAAGCAAGGCCATCTGCGGGCTGGCACTGCAGTGACACAGGCAAAGCCATCTGCGGGCTGGCACCACAGTGACACAGCCAAAACCATCTGCGGGCTGGCACCACA
>JAODKM010000099.1:10555900-10573583 GCA_026780845.1 Petrocephalus sullivani | reverse complement strand
GGCTGGCTGTATATGCAGAGCAAAGGCGGGCTGGCTGTATATGCAGAGCAAAGGCGGCTGGCTGTATATGCAGAGCAAAGCCGGCTGGCTATACATGCATAGCAAAAGCGGCTGGCTGTATATGCAGAGCAAAGCCGGCTGGCTGTATATGCAGAGCAAAGCCGGCTGGCTGTATATGCAGAGCAAAGGAGGCTGGCTGTATATGCAGGGCAAAGGCGGGCTGGCTGTATATGCAGGGCAAAGGAGGCTGGCTGTATATGCAGAGCAAAGGCGGGCTGGCTGTATATGCAGAGCAAAGGCGGCTGGCTGTATATGCAGAGCAAAGGAGGCTGGCTGTATATGCAGGGCAAAGGAGGCTGGCTGTATATGCAGAGCAAAGGCGGGCTGGCTGTATATGCTGAGCAAAGGCGGGCTGGCTGTACATGCAGAGCAAAGGCGGCTGGCTGTATATGCAGAGCAAAGGAGGCTGGCTGTATATGCAGAGCAAAGGCGGGCTGGCTGTACATGCAGAGCAAAGGCGGCTGGCTGTATATGCAGAGCAAAGGCGGGCTGGCTGTATATGCAGAGCAAAGGCAGCTGGCTGTACATGCAGAGCAAAGGCGGCTGGCTGTATATGCAGAGCAAAGGCGAAGATGGAGCCCCTTCCTGATCCTTATCAGCTCATGCTCTTTAAGAGCCATCTTACACCAAGACTTTTCAGCAGCAACTCTCCACGACAAGGTGAAATATAGAACCAGGCTGCTACTGTTGTGGAAATTACCCCCCTCGATGCATGGCAGCCCCAAAGACCTTTCCCACATGGTCACAGTGTTTGATGTTGACCAGAAGCCTTTCCTGTCATTCTGGAGGTCATGACCTTGCGGAACCTGAGCAGGGGGTAAGGGTACCTGACAAGAGGCTACATGGGGGTCCTCAACAGGCCCGGTTCCCTTCTCTAAATCCTTCTAAAAATACCTTTTTCTGCTTGCTTCCTTTTTGGGAAGTAATCCCAGCATCAGATCCCCTTAATTTAGCACCAGAAGAAGGTTGGGAGGGGGACAGCAAAGGCTAAAGACCTTGAGTTTTCCTACGATGGTAGAGCTGTTGAACTGAGCTGATCACAAAAGGAATGTTTTGTCTAAGAAGAGGGAAAGGAATTTTGTGAACAACACAATTTCAAAATGTTTTTTTCACTGACTGGAGGCACTTCAGACATATTTGTCCTTTTATCTCACAGTTGAAAAATCTGATTTAGAAGTAGATCCCAGCAAACCTTACTGGACTTTCACCAGACACTGCTCATAACTTACCATCACCATTATCCCCACCAGCTCACAAGAAAAGAGCACCATTGTCTCGACATGTGTTCCCCTCCGTGGAAATCAGGCGGTCTGTATAGTCGGGAAAACTGCTTCACTTGCTGATTTAGCAACATAATGTAGTGCAGTCCACAGCAGGGTAAAGGTTACTCAGTCATGTGAAAATGTTTATGTGATTGTGGAAATTAAAGCAGTTTACAACAACGTTCCTCGTGGATTATCCAGAGACTCTATGGCTGAGAGTCTGGTGAACCTCCCAGAGGCTCACATTCAGGGCTCACTGAGAAAACCCTCAGAATGCATTAAATGTCTTGCTGGGTAGATCACACCTCAAAAAGAAGACGTTGGAATTTCAAGCATTAGCATAACCTTCACCCATCCATTTCCTGCACCCACTTGTCCTATTCTGCATCATGGGGGGGGGGGGGCATAGCCAATCCTGGAATTTACCATTCCCCCCTACTTCAACATCAGTTCACCTAAGCATGTTTTCAGACTCAAAACCCAGTGCCAGAGGCACAAGCCAACAGTGCTAACTTCAGCACCAACCCATATAAGCTATACCTTTCTAGAAATATTATTTTGTTACATTTGCATCATGCAAATCCTCAGAACAGAAACAGGGAATTTTACACTATGGACAAATCTGTAAAATATTCTTTATAAAATAACATTTACTCAAATATCTGTTGTTCACAAGTATATACTCAGATTCACAAGCTGCATTCGCCCTTTTTTAACATCAGACTTCCTAAATCATTCAAGCTGCACATAAGCAGAGGTATTTGCAGGGTTAATCTATGCTTTGTATTATGTTACCATGTGCTGTGCTGAGAAAGCCGGCTGCATTAACCAGAAACCTGGTTCTGCATCATGATCATCTGGGGAGAGCTTTGTGGGTCAATAACAGTCTGTTTTGCTCTGTTGTGCTGTTTTACACGTTATTATGAGAAGATGAGAGAGAGCCCGCTCTCTCCTACCTGCCCCCGGTGTGATGATGGCTGCTTATATCCAGGTACTCCAGCTACACTTCCCTCACTCAATTACGGAGGGATGAGATTCTCCAGCCAATCCTAACACCACAAGTCATCAACAAAACAATTATTAAGACAGTAATTTAACCATAAGTGTGTGCATCATTATTTTTGGTCATTGGGAGAATAAATGTTATGTTCAATATAATTACAACAAAGGGGTGTGTTTATCATTACATTATAGCATGCAATGGCATGTGAATGAGATAAAACCATAAATGAGAACTTATTATTATTATTGTTATTATTATTTACACGCAATGAGCTTCTGCCTGTGACACCTCCGTTCATATCTTGCTCAACCACCCGCAAGTGATATTTAGCACATCTCAGAGTAGCATTTCTCTTCTTCTTGGCCTGATCTCTTCCTTCTCTGTTTTTCCTCGGCCTCTCAACAGGTGGGGCGCCGAGGCAGCTGTGGGCTGTTGGGTTGTCACCTTTAATTGATGGGCAAACAAGTGTTTGGAAGCAGGGAGCGCTTAAGCAGGGCCTGTCATTTCTGCTCAGCCGGAGCGAGCTAGAAGACGTCCCGCTCCGTGCGCACGCCTGCTTATTTGTGCAAGTCTTCACAGATCCAGCAAAGTCACGTTCATAAAAATGGATTGTAGCTGATAAGATGGTGTCCCGCACGATCCACTGACAGGTTAACGATGAAAGGGTTACTGAGTGCAGCTGCGCCGCTTGCACCGGTGCCAAACCTCACACTTCTGAACAACATCACATAATTCTCCACTAAGTATTATCATTTCTCCCCCCAATATCAAAATCGAAATTTTAAAAGAGATCTTTTCTCTAGAAAGAAACTAAGAATACTATTACAGGAATTAATGTTTCTTGTTAGCTTAAGAACCAGACTAGATGTAAAACCTTTTTACACAAATGACTAATATGAAAAGCAAGAGGAACTAAAGGAAAAATATGGACACAACAAATAATAAAAAGACAATATCTGGATTGTGATTTGCACTTAAAATACAACACAGAGACAAAGTACCATTGCCACTAATCCACCTTTGCAATCAAGGAAATTGCTTCAATTGGTTTTTGGCTCCTTCATTATACAGATTGAAATGGTCTCTCGTTAATCACACATTCATCTCAATAACCCTGTAAATGAGCAACAGTATGGAGGCTGCGTGGAGGCCTGGGCCCGTCTGTCTCCTTCCCATCGTTGCTCAATGGTTGAGGCTTTTTATGCGGGTCAGTGTGGAATGAGATGAGAGAGGCAGGCTTTGCGGGTTCCCAGCAGTCTGCGGGTCACCGGGGACAGGCCTCGGCTCAGGCAGGCCCAACATGTCAGCCC
Source organism: Petrocephalus sullivani (assembly GCA_026780845.1). NCBI lineage: Eukaryota > Metazoa > Chordata > Actinopteri > Osteoglossiformes > Mormyridae > Petrocephalus > Petrocephalus sullivani. The sequence goes on along the minus strand of JAODKM010000099.1, from coordinate 10,569,948 downwards.
TGTAAGGGCAGCTAATAGCTGAGGAAGTGCTGGTGTAGCACCTGCAACCCACTTTACTGATGTCTCAGGTGACTCACGTGCTGTTTTTTTTTTTTTTGGGGGGGGTGAGGGGGAAGCAAAACATTTTGACCAGGGAGTGTTGCTTACCCAGGTGGGTGGGAGTAGGGGCAGAAATGGACAGCTTAGTACTGTAGGAAGAAGAGACATTCTGGAGCTGTACACCAGCTGACCTGTTACATGTCTCCATGAGCAAATCTATTTAAAGACTGAGCTGCTTTAAGCAGATGGGCCACCATATCCCTGTCAGTCCAGCGCTCTGCTGATCAGGCAGTCAAAGAGCTTCACTCCATGACCTGTTAACTCTCTCCTGGTAGGGGAAGCAGTGTGCACAGGTAGTTCCTGTGAGCTAAAATACCGGACCCCCCCCTCCATGTGGTTGAGGCCTCTCAGCATGAAGCAGAGGTCTTACTGGTCAGAGCAGCCCTGGTATTTTCAGCTGTTCATTTTGGGGGCCTTCAGTCTGCATTTCTGCCTAGGTGCTAGGTGTCCTAGTTCTTCCCTATTTCAGTGTCTCTGCAAGTAAAGGGACACAATCCAGAATGGTTACTCTCAGTCAGGCTATTTTTACTACAATTCACAGGTAGATGGGAGAATCCTATGTAGACACCAGGTAATTGGTATGGAAGTGGGAAATATCCAGCTACATGACAGGCATCTGAGATGATGTAAAGGGCTTTGACTGAAAAGTAACACCCTGACTATGAAAGCAGCGCTCCTGGAGCTGGCTGCGGAGTGTGCTTGTCACCTATCTGTACAACACGGGCAGCGATGAGCTCACTGACATCCCATGCACCTCTCACACTCATCTGTCAAATTCAAACTAGCAAAGGTTGAAGGTCATAGTTGGGCTTCTATTTCTGGACAGAGTTATGAAGTGGCTTTAGTTGGCGCTTGGCTGGTGCGTTACAGTCCCAAAGCTAAACTCGTCACATTGCTTCAGATTGACTTCATCGTGTATTACCGGTGTGTCATATTTTTGAACAGCTATTCTGTTTTGGTTTTACTTTCTGATGCATTTAAGTACGTTAATATTATGTAATTTACTCAAAACAAATTTCTAAAAAGGAAAAGCTCTTATACAAATGATGCATTATAGACAGGACATTTGTTTGGGTGAAACGCTGATGACATGTCTTTCTTACACGCAGGTCACCGTAGGAGTGGATTGTGTCCTAGCCTTTGGCCAGCACTGGTTACCTCGGCCCTCTATACTGCCCAGATTATGGGCAGGCACTGCACGGACAGTCTTCTCCCCCACAGCCGTCCCAGGCACACCAGCTATGCCCCATTCCCACTGTGGCTCCTGTCTTTGTCTTTCAGTGCTTACCAATGCAGCACGTGCATCTCTCAGATAATACCTCTCCACTGCCATCACACCAATGTGAGTTACCGCCGCTTTTTTTAATGATGTTGGGCTTATATACCTGGGAGAAAACATTGATCCTGGAGGAAATAAAGCTCCTTTTTAATAATGCAATTATTTTACAATTTTTGCTCATGACCAGGATATGACTAACTGAAAGGAATACAACATTTGGTTTTATAATCATGACTGCTTTAATCAGCAGTATGTATGTAGTACACTCAACTGTGGCCCGAAATAATAAAAGCAACTGACCACTTCCGTAGAAATATGTGAATAATTTAAACTAATTAAGCTAATTCACCCCTAAAGGCAGAAGTCTCTGCCTGGAATCCTTGCAGTGATTGTTACTATGCTGCTGCTCTTGGGTGGGCAGGATGCATCTCGCCATCCAGCGATTCCTAGTTAGAATTACTTACTGGCTCCTGTCTGTTCAGCCTGTTCAGAATATTAGATCAACAATATAAGATAAAACATAGATTAAATGTTCATTATTACTTTTGAATACTGCAGGCTCTTGAGTGCACACATTTGCTGTATGCAGGGTAGCGGGGGTCTGGAGCCTATCCCAGAAGTGCTGAGTCCACGGCAGGGAGTAACCCGGGACAGGGTGCCCACCCATCGCAGGACACACACACTCACACCCCATCCACACACACATTCACAGCTACAGACGATTTGGCAACTCCAGTTCACCTCAGCATGTTTTTGGGCTGTGAGGGGAACCTGGAATACCCAGAGGAAACCCCATAACACTTTTGACTATTTATCGAATGGTATGGAAAATGATCCAAAGAATGCACAGGAACACCAACACACCAAGTATCTCAAGCACCAAACTGTAAGTTATCTTTGCCTGATTCAATTTCACCGAGTCATCATAGCTAAGTCAGAGTGACAAGACAAAACCAGGCTGCTGACCAATAATCAAATCCAACGTCTACACCCTCCTATTAGACATTACACTCACTGTAGTATTGGAGGGAATTATGTATTACAGTGCCTCAGTCATTGTACCTGCTATATAATTTTGCTCTGACAATATGCATGGTATTATTACAGACCACCTGCAAATCTGTTTTTTTTGGGGGGGGGGGTGTGCACTTAACCATAGAATAAGTGGAAACCCTCTAATGCGCATTTTTTGGGGGCATGCTAGGCCTGCGAATCAGACGTGCAGCTAGGGTCTGCTGTGGCTGCGCAGCTGCTGGGTCCATTTGCACCTTAACCACGCAAACAGCCAGTCACACATGGATACTGGGAACTTCCTGCATTACCATAACGTTATGATGGGACCAGAGTGGGAGCTGGCATGACTCTGCCATAGCTTTACATTCCGGGCTGGGGGCCAGTCTTTGTTCACTTATATTTCTTATACTGTTTCTGCCACACCAATCTCTCTTCTGGTATCAGCCCTCTATTGTTTTACAATTTCAGCACCAGCTGGGCCCCCCTTCCCATGTGAATTTACAGATTCCTTTTTACAAAATCCCCCCACAAAGTTTTAAATTGGGTTCTAAAATTCCACAGCATTACAAACATGTTCTGTGAGTATGGTCTGTGCTTATTAAAAAAGGCAATTTTTTTGTATCTGATTTGCAGGAGAACACATATTATTATATGTTTACATTTGTATGTTGAAGCTAACGTAATAAGCTATTTCAAATGTACCCACCTTTCACAACAACTTATCCAGTACTGGCTCAAGGCAAGCTTTGAGGCTATCCCAGGAAGTACCAGGCACTTCCGGACCTGGACAGCAGTTCATTGCAGGACACCAAGGGACACCATCACATACAAACGACAATATAAAGACACCAATTCATCTAACAGCATGTTGTAAACTCCAGCAGTAAACCGGAATTTTTTTTTATTAAACTCTGACTCTTGGCCTCTTCAGAATACACCTTAACAGGCAACAGAAATTATTCTTTTCCCACCTTAATTCATCAATGCTACCTAATTACTTCATATTACTCAGCACTAAATATTTTGGTATTTGAATGCGTATATCAAATTTCACTGAGTAATGCAAATATGTAAATAGAATATTTCCATTACTAAAAATAAACGTTAAAATAGTTTGGCAAAAGAAAACACCTGATCTGTCATTAATAACATACCCCAATAAAATATTAAGCGGGAGCACACATTTTCTGTAACCTGAACTGACTCTGTAATGCCCCCCCAAGACCCCCCCAACCCTCTCTCTCTGTCTCTCTCTCTCTCACACACACACACACAGGAATGTGAGGCGCACAGAGAAGGCAGGCCGGGGTATGACTGGGGCCGTTACACAATGCAGTGCGCGGGAAACCATGGGGGGGCCGGGGGGGCGCGCTATCCCTTTTATCTGGCATTTCCCACATCCTGCAAGCAAATGAAGACGCGGCCACCCAATTTGAAAAAAATGCATGGTATGCGTCTCCTTTCCATAACTCATTGTGGGCTACTAGGCTTCATTGTTCGTCTAAGCAACTAAGCAGAACATTGTCAGAGGGTAAAAAAATAACTGCATGTTAATGAGCCATATTATGCAGATGAGTGTAAATAATGCAGATACTTCCCCTCTTAAAGTCAGTTAATTGATTTCCAAAGGAAGAGTCACTTTTTCGAATATGAATTAAGTCGAGCTCGTGTGCAGAAACTTACTCAAAGTGTCACGCAGTTAATGAGCGGAAGGTGGATAGACAGGTTTTAAACTTAATGTCGCGCTTGATATATCATAGCAATCGTCTATAAGCGTGCATCCTCCTTTTTATACAGTAGCACGCGGTCGCAAGGCGCAAACGCGTACAGTAAAGGTTCTGCGTGAGCGCCCATTATGCACTTCCATGCACACTCCTTTTTAAGGGCGGCTATCCCCCCCCCACCGAACCCGCCCGCCTCCAACAATCAAAAAAGAAAAGGGAAAAAAAAGTCTATTTCTTCTTTTGGCGCGTTTTAATTCCCGCCACGTCGAGTCTAGTCGGTTATTCTCGCTCGTGTTTTGTCTCGCGGCCCGGACGCCGGCGCCGCCAGCTGATTGGCGGGGACGCCGGCGGGGGGCGGAGCCGCGATGACGCGGCGGCGCGTGGGCTCAGCCTTTACTATGGATATAATATATAGAGAGAGCGCGGCGCGGCGCGGCCAGAGGAAGCCGGCGTCACTGCGTACGGAGTGCGGCGGCGGGACCCTCGGCCGTATTTATTTACCTTTTCCCTGCCATTGGTGTTTGTTTACGCGGCACTCGGTATCCCCGCTATCGCCATTCGGCCGGTTACTGCGGAGTCCTCCCACCGGACGCGAAGGGAGCGCGACGTGACCGGTGCCTGCGCGGATCTGTAGCGGGATTACCCGGGATTACCCCCTGCCCCTCGGCGCGGCCGGGCCATGCTGCTCTCCAAGTTCTCCAGCTCGTTCGCGCACATTTCTACCGTGGACGTGCCGGCGAAGATCCAGCTCCAAGTGCAGCAAGGTGAGGCGGCGGGGACCGGAACCGGGACCGCCGACGCGGAGCCGGGCGACGATCGGAGGCTCTCCCCGTGCCGGCTCCACAGTAACGCTTTGTGTTACATTGCAGCGAAGGAGCGGGAGCCCTTCGAGAAGGTGTACCAGCTGGGCTCGGTGCTGGGCAGCGGCGGCTTCGGCACCGTCTACGCCGGGCTGCGCATCGCCGACGGGCTGCCGGTACGTGTGCGCGCCGCCGCCGCCGGACCCCCGTGCGCGGGAGCCGCTCCTCCGCAGCCGGCTCACCGTGCGCTCTGCTTCTCTCCCCCAGGTCGCCGTCAAGCATGTGGCCAGGGAGCGGGTGTCGGACTGGGGAGAGCTGGTAAGGAGGGCCGGAAGGCCGGCGGGGGGCGGTGGCGGGGGGCCACGACCGGGACCGGGACCCGCCTCTGATCGCGCTTCTCCTTGCAGCCTAACGGCTCCCGGGTGCCGATGGAGATCGTGCTGCTGCGGAAGGTGGGCGCCGGGTTCCGCGGCGTGATCCGCATGCTGGACTGGTACGAGCGGCCCGACAGCTTCATCATCGTCATGGAGCGGCCGGAGCCCGCCAAGGACCTCTTCGACTTCATCACGGAGAAGGGCGCGCTGCCCGAGGCCACGGCCCGCGGCTTCTTCCGCCAGGTGCTGGAGGCGGTGCGGCACTGCCACGGCTGCGGCGTGGTGCACCGCGACATCAAGGACGAGAACATCCTCATCGACCTGCGCACCGGCGACATCAAGCTCATCGACTTCGGCTCGGGGGCGCTGCTCCGGGACACGGTGTACACGGACTTCGACGGTGAGCCTCCGAGCTGCTTATCGCCGTCGCTATCGTTATCATTATTGTTGTTGTTGTTATTATTGTTGTTGTTATTATTATTATTATTGCTATATGCCAGTGCGGCAAACGTATTATCATTGTTATTATTACTATTATTATTGTTATATGCCAGTGAGGCAAACTTATTATCATTATTATTATCATCATCGTTATTATTTATTATTAGTATTATTTATTTATCATTGTTATTATTAATATTATTATTAATAATTATAATAATAGTATTGTTATATGCCCTGTGGCTGTATTTTAAAAAAATTATCTGCGGTTTAAACTAGCCGTGTTATTGTGGCGTCGGGCGTGAGCGGGTATGTTTATGCTGGGGGGCTCCATGCCGGACTGCATGCACACACGGATTTTCCCGAGGTGGCGCCTGGACCGACACCGGGGCGGATCCCGGGGCTTCGCCGGGGCGATCGTGGCCGTTTCTGGGGGGGGCGCAGAGGTCGGGGATGAAATCGGCCGGGGTGCATCTGTCTGCATCTCTGCATTTTATTGTCGGCAAGGCGCACGCTTGGGGCTGTGGACTGGGGGGTCGGCCGTAGTCTGTAGTCTGTAGTCGCGTTTCCAGCGCCACCCTGCGGCGGGAAGCGGCGTTTTTACGGCACTGTTTTGTAAACAGTGTCACATGGCAACCGCGAGCGGGCCGCGTGCGCGCACGCGCGTCATTGTGCGGCCCACGTGAGCATGAGTCGGCAGAGCGCGGGGCGCGCGGGCTGATGGGCTCGTGCCTCTGGGGGTGAGTGCAGACCTCCTGACATGTGCATTGCTTTGTGTCGGACAGGAACTCGGGTCTACAGCCCGCCAGAGTGGATTAAGTACCACCGGTATCACGGCCGCTCGGCCACAGTGTGGTCCCTGGGTGTCCTCCTCTATGACATGGTCTGTGGAGACATCCCCTTTGAGCAAGACGAAGAGATACTGAGGGGCCAGGTTCTTTTCCGCAGGAAAATCTCTCCAGGTATGTTTGGAATGGGCAGCTGTATTCTCTTATTATCAGTATCAATGTTCCATCCTTTATAATTTTTGTCCATTATTTGGGACTAAAGATTTGTTTCCTCTTCTTTTACAGAATGTCAACAGCTAATAAAGCTGTGTCTGTCACTGCGGCCGTCAGAGCGGCCTTCGTTTGAGGACATAATCAACCACCCCTGGATGCAGGGCACGCTGACACAGACACAGCCCACGGACATTCAGCTACACAGCCTCAACCATGAGTCCTCGACCAGTGATTAATCGGCTTCAGCAGAAGGACATTTACAGTTACAGAAAGAAAGCACTGACATTTTTTTTTCTTTCTCCTCAATGAGGACAACTTGGACTGTAGGGAGAATGTTCCGGTTTATATTTGTTGAAACGATATAAAGGTGGATGATGCCAGTATGCGCTGGCCGGAGCTGGCCCTCGAGGCCTGTGGCCCGCCGAAGGCGTCCGCCGTGTTTGCTCGCTCCGGTGCGAAGAGTTTTGTAGGGAGAAAGAAAAGGGCGTAGTGGCTTTTTTGGTGGGCCAGTCCGGGAGAGTGACGGCAGTCTCCCAGCCTGTAACCTCATCCCGGGCATGCTCCTTCTCTGCTCTAACCGGATTGCAGCTATTAAAACAGCCACTGTACTTTTTATGACAAACTACAGAACTAAAGCAGATTATAGTACTGGACTTATGATGCATTGAGATTGACATAGTGCCTTGCGTGAGTTAAATCACTGGGGACTGCGGAGATACTTGAATTTTTAAATTTACAATTATCGTACCACTTTGTTCCTTAACTCGGCTCTTTCTTGCTTTGGTTTCATTTACTGGGGTCTCTTGGGTTTCTGCCCATGTCCCCATTGTCAACAACAACCAGATGACCTCAGACAGCCTGTGCAAACTCCATCTGACAGCAGCCTTACCTCACTAATGCATTTGTCCACCCTCACCTTGAACTTCTCCTAGACAACTCCCCCTCACTTAGTCCTGAATGCACATAACAATGCAACTGCAGTAACAAAATGCTACATGATGTTACTTCTGATTTGTGTATATATGTACTGTATCTTGGCTTTTTTAATGCTTTTTTTGATTTAAAATTTGGGCTTTGTAAAGATTTTTTTTTTCTGTACAAAAAATTGTACAGTGGGATTATTTATTTATTTATAAAGGATTTTTCAAGTTTCATTCCACACTTATTGAAGGGCCCACAGATTATTTAAATATATATTTTATCTCATATTTATGGATTGAATGGGTTTTTTTCCAAGCAGATTTGTGTGTAAATAGCGTCCAGAGCACTTCTGTTTTTTGATGCATGAGGATAAATGCTTATTGAAAAGGTGAGCAGGAATTTTTTAATGCAATCAAATGCCCCCCCCCCCCACTTTTTTGTGTTCACTAGCAGCTGCTTGATTGCAGCTTGTCCGTTTCCCCTCTTTTGAATTGGATTTGAATTGTAAATAAGTGGAAAAAATATTTTTTTATACAATTTCAATAAATTTTTTTTAGCCTTAACTCGTGTCCTGTTTCACTTCAGAGACCCTTGTGATTTCCCCTCTCGTATCCGAAACATGTAATGTAGATGTTATTGTCTTGGTGGTGTTTTATTTGGTGTATCTGTGTGTCTTTTGCCAGGTCATTTCACTGAATACTGCTCAGTGTTTGTTCAGTGTTCATATTTCTGTATATTACACTGGTAATCTAGGCATATAAGCATAACAGAAAATCAGGCCTGGCTGCAGCACTGTGTGTGACTCTGTTAGAGGTATAAGTAATCAAGATTTCAAGGAGTTGTCCGGTAAGTACAGTGCTGGTATGTGGGGTGTTGAAGGCAGTTGGAGAGGGGGTGCAGCTTTGGGTTCACAGGAAGGCTGCTGTGCCATGAACCTGCTGCCCGTGGGGTGTAAAACAAATGGCGCTACTTAGTCATCACTCATCTAGTGCATCTATTACCTGTTGTACAGCTGGCGTGCTTCAGTAGAACCTTTGCGTTATGTGCAATTATTCAACAGAGTAGCTTAACACACCCACATATTCTGAATTCCATTGAAAAAAAAATCCATTATTTAACTTCAGCTGTGGAAATATGGCTTTTCCGTTTGTAAGTTCTGAAGTTTCTGGGGGAAGCCCATTTAAAGTAACGTGAGACACGTTTCCAATGCCGTAATTCATTACTTATTTCGCGGTTTGGGTACTTCCTAATACTTGGGGATGTGTTAGAGCTAGTTTATCAAGCTTAAAAGCCCTGCAGCATTTAGGCACTCCTTAAGTATTTGCCTAAAATTAAAGGTAATATTGCTACCGTGCATATTTGGTTTAAGGATCCTCAAAAGATATCTCAGTTTTAATGGGCTCGAGTTTAGAGGCTGAGCCGGAGAACGGAATCTGCTTTTAATTAAGGCTTACAGCGTGACGTTTGCGCAAGGAATGATAACCTGGTTCTCCTTCCGCCTGCCTGTCACCCTCAAGGTTAGCTGCCCTGTGCAGATGACGGGTAGGAAGGGACCACCGGGCCAGGCAGTTACCACATTTAGGAATCTGGCTGCACACATGCCATAGATTGGGTGCCCATCTACTGGCAAATCCAGTTATCAAACTGATTATGCTATTAACAGCTTATCAGGATGAAATTACACATTTAGACAAAGATGATTATGCTGCAGGGGTCCTGGCCTCAGAATTGGGGTGTGCAGTGAGTTTGCTGCCATCTGTAACTCAATATTAAGTCATCAGACTGCAGGACCTGGCAGGATGGGGTGGCTAGCTTTGTGCACTGAAAGGTGCTTGGTGGACACCCATCTTCTGCTTCTTCTCCTTGCTGCAGCAGCCATTCAGCTACAGCTCTGCATTTCCTGATAGCAGAGCCCCCTCCACCATGCTAACACTCAGATGGTGGGGTGGGGGGAGGGGGGTCATTAAAGCCTGATGATTCTAAAGTCCTCTGATAATCCACTGCCTGCCGGCTTTTAATGTCTTATCTGGCCTGGAGGAGAGAAATCCCAGTGTGCATGCGGAGTTAAATGCAGATGCTCGCAGGCACGTGCGTGGCACTAAACACCGATATCGCTGCTAGGAGGAAAGTCGTGCGTTTCTCATGCACTATTACTGTAATTCGTAGTCATGCTCGTAGTGGTATGTTGGAAAACGGTCTTCACGTTATCAGATTGTTCATCCTTATCTCTGTCATTTCCTGGCTACAGTTGTCTAGGAACGTGAGAGATCGGATATTAAAAAATTGCCAGTTGAGATATGATCGACCTTTCGCTCACTTTTGTATTTCTACGAACAGTAGCGCGTGCGCGGGCGTGTTTAAAGGCAAGCGCTCGCCACCGTTTTCACTCTCCTCTCTCCTGTTTAATACTGAAGAAGTTCCAGACTTCCAGCCAATGAGGTATGAAGCCACACTGTTACCCACTGCATCGCTATGCCACCCTGTGCGTCTTCTGTACTGCATATCCTGTCCAGGGTCGTGATGACGAAGAGTTACTCGTACCTCTTATTATGAGTGTTATGCTTAGGTCTGGTTAGACATATCAGAATCTCCTCCTGCTTAAGACAACACCCTGACACATAACATGAGCCATGCATGGCGCTGCTTCTAGGCAGGTGTGTCTCCACTTACAGAGGTCGAATGCCGCTCTAATCTAAAGGAGAGGTCTAGCAAATCGTATTTGCCGTGGCATCTCCCGGGGCTTTGGTTTTCTTAAGTCAGCCCATGAAATTTGCCTCATTGCTTCAGTTCACCTTCAGTCAGATGGACGCAGTACAAACATTGCGCGGTACAAGCACGATGTTCCAGATGCAGTGCAGATCAGAGGATTTTGCTTCTGACGCATAGGGCCCTTATCTGAGGATTCCTCTGAATGCTGGAGGCAGGCAGACAGACGAGGCTTTCAGCCTCTGCTTGGGGTGTGGCTGTTTTCCTGGGTGTAACGCTGCTCTGCCAGACACACAAACCCCTATAGTTTTCTGATGATCACACAGTCCATTCATACTTCTGTCATGTAAACACCACCCGCAGGACATTTCCATCAAAGTGCATAATTTATCTCTTAGTAGCCACTTCAATGATGAACACTGAATTAATTCTGAAATTCTGCATTTTAACAATTTATGCAAATTTACTGAATCAGTTCAGGTTGACCGTTTGGAACGACTCTTTTTGCCATTATTTGTGCTTTATGGCCCAGATAAATCAGTCTGTATATAGAATATTCAAGCGGCAATTATTTTACAGTCACCCTCAGTAAGAAGGTTAGAATAGCAGTTTAGCAGTTTTACAGTGGCCGTGACCCACAGGCACGCAGTGAGAATTAAAGCGCTGTTGAAGGGCTTTAAGATGCACCCAGACTCTCAGTGTTTTAGGAGAAGATTCAGTGAATCTCTGTCTTATGCTTCTTTTCAGCGGGGTTTAACATCTAAGCTGGTGTGGTGCCCACCTGTCACCTAAGTGGCAGGCTGTGAGGAGACACTCAAGGAAAAAATGTATTGTATTTTAGTACATCCTGTACTTATTACATATAACAATAAATCTTGAATCCTGAATGATGCCAGTTTAATAGCTGTGGGAGGTAACTGTATAGGATATATAATATAGGGAAAGAGACCTACGGATTTGAGAGCTCAGGCTGATATGCTGGACGGGAGGGTATGTGGGTGGTGACTGTGCAGAGCTGCAGACATGTGAGTGCCAGACTGTAATATGATTAAGTTAAAGTCTGCTACCAGGGTCAATTCAGGAGTACATAAAAAGCCCTTAACGCATTTTGCCTTGTTATGGCTCATAATTCATATGTTATCTTATCAGTTGATAATTCATACATTTGATGGCTGGAGTAAAGCTGAGAAGGTCTTCCACCCTTGTTTGTGTAGTTCACCCTTTCCTGTAGTCCAACCCTGAGAACAGAAAGAGAAACTATCAGATACAGCACCAGTGAGTTTCAGCCATGGGCAAGGGCTGGCTCACTCTGCAGAGCTCAAAACAGATGTGTCACACTCACACATATGTACACAAATGGATGTCTCTGACTGCACATGCTACTTCTTTCTTATATAAAGACATACACATATAATTGTACACCTCTCACACTTTTACACAAACATACACACATAATTTTTCCATGAACATCCAGTTCAGAGCTTGCAGAAAGTCTGAATCTCATCCCAGGAAGCACAAGACAGGGAACGCCTTGGATGGGACGTCAGTCCATTGCAGGACACACACTCACACACGCTGCACAATTTAGAGACACCGGTTTTCCTAACTTCAACTTTTGTAGACACCTAAGGGAAGCCGGAGATCTCAGAGACACACACACAACTCACAATCTCCCACTGCAGAGAATCTGACAGGTAATTGGTCTCATAGTGTCTGGTTAGCTGTACCGACATCAGGACAATGTGTTCTGTTCCGGGTCTCAGTGGCTCCTACCCGGAGGAGCGCCATGTTCCCTTGGATATAACCCACGTCAGGCTCCCCGTCTCTGCAGCACAGGTTTGTTAGTGAAACAAAGGTGTGCTAGCCCTGTGCTCAACGATTGTGAGCAGGAGTTTCTTAGGGGAAAATGGGCTAAATAGGCTGGGTCTGTAAAACAAGGTCTTGTGTGCCAGGAGCAGTGGCAAGTGTTGCCTTCTGTTGGGACTCACTGTACTTTTGGCACATTCCTTGCGAATGCAGCAGGCCTCTTAGCAGGTGTTTGGCATTCCATTCTGGTGTTTTCGGTAGCTAAAGGTTCTGTGTAGCACTGGTGACGAAGAATGTGGGGACAACAATCTAACTGCCCGTGTGGCGGCTGGGACAACGGACATGGTGGGGTCTGCCGAAGGAGGCCGGCCAGGACCTCACGCCCTGGGAGCAGAGACTGGAGCAGAAGGCGCGTGCACCGTTCAGCTGTCTCGCCCCGCGAGCTTTCGCCAGGCTTTCCTGTGGAGACACGTCCCGGGGGGGCAGAGCACATTCCCGCCCTCTGACTCGCAGTGATCTACAGTGGCAGTTAGATCAGTCATCGAGGGAAAAGGTCAGCTTGTTCTCTCAGGAAAGCGCCACGTGTTCCGCGCGGACAGGAGAGGTCTGGCAGTCTTACTGGGGGAGGGACTAGAATCAACTGTTTTATTTGAAACAAAGCGTGTAGACATGGCGACAGGCCCACGCCATCTGAAGCTCTGTCCAGAGAGGAGAGCCGTTACCAGGACTGCGGCTTCAGTGTTGTTTAGGATGCCCCCACATTGAGATGTTTGCTCCACACAGTTCTGTTCTGCAGTTCACAAGGGAAATGGGCATGTGATTGGCTGCATGTCTGTGCATGTGATTGGCTGCAAATTTAAAAGTTTGTTCATGAGTTTAATGCAATGTAGAGATATTATGTATATACAAGTATCATGGTTTACATAATTTTTGTATCTTGTATGGGAGAATTCCTTTAATCACAGGTAAACATAATAATAGAAATAATTAATAACATACGTAGTAAATAACATGCTAATTACAATAACAGAATGCATGCAAATTTACAAAAATTATAATTTATGGCTTTACAATAAAAAAGAATGGTACCTTGTCTATGCAATAGATATTGGAGTGATGGTATAGAAGGTATAGATGGTATAGATAGCTGGAACATTATACTCTGTTAATATGGTCACAATTGGATGATCTTAACTCTTACTAACATCACTGCCCTTTAATGTCTTATCATAATTTTACTAGCAAAAGAATTTTTTTTAATTATTATTTGTATTTTTTAAATCCATCAGGCAGACCAATCTTCGCAACATATTTGTTTTCAAACAGTGTCCCCTCCTCTTCCCCACAAAGCCCTCCCACTGGATTCCCGTAAGGCTGGGCTAGCTTCCTCATTCCTGTCCATCTCCTCTGACGTAAACAGCAGGAGGGTGCTTCCACTTTGCACTCTTAAAAAATGTCTGCAATCCGCCTGCAGAGATCTGGATTCAGGGACAGATACTCCCGGCACACTATCAAACCACATTCCTACTGTACAGATAAGCTTCAGCCACATATCTAATCTCTGTGTGCCACGTAGCTGGCTTACGGCCTTGATATGAGACTGAATTTCACCTTTGAGCATGTTCTGTAGGCATGTGTATGTGTGTGACACTAACCTTGCTTTCATGGTCAAAAACTCTGCACAGTAGTATTGCTCTCTGTAGTAAAGTCAATACTCTCATGTATAAGACTCTGTTCATTAATATGGGAATTTCATTTTAAATTATCATCAATTACCATCAATTGACATTTTTGGCTAAGCAATCTCATCCATTAGGCTGCAGTTTAGAGTTATACCTTTGCAGTATGTCCCCCACACACACGCACACACACGCACACACACG
>JAODKM010000099.1:10537031-10552162 GCA_026780845.1 Petrocephalus sullivani | reverse complement strand
GTTGTGGGTGGTGTTGCGCTCCCCCCCCCCCCCCCCCCCCGGCTAGCTGGCTGCAAGTGCGGCATCCCACGCCCCCATCTGTCCCCTCTTCGGGGCTCATGTATAAAATCATTGCCACAGCCACACAAACAAGCCAAACAGCTTCTTCTCATCCCTCTCACTCTCGGCCTCTTACATGTTCCCCGTCTGTGCCATGCTTCCTTATTCCCTATTCCGTTCATCAGAGGAAGTCGTGGGCACGGCCATTCGTTCCGATCAAACGAAGCCGCGGTCTGCGCTGGAAAAGAAAGTGAAGACGGTAAGCGGAGTAGGAACAGGAGTGAATGGATTTGTTTACGGCCACTGTTCTCACTTCAAAGGGCAGCAAAAGCAAACAGAGGGCTGCTGGCCGACGGTGATTGCTGAAAAATCAACAGAGAATCCCGCATATCGTGTGACCAGAGCACTTTATTCAACTGGCCAGTTTGTGAAAACGTTACCCAACACAATGGATTATCGGAATCAGATGCTTACAGAAAAAAGCCCTCAGGCCTCAGGAAGCCTATGTTCAAGAGTGACCCTCTTAGAAAGTCACAAAATATGCTTACAAAAATTAATAACTTTGTAAATAAAGCCGAGTTGGAAAAAAGTATGAGACTGACGTGGGGGTGTGGTCTGCAAGTATGTGTTTTATTTTATAGACAACTAAAAGACCATCGGACCATTCGAGAGCAATATGCCACAAAATCCCATTACAACACTTAAGGCAAAGTATATTATATTATTTGAAATGTAGAAAATAAGGGAACATTCTTTTTTAATTACTAAAACATTAAAAACAATTAAACAGAGAACATATTCCAGCCCTGTGTTTCCAAATTAGTGTTAAATAATATGTTTTAGCCCTGGGGTAAAGCACAGCAACATTCTTAGCAAGCTTTCATGTTTTCATGGTCACCTGATGAAATCATACATAGTAATGTGATGTATGCCAATGTGTGTCAACGTCACTATGGTACTAGTTTCGCTGTGTTGAAATTCACGGTTCAGCATCAATTGGATGGTTGCAGCCTTTTTTCGTCGTTATCCTTTGTTGCCATCTAGTGGTGGAGTGATATATAGCGCTTAGCAAAAAGCTGCCGTTACGCCACCATTATACAGTCTCTGACCAAAATAGAATTGCTGGGAGGCGCTGGCATTCTGCCAATTGTGTGCGCTGCCTCGTGTCCTGTGCTTCCTGAGATAAGCTATATGTTTGCTGCGACTCTGCAGTGGGAAAAAAAGAGTACATTCTGTCTTATTACTATAATAAAATGTATGATGTATAAAATCATGAAAATGTAATATGATTAACAACTAATAATAATAATACAATTACAATTGATTAAAAACAAACAAAGGGAATATCTCCCTAGCTATCCTTTACAACAGAGTAGTGTTCCCACATAAAATAAAACTCATATAATACACATAAGATATTCTATTAAAAGCTTAAAGGCATTTTGTAGTATTTAGATTAGACCTCATGAATATGAAAATGCCACCCTCTGTAAAAATGTTTGAGAAACACAACCATAGGTATCGATAATGAAAGCTGAATTTAAAACATTTGGGTTATTCTCCTTTTTTGCATATCTATGATATCCAGGCAGTAGGGAAACACCCTTCCGATGATCCGAGCCATCGCACGTGGGTGTGGACTTAAACCAAGTATGTAGAGATACAGCAATCTAAACAGACTTTAGAGGGCCCTCCTAGGGTGGGAAGAGAAACCTGTATGTGGCAATGATCAGCCTACCGTTAAGACATTTGGAGACTGAAAGAGACTCTGCACCTCAGTTATATCCCGGGGGCTTTTTTTTGGGTCTTGTTTTTCCTGTTCCTCATGACAATGGAAAAGGATAAATAAAAGCTGTGAACTGGTGTGAACTGGCCCCAGTTTCGGTCTGTGGATTACTTTCTACAGACACGCCCTTTACAGAAAATTTGCCTGTAAAGATAGTTAAAACCACAGTGGTCTACATTCTAAAACATGGTGTTGCTAAATTTTAAACCATTTAAGGAAATTAACCGTTTAAAGAAGCTGTTTTTAAAGTTATGATTTTGGAAATTTGCAAAGATAATAGGTTTTTTTTATATTTATTTTGGCTCTAATAGGACTGTTTGGGATTATCATTCAAAAACACAGACAAATGTCTCTCTCTTTCTCTCTCTCTCTCTCTCTCTCTCTATATATATATATATATATATATATAATGATGTTTAATAGGTGTTCATTTGTGCTAGGCTTGACATGACAGGATATATTTATAGGACTGACAGCCTAAAAAGTGAGTCTCCACCTCAGAGCAAAGGAAATGATTCAGCAGTTCTGACAGACATTCCACCTATGAAGGGTTATGGCAAGCAAGCAAGTTATAGGAGAGAATTTTTCAATGACATTACTCTGAGGTAAGGGACTAGCATTTCATTTAAGCAAGACATTTAAATATCTTTAGTAAATAGTTCTTAACAAGTTTCAGTAGGATATGAAACCATATCTACCAGTTTTTAATACATCTTCCTATTAAACATATGTCTAGAATTCCAGCTCGCCGTTACCCGGACCAGGAGAAGAGGACAGAAGGCTAATGGATCGATGGTAATCCACGCACCTGACTGAGTCGACACCTGTAGCTAGTACTCGATGTCAATCAAACGATTATTCCCGCCCACCCTGTGATAAGCTCTACTCTGGTTGGCTATCTTCCCTGCACCTGTCAAAGCGCTCCTCCAACCACACATCAGCTTCACTATGCTTCAAGATGGCGGCTTCCATTACTGTATTTCTTTGCTCTTCGTTAATAATAATAATACGATAACAGCATTAACGCCGCAGAAAGCAGTGCCCCGTTCCGGGTGAAAGCCGAGCAGACGGCTCTTTCCGCTTCGGCTGGGCGCTGCCCGATGGTCGCTCTTAGCGGGAGGCCGGGCGCGGTGCGAGGGTGAGAGGAATCCGGACAATTCTGCGAGTATGGCCACCGATAATAAGATTCAGTTTTGGAGGAGAAACGCGAAGGTTCCGGGAAGGTACGCATCTGCCGCCCGGCGGCCCTCTGCGTGCGCGTCGCCGTCACGGCTCTGCCCGGCGGCACCGGCAGCTGCTCGGATAGCTACCGCTGACAGCTCTTTAACTTTCTTTTTTTTATAAAATTAATTTTGGGTGTTTCGGCGGGCTGTAATGGCCAGCCAGCGCGGCGCCGCTGTTACGGTATTTACGGTATTTGCGGTATTACGGTATTTACCATTCGGTGTCAGACGTGCATGTTTAATGAAGCTGCGGCCGTATGTCACTCTGCTCCGCGGTGCCTCCGCATGGCAGCAAGGGCCGGGGGCCCGAGAGCCGTCCTGCCCGAAGCCGGGCGTGCAGTGTCCGCTGGCCCGGCCGGCGCTGCCCGAAAGTCTCCGTCCGCAGGAACAAAACCGACTAAAACCGACTAAACCGTGCCAGATATTTGTCAGATTGTAACTCTTACAAAGGGCAGCTTTGTCAGCCAGGGCTGGTTACACTGTAGTGCTCACTGGAATGAGTGAGGTCTTCTGTGAAATAGCCGTATTTAAATACATATTGAACAGTTTTATTCTCCAAATAATGGAATATATATTTTACCACTAGTTGCCGTACCAAAGCAAGATAAAATACTGCTAAACTATTTGTCTTTCAAGTCTGTAATATTTTGCAACTTACAAAAATATGCCACAGATGTTTATTGACTGTTATATGATATGCAAATTATGGGAAACAGTTGATTATGGGGCTGGTTAGTATTCCTGAAATTGCATGAATCTAATGCCTGATTTTTTTTTTCCCTTGACAGTTTATAGTTGATGTGATTGTGAGTAAGATAAACAGTGCATTTTGATACCTCTTCCTGAGTGCATGGGTGGCTGGGTGCATCATTGATGCTTCGAAAAGGGAGAAGGTTACAAGGCACGCATACGGAAGCGGCCCTTAACTCCAGCCGTGTCATGCCAAATTCCCCGGCTGGGACAAGGACTCCATACAGGATCAAAACAAATGGTTTGGAATAAAAAGAAAGAAAATCTGTGTTACAATAACTGTAAATTATATATCAGGTTATACAGGTACATTTCACTAAACAAAAGTACAGATGCAAGACCTCTCCTGGGCCTGCCAGTCAGGTCCCTGACTGTGCCATCCTTTGCATATCGGCTAGAATATCCCAGTCATTGCCTTGGACAGCCTTGTTACTGTAAAACTGATCAGTGTTTTAGGCCTTTAGAGTCATTTTGTTTTTACATACGACCAGAACTTTAGTTAACTATAAACCTTACTTGACTATGTGTTTAGCATTGCAAGTTTGGTAATTAAAAGGTCAGATTTAATTGTGGGCTGAGCAGTATAATTGACATCTTATTTCTTGGTGGGTTGAAGGCCAGCTGATGGTAAGATGGGGACCAGTTATTCTTTTTGCGGTGCAGTGTGATCAGCAGGAGATGACTGAGCAGTGATAGAACCAGTATAGCGAGTCGCTTTTTTAAAGAGTAGCTTGGTCAGCTACTACTGTGACAAGTTATAAACCTGGAAAAAAAAATGTGTGATAGAATTTGATTGGCTGAGGTGTAAAGATGACAGGAAGTGGTGTGTGCTATAGGAAGTGTTGTTGAAATGTCAGACAAAATTCAGACTCTTCATTTTTGACGTGACAGTCTAATATTGAACTTCTGATTTTTATTTTCTGGTCTTCCTCTCTGTTGAAAAGTAGATGCACCAGGGCTCCCAGGTGTTAAATTGGTTAAAAATGAATCTAAAGCTCAGATTTCTGAGCATTGCAAAGGATTCCGGCACAACAAAGCAGGACGTGTGTGCATTGGAGAATGTTTTTGGTGAAAAGGGGTGACTACAGCATTTGTTGTGGAAATGATATGGTGCTGGTTGCCATAGTTACACTTAGTTGGCTAAAAATAATGAGGCTGTTATGGGAATAAAAGGACACTGTACCCCTCCCTCTGTGCCTTTCTGATTGTTTTTCTTTTTCCCTCACCGAATGTTGTCCAGAAAACCACGGGTCTGTTTCAGGGTCGTCTTTCATGCTTAACCCAGCTTATCAGGCAGTTCAGAGAAGCAGGTGGCGTATGAAAGGGGGCGGCAGAGTTTGTTGGCTGGTACAGGACTGCCATGGGCTGTACAGCCGTCGCTTATTGTTAGAGTAGAAGTGACTCGCGTGACACTTTTGCCGAAAATGGCCGGTGGAGGGGCATGGAGGGCGCCAATTTGTGGCATCGCTTCCATGGGTACTGCCGTCTATAGATTAAAACCTGGCTCAATTTCCTCCTCAGCCTTAAATGATATGAGAGCTAATGAGACCCACTTTGTTCTGGATGTCGATCCCAAGTGATCCTTTGTGGGTCAGTTTTTGCATAATTAAGTTTTTTTTTTTTTACTACTACTTGGGACACACCAGTTTGAAAACGAATAAGTGTCTCTTTTTTTTTTGGTGATATTTCCTGCTGAGGGGAGCATTCTAATGTTGCGCGGCGTGCTTGCTCCTGTAAAGAGGCAGCCTGGGCACGTGTGCTGTCCACGCTGCACGCGCAGCAGGCGTGTTCCCGGTGACGCATACTGTGTGGCGCTAAGTCGCTTGCCAAGCACGATGCTCTACAGACCATTGCGATGGAAAGGTCGCCGTGTCAAGCCGCTTAGATCATTCGCTCGTTCGGAGGGGCACGGAGTTCACACGCCCACACACTGAGCGTGCTCTCGGTCAGGGGGGGTGTCAGAGGGTGGCCTTTTGTGGCGCGGCGCAATCTGTTTTGCCGGTGTCCACGCTGTGCGGCCTGTGCGATTGAACTTTCTGTGTTGGTACACAAGCTAGATAGGAGATTTTTATGAGGACCGATGCCGCCGTAACCCTTGCAGGACTGGTAATACATACTCCGGGCTTACTAACAAGATACTCGCCGGTTCCCAGTATTGCTTCAGAACGGCGTGACAGTTCTGATAACCCACATGCACTGTCAGTAGCACTAGGACTGCTTGGACAAAATAGTTTATTAAATGCAGGTGATATTTAGGAACCAAAGCACGTACCTTTAATCAGGTGATAAGGCTCAGGGGTTTATTGTCTAACATTAGTTGATTGAAAGGTTCTTGTTTTAAGATTAGAATGAGGTTTGGGGGGCATTCACATCCATTTATTACAAACACATTGTTCGCTTTATGTTTTATCATCACAAGTAATTAAAGATGTATATCAACACGGAAAACACGGTAGCGTTTTAATAATTGTGAAAGGATCCTCGGCATGCCTTAGCATACCTTTTCCCCCCGGAAAGGCTAATTTCTTCCGAAGTCACGTCTGTTTACCTATATAATCAAAACTCCATCTGTTCATGCAGATCTTGTTTCTTGCTTTCTATCACGAATGGGATGTGCCTGGATCTGACCTCGTTGAAATGGAAGGAGGAGGAAACCCTGACCTGTACTTGTCGGCGAGCTTCTGGGCGCCGAAGCGCTGATGAAATACAAGGGCTGATCTCGGCTGTGGCTGGCGCTAAGCAGCCTGAACGGCTTCGCTGGGGAAGCTGGCGTGTCTGTCGGGTCGGTGTCAGAAAGTGACGCTGGGACGGGAGACGGGATCATGGCCGGCAAACGGAGCCGCGTCCAGGGAAGTGCAATCGCGAAAGGGGGCGATATTTGGGCTGCAGGTTTTATAACAGGTTTTATATATAAAAAAGAGAGAGAAACAAAGACTGGCATGCAGGTAGGTGTCAGGACTTGGGTAGCGACTGGACTCATGGCCTCATCCGGGCCTCCGGTCGGTCATGCTGCACGGATCCAAGTGCTGCCATTTCGGTCGTTAATCTCTCTTTGAATGTTTGAGCGGGGAGGCAGGGGCCGGCCGCCACAGCCCAGCCCCGGCTGGGTAACTAGCCGCGGCCCGTCTCGCCCCCAGCCCCCGGCCATGTTCGCTTCCTACGCTCACAGTGAACCGGCGATAAAAATGCCGTCCCATATCGCCGGTCGGTTCACTTCACACGCGATGGAGTGACTCTGCCCCCGGGGCTGCGGTGCGGCGCGGTTCCCCACGGCGGCTGGTGGGCCGTGCCAGGCGCCCTTCTGCTGACAGCGTGCCTGACCCGTCCCCGGCCCAGAGCTTCCACAACCATTGGAAATAGCGTTTCCTTAATTTACCTTTATTTACCCCATTTAGGCTTTAGTAACTCTGCATAGCACACAAGGCTGGTATGACGTGGAAAAGTGTCAGGTGACGCTTTCGTGGTGCGGCCCCGTGATGCGCCCCGTGGTGCGGCCCCGTGGTGCACTAGTGCGCACTACCTGCTCTCTCTCCCCTGCAGTCTGCAGCCAGTGTACGGAGCGCAGCATCCGCCACTCGACCCGCGCATATCACGCTCGTAAGTGCCGCGCGGCGCTCACCCCGTCCTGTCCCACCCCCATCGCCCGCTCTCTTTGCTTGTCCACATTTTCGGAGTTCCCCACTTAATGTTCAGAGCATGGCTCCATTTGAACGTCCAGGTGTTTGTATGTAACTACATGTTGCCACAGCCCATGCTGCCCTTGTATGTGTATCCATGGGCTGCTGAAATCACCCCCCCCTCCCATGACGTACTTAAAGGGGATGTAAGACCCCCGCATGCTGGTATTCATTTTGACCCAACTTTATTGTTGAGTTAATACTTCATTATCCGACTTGCTATTACCCATCTGTTAAATGTGATTGTTTTTTAAGCAATGGGTGCAGACGTCTGCTGTCTACAGATGCCTCCTTTTTTTCCAGTGGAAATATTTGTTCAGCCTTGAGTCTTTGCTCCAACAGGCACGAACCCTGACAGCCAAGACATCCCTGTTTTTGACAGCCCCTAAGTTATGTCAAAATCCCATCTTTTTCCTTTTTCCCCTTATTTTTGTGTTGTCTGTCTACTGGGTTAAAATGAATCGTCAAAGTTTGGTTTTGCCTCCAGTTCAGGAGTATTTCAGTGTTGATGCTGCTGTCAGCTGAGAGCAGACGGGCTCCCTGCCCTCCCCGTTTATATTTCGCGCCTCGCCTCTCCCCCGCAGATTCGTGAAAGAAGCTCCCAAGCCAAACGCTCTCTCTATAAAGTCCAAGAAGGTGTCCAGCTTCCACGAGTTTGCCCGAAGCACAAATGACGCGTGGGACATCGGGGACGATGAGGACGAGGAGTTCCTGGCACCCGGCCGCCACGCGGCCCTGCCCCTGCCTGCCCCCGCCTCGGCACTAGCGCCCACGCCGCCACTGGCGCCCCCTGGCTGCCTCGGCGTGACCGACGCCCTGGACACGGACGAACCGGCGGAGCTGAAACCGGAAGATGGGCGGGACAAAGGGAAGATGGGCAGCCGGCAGACCAATGGGAGAGTGGTGAAGTCGAACAGTGAGATCCAACTCGGCACTGCAACAGGTGATGATGTAACTCGATTTAGCATATACATGCACCATTTTACAAGACAGTCAACATGATTTGCGTCACATTCTGGTGATTGTAATGTTTTGGCTGATCGGTATATGCTGTAGTCTTCATTTTATTTATTTATCATTTTTAATCATCCACCTTTCTTCTAATTGGTCATCCCAGGCACCAAGGGGCACAAGGCAGGGGAACGCTACAGACAGGATGCCAGTCCACTGCAGGGTACACATACATTCACACATCCTGGATAGTTTAAACAGCGAACCCCTTTCTGTAATGTGTATGTCTGTCCAGCAGGGGGAGGACTTGCTTCACCCTTTGTCGACCTGCAATAACTTTGATCTGTGTATGTGTCCAAATGTTTCGTTTCCTTGGGTGTCTGCTCAGGAACTTCTAGCAGGAATAGCAATGTCTGCTCCTTCAGAGTTAAGCATGAAACGGCTCCTTGACGTTTAAACACCAGCTTTTGTTCCATGTGGAATATGTAGAAGGGGTGCAGTGGGCTGACACCATGTTTATTTCCAGTCCATATTGTACAGGCATGATGGAGGGCCTTGTTCCAGCTTAAACAGCATGTTCCATGTAACCTTCACTAATCAGGCTACAAACAGCTTGGCTATTATCCAGTGTTGGTTAAGAAGTAATTCCAGTTTTGTTTTCTGTATGCATGGGGACCAGCACAAACGAGCCCTAGTCTATCAGAGATGGTACTCCCATGTTATTTCTAATGCTTTGGAAAATAGTGCCTGCCGCACCATGGCCAGCAGAAGACAGCGAATGGACACCGTAGCATCTGTCAGTTCAGCTAGCCTAAAATCGCTTTCCTTTTCCAGTTCGCTCCCCCTTACAGAAGCAGCAGTCCCTCCCCATCCGTCCCATCATCCCTCTGGTGGCCCGCATTTCAGACCAGAATGCCTCCGGAGCTCCGCCCATGACTGTCCGCGAGAAGAGCCGATTGGACAAGTTCCGTCAGCTGCTGGCCAGTCCCAACACAGACCTGGGTGAGCCCCGCCTCCTCCGGCTCCTCCTACTCCCCAGCCATCTGTGTGAATCCGTCTCAGGGGGAGGGAGAGAGAGGGCAAAGGATAGCAGTTTTTTTTTTTTATTAGATGGTCCAAAGCAGAAAGCCAGCCATCACGCGCAGGAACAGGAAATGTTATCATCTCTGGCAAACCCATACTCGCCCTTCGCCGTGTCGTGCGCGGTGCATCACTATGCACCGTAGTGCACGGCGGCCAGTCACAAAGCCAAGAGACAGTCCCCATGACATATCGCTGCTGCAGAAATTACTTTTTGAGGGCACACATTAGAAAATCTGCATTACTGTAGCTATAAGCAGTGAAGTGTAGATGCCCAGGAACCAGCATATTTAATTCCCTCCAAATAATCATAGTAGATTGACGTATATAACATTACATTATGGTAAAAGAACTTGAAGGTTTTCAAGATTTAAATATTTGCAATCTGTAGTTTTGTATTTAGTCTAGTGTTGATGGGTAATTGTAATGGTATAGAAATTCAGCAGGGATTTTATACCATGCAAGAAGGCAGTCGGGGGTGTTGTGCATCCTGGGGTGTCAGCTGCACACTGAGAGGGCTCTCGGCAGTTTGAGTTGGAAATCTGCAGTTTTTAAACATTTGGACATAACATGGTTAAATATATTACTATATGTCACTCATGTGACTGTGCTCCTGCCCAAATGCCAGCAGTTTTACCTTAGTACCACATGATGGAGCTAGGGCTCCACCACTAGCCTTCACAAGTGCAATAAATCTGGGCAAGTGGTTACCAGTCAAAACTGCCTCTCTACAGCCTTTTGAACTGACACCAAGCTTTGTGTTTTCCTGCACTGTGTTCTGCATCTGACCTTATTCTACTCATAGGACACGCACTGCTAAATATCGTTTCTCAAAGCATTTATCTGGGACTCAGTCAGATCAATGCTAATGCCCAGTCAAAACGAATCAGACTAGGCCTATTATGCCTAGTCTTCTAGGACTCTCTCGCTCTCTCCTTCTCTCTCTCTCTCTCTGACTCACACTCTCTCTCTTTTTGTTTAACTATTTTAAAGACCCTTTTCTACTGCTTTCGAAAGCATTGGCGATTGCGTCATGTTTATTTATAATTGTTTATTATATATTGTGAATTTTATCATGTTATAATCATGCTCAGTCTTTTATGAGCATATATGTAGTCGGTCTCATTATTTTAATGGGTAAAAGTGACACATAGATGCAGTATGTTATTTAGTGTAAGGTCTTGCACACATTCTCCCTTAATCTTCCGGTTTCTGCACGTGAGGGCTGCCTCAGCCTCGGCGCCGGGGCCGGCACGCTGCTCCGCGTCTGGTTACTCCCGCCCCTTGCTCTCTGCCGTCGGTGCCTCCCCATGGCTTTCTCTGTTTCCCTCTGCAGAGGAGCTGAGGAAGCACAGTTGGTCCGGGATTCCCCGAGAGGTGCGGCCCGTCACATGGAGGCTCTTATCGGTAAGCGTCTCTGCCTGGCTGTGCTTGCTGGCGGCCACCGCCACGTAGGAGGAAGGCGGAGAAGCTCCGGCAGGCTAGAGCATCACGCTCAAGTGCAGGACTTCAGGCTCTTCGGGGACGGGGACCGTCGATCTGGAGAGACTGTCATAGCTTATGGTGTCCTGTATCGATGCTGCTTTAAAACTGAAGTGTGGAGTTAGAATGTTGTCTGATTTCAGGCAGTTTAGCTTGTGATTCAGGCTTTGGAGTTTTTATGTCACTTGACTGACAACTGAAAGGCCATGGTGGTGGTTCGAGATCCAAGTATAATTGCCTGACTAAGTGAAAACCAATGCCCCCTGTAGCCCTGAGCAGGATTATGCACCTAACCCCAGGAGAGCTGGGCAGGAGAGAAAGAGCTGATATTTTACACAACAATAATACGCAGCAGGGTGGTGCTGTGCCTGCCAAGGAGCCAGAGTCACACTACAGACCACAGCCTCTGAAAGGCCGCTTGTTTTATGCGCTGTGGGAGGTGGAGCGGAACCGGCCGGCGTTTGGTCGGAGACCTTGGGCTGGAACCTGTGGCCCCAGGCAGGACCGCGTCCCGTCGGCTGACGGAGAGCCAGAGGTCAGCACTGTCTTGTCAGCCTGCTGTGGCCCCCCGCTGGATTCTCACTTTTTGTCTCTGGAGTTCTGTATAGTTTAGATTAGATGGGGACCCACCAAAAGGGTCTCCTGCCCACGAGCCCGGGCACAAGCCGATGGGTGTGCTGTGTACTCAGGATTCACTTTGTGCAAGGTTAATGGCCTGCTCACCCCCAAGTCAGATTGCTGGGTTTTTGACTGAATGGGCCATGGTGTGTTGCTAGTCTTCTCTCTGTGGGCAGTGACCTCGTCCTCGCTGGGTTGGGGGGCGTTGGCGCCTTTGTGGCGTAAAAAACCCATAACGGTACCCAGTGCGTGCTCAAACACGCGTGCATCCGAGTGCCTGTGCTGGTGAGCTGGAGGGCCGTAGCCTGATGTCACCCTCTCACATTCACGGCTGCAGAACCTCCAGCCCGCTCCCACCTCGCCGCGTCTCATCAGCGACAATTTATGAATATGCGAGCCCTGAAGGTTTAGCATAATGCCCACATTCCTTTTAATGGACGACTGGCCGCCCAGACACCCGTAAGTGCGCTGTGAAGGGGCGCTGACACAC
Organism: Petrocephalus sullivani; assembly: GCA_026780845.1. Lineage (NCBI taxonomy): Eukaryota > Metazoa > Chordata > Actinopteri > Osteoglossiformes > Mormyridae > Petrocephalus > Petrocephalus sullivani. The sequence continues at coordinate 10,540,066 of JAODKM010000099.1, read as the reverse complement.
ACACACACACGTTTCATCTATTCATATCTAAGTAGGACCGTCCATTCATTTCTACGGAGAAAACCCTAATCCCAATCACGACCAAGCCTTAACCATAAGTAACCAACCCAAATACAAGACTTTTGTCATTTTTACTTTCTTTATTGCATTCACAGATTTTTATCAAATGAAGTAGTGAGGACCCAAACAAATGACGTAACGAGTCACGTTTTTTGAGGATTTGCAGTACTTGTGAGGTCTTTTGGCGTACACACACACATATACTCACACACACACACACGCAGACTACAGGCTGGCTGAGGACGCCCTGCTTGGATGCTCAGACCTGCTTGTACAGCAGTTTATTGATGTATTTTATTTATCTGCGCGTTTTCGCTCCTCCTTCACGACGGATCGACCGTCCCGGCCAGGAGCCGAGCACGTGGGAATCTTTATCTCCCTGACAGCAGCCCGCCATGGCCCCCGGGCGCTCACTTGGAGGGGGGGGGGCTTTGCAGGCTCACAGGCACACTACTGATTTTGTCAGCCACTGAGCCCGTTGCCCCATCATTCCAACACGGCTCGCAGTACGGGAGCCAGAAGACATGTGGTCCACCTTTATGCTTTACTGTGGCAGTTAGAGGCCCTGTCTTAGAGGACAGCAGTATGGATCGGCCTTTTTTTATTCTCCACATCTGTTTCTAAACACCAGAGGCAGCCTGAAAAAGGTTTAATTACAGTAATAAGTATTTTATTCGAATCCTGGGATATACTGAGAAGGCTACACACAGTATGACCTTAAAGGATCAGACCTGGAGCGACCGTATTAATCATAATTACCAGCAGACATGGTGTTCTCGCACCTCCAGGGTTGGGGGTTCGATACCCCGCCCCTGCTGTGTGTGTCGTTGGAGGGGTTTTTTCATTGTGCTCTGCTTTCCTGCAGTCCTAAGACGACCCGCAGAAAGTGGGCCAGTTCTGTGACTGGAGTTTGTGTACTGGTGTATACTGGCAGTGCGCCGTTTACCCTGTGGCGGGAGTCATCCCTGCCCGTCGTGTGCAGCATTCACCCGAGATGTTTGGCAGGGAAGACGGGCACACGGCAGCAGCCAATGAGAGGCATGAAAGCCGCGTGGCGGCCCCAATCTGTCATGTGCAATTCTTTATGTTATTCATACATAAAGCACGGGAGGGTCTGCACTGGCTGGGATCTGAAGCGGGGAACCGTAAATGACAGGTGATCCGTTTCTGGGCTGAGTCACCTGGGGTCTCCTTCCCGCTGGGTGCATAAGGATTCAGAGCTAGTCTCAGATAACCAAGAAAGCATCCAGCTGTAGGAGCACCGCCCTGGTGGTCAGTGGTGGTAAATGCACCTGTCCTGCCACCCTGCCATCTTGCCATCTGCTCTGTGCTATGATTGGCTACAGAGAGGCAGGCCGCGTAGACGTTCGTTAACTCTCCGCGTGCTTCCACGCTGACCAGGTCTGTTTGAATTGGCTCCTGATTGAATTCGAGTTCGGAGGAATACAAATCGGGGGGGAAATAGACTGGTGGAATTAGTGGGGATTGGGAAGAGAGGTACAAATGGAGCTCGGGTAGCAGAGAGCAGCCAAAATGGTCTCAATTAAGGAGGGCATCTTCAGCCGTGCGTACAGTTCACAGTGTGTCTGTCAGTGTGGCCTGTGTGTGTGTGTGTGTGTGTGTGTCTGCCTCTCTCTATGCCTGTGTGTGTCTCTTTGTCTAGGTTAGTGCCTGTGTGTGTGTGTGCGCGCGCCACTGTCTATGCGTGTGTGTGTGTGTGTGTGCCACTGTCTATGCCTGTGTGTGTCTCTCTGTCTAGGTTAGTGCCCGTGTGTGTGTGTGTGTGCGCGCGCACGCGCCACTGTCTATGCGTGTGTGTGTGTGTGTGCCACTGTCTATGCCTGTGTGTGTTTCTCTGTCTAGGTTAGTGCCTCTGTGTGTGTGTGTGTGTGCGCGCGCCACTGTCTATGTGTGTGTGTGTGTGCGCGCGCCACTGTTTGTGTGTGTGTGTGTGTGTGTGCGTGCCTCTGTCTGTGCCTGTGTGTGTTTCTCTGTCTATGCCTGTGTGTATTTCTCTGTCTAGATTAGTGCCTCTGTGTGTGTGTTTGTCCATCTGTCTGTCCATGCACTTCTATCTGTCTGTCTGTCTTGGCCTCCCTCTGTGTGCAGGCCATTCATTGTCAGTCTGGCATGTGCCCTCGTCTCCCTGTCTGTCTCTGTCTGTCTCTCCTGTTTCTATACACATTCCTCGCTGTATGCATGCTCCGCAGGAGCAGGGCCGAGAGCAGGCCTCCCGCTCCCCATGGCCTCCCCGCCTGGGTGCCCCAGCCGCCGCGGCTCCTCGTTGGCGATCGGAATGCCACCACTCTGCATCGTCACTTCCTTTGATGTGGGGATTAGAGTGTCAGAGGGGGGATTAGTGTGCCAGGCAGTCTGCGAGCCCGGGGGTGGCAGAGGGTGGGGAATGGGCGGTATGACGGCAGATGCCGAGGTCATCCTTACTGCCCCCCCTCCCGCTTAGGGTTACCTTCCAGCCAACATGGAGCGCAGGGAGCTGGTGCTGAAGCGGAAGAGGGAGGAGTATTTCGGCTTCATCGAGCAGTATTACCGCTCCAGGACGGACGAGCACCACAGGGACACCTACAGGCAGGTTAGTCTCGTCACCTGGGCTTGCTGCTCCACTGTTTTCCGTATCACAGACCCACCATCCCCTTCCCCCTGCACCCCATTTTTGGGGAAGCCGCACCGCCCCTGTCCTGGCCTCTCAGACCCCCGGTGCTCTCTCCCGGCCCATTTGGCCTCACAGACCCCCAGTGCTGTCTCCCGTTTGGCCTCGCAGACCCCCAGTGCTGTCTCCCGTTTGGCCTCGCAGACCCCCAGTGCTGTCTCCCGTTTGGCCCCGCAGACCCCCAGTGCTGTCGCCCATTTGGCCTCACAGACCCCCAGTGCTGTCTCCCGTTTGGCCTCACAGACCCCCAGTGCTGTCTCCCGTTTGGCCTCGCAGACCCCCAGTGCTGTCTCCCGTTTGGCCTCGC
>JAODKM010000099.1:10495828-10512750 GCA_026780845.1 Petrocephalus sullivani | reverse complement strand
CCTCCCCTCTGCCCCTCTCCCCTGCAGGGGGCCCCCCTGCCCTCCCCCTGCCCTCTGCCCCCCTCCCCTGCAGGCGGCCCCCCTGCCATTCCCCTGTGCCCCTCTCACCTGCAGGAGGCCCCCCTGCCATTCCCCTGTGCCGCTCTCACCTGCAGGAGGCCCCTGCCATTCCCCTGTGCCCCTCTCACCTGCAGGAGGCCCCTGCCATTCCCCTGTGCCCCTCTCACCTGCAGGAGGCCCCCCTGCCATTCCCCTGCCCTCTGCCCCTCTCACCTGCAGGAGGCCCCTGCCATTCCCCTGCCCTCTGCCCCTCTCACCTGCAGGAGGCCCCCCTGCCATTCCCCTGCACTCTGCCCCTTTCACATACAGAGGGGCTCGTTGGGGACATAATCTCTGCTACTTCTGGGCTATCAATTTTTGCCTAATTGTTTTATTTATTAAAAATTAATTACAGAATTAACTCACACTTGCTTTTTAATTACCTTTAATTTTTACAATGTTATATATGAGAGCTAATCAAAATTCCTCTTTTTGAGAGGCTATTGACATTGGTTCTGTACATTAGAACATTTTTATCATGTTGAATGAGATTTAATTTGATTGCCATTTCCCCTCCCACTTCAGTGACCTGCGGGCCCCCAGCCCAGCCCCCATCATCTGAGCTTTGCCTTTTCTATGGATTAGAAAGCAGCACTGCATTGTCTGGATAAACTCCCTTCTTACTACAGCTATAATTTTCGTTGCCTGTTGTGAATTACAGTCTTCTGTCAACTAATCAATAATTTTTATTTCATTTTTCTACATCCCAACTGCAGCACAGCACTAGCAGTACATTGCAAATTTATATCTGTGTTTTTTTTTTTTCCACTTCAGTGGTGGGAGAGGATTTTTCTAGAAGCTTGCCAGCAAATTTCTCAAGGCCGTGTTTACTGGTGTGGTCTTATTTTTAACCTAGGGGAGGATGGAGCTGTCAGAACATCCCTGTTTCACTTTTTTAGGTAATTCTCAAGAAAGTATAAGAGCATGGTAGTGATTGGATCTGGCTTCTGTTTGTCTGTGTTTGTAATGATAGCGATCCAGCCTTCCACATCCCTGAGGTCAGGGTATGGCCCTTTTCTGTCATGTTCTCTTTTTAGTTAAAATACAATATGATGTCCTGAAATCCCAATAGTACCCATAATATTGGTCACATAACTTTGACCCAGCCATTACTATAATATGAACTTATTTTTAACATATCGAAGGCAGTAGCTATCGAATGGCCTATATTAAACCGTAAAATCTGTTTGGAAGCAGTTTATGCTGCTTCACTGTGATGTTCAGTAATGATTTTGAGATAATGAGCTGCGAAGGGGGTCGACCCGAACGGCCCTGTTGACACTCAGAACAGATACGTCTGAGACTGCCAAACGACACCGAGTGATTTTCCGTTTAAACACGGGGGAGAGTAGGCAGGGATTTGTATCGGGAACCTTAGGATTACGGATACAAATGAAGGCTTCATGTTTCGGAAGGTGCTTACGGCTTTTCTGGAATCACTTTCGTAAGGTTTCCCACTGATAAGAGAGGTACGATGAAGGTCTTTCTCAAAGAGGTTATGTAAGCAATAATAATAGCAACAAGTACAGTAATAACAGCAAACAAAGCAGCACACTTTAGCTTGGTTGTGCAAGCATGGGTCTTTAGTGTAGATAATGGGGTGGAAGTTATTTTACTTAATTTTAGACAAAACTTATTGTGAAGGCCAATCTATAAAACTGTAGTCGTGTCTAGTTTGTTCGCCGAAGAGAATTTTGTGCCCTGTTTGCACAAACGTGCAAAACTCTGTCAAACTGGTGAAAACTTACTCATTGAGACTGTCTGCAGCTGACAGCTGGCCAGGATGGAGACCATCGCCCAGTCTGAGGTACCCTGGCTGAGCTGGTAATACTGAGATGTCAACAAGTTCAGCAAACACACAGCTTAACTTTTTTGGTTCTTTTGGGATCAAACTATGACCTGTTAATTAAATACTTGCCTTCAGTGTAAAAAAAAAAAAATAGGATGTTTAATCCCGCCTTATTGCTTCGGTTTTGTTCGGATGTACCTTGGCGTTTCATTTGCCCTGGATTTCTGTTTGATGTGACACCATTGTAGCTATGAATTTAGCCTCTTGTGACAGACCATGTCCATCCAGCATCTACAGGTTTTCCCTCCATTTCCCCCCCACCTCTGACATTACCGATTTTATTTTCTGTAACCCCCCACCACCATGTGTGACATATGCCAAAATATTTCAGTAATTACTTTTTTGTTTGTCCACGTAACGCTTCTGTGGTCAATGCTGTTTTGAGCCTTAATGAACGAAAGATTACAGTGATTTGCTGTATATTTGTTTTTTTGTTTATATTAAACTATGGGTTCTCGTAATATGGTGATGCTTTTCTGTGCTAGCTGTGAGTCCTAAGTTCTTAATTAGAATTATATGTAGGTTCTTGCATACATCGCCCATAATTGGTGAAATTATGGAGCGTTGTAATACCAAGTGAATTAATGTCCCATAGTGATCATGTTACCTTTCACAATGGACTAAAGGTGTTGCACCCCTGCGATTGCATGGATGGATGAAGATAGCCTGCTTTTTCCCGTATGCGGCGTGTATTTGCCAGCCCGTATAGGCGGATATCTGCAGTGCTGCACGGAGAGCCATACAGATCACCTCTCCTTGCCAGGGAGCCTCTGCTGGTAAGTTCCCAGTAGACCAACATGATCTGACATATCCTTTGTAGGCCATATTTAAGGCCTGCGAAATAGCATGTCTCTCGCTATATAAGCGCTGTCTGCCATGGCAGTGCAGTTCACTCAAAGCTGCCTATTTTCATCTATCTATCCATCTATCTATCATCCATCCATCTCTTTCTATCTAATTTGTTTATTTTTGTCCCTCCATTTTCTAACCACTCGCAGGGCCTGTGTAGATATTATATGTTTGAAAAAGCACACTATACACCAAGCATATATGCTGCACTTGGTCATGCCCCCTGAATTGGAAGAAGATTATTTGCACATTGATACCCGCCTAGTGTCCAAGTCATATTGCGTTGGCTCTATCTCTGCATCTCCAGCTCAGCTGCCAGCCTCCGGTCTGCTGTACTTGCTCTCCATTTGGCCTCCTTCTGAAGTGAGCCGGCGATTATGAGTGTCTGAGAGGTAACGCTGAGGCAACTCCGGAACAATAATACAAAACTCTGCTTGCCTGGGCAGTGTGTGCAGTGTGGGGAGTCCGTGTGCTATTATCTCCTCCTCCTCAGGAAATGTCAGTGCTAATTAGGAGCCTTTAAGCGCCCGGCGAGGTTACTGACCCTGTGCTGGTGCCGGAGCCCGAGCGGCCTGCGGGCTTCCTCTCTGATGTTCTCGTGTGGCTGTGTGTTTGTATTCGCTGGCTGCCGCCCCACACACTCCCATGCCAATTGCATGTCAGTCGCCGTTTGCCCATTAACATCTGAGGGCATGCAGTCCGCAGCCTGCCTGCATCTCCTTTCATCCTTGTGTTTGCCTTTAGTCAGAGGCAGTGCTCTTGGTCTTCAGGGGTTTTGTCTGATAATTTATTCTTCACTTTCAACAAAATGTCCTAATTGGGCTAATTATCATCTTCACGTTACAGTTTCTGTCCTCTTCTGTGAGTGTCTGTGATTTAAACAACATGCTGAAATGCTAAAATACCAAGGCTGGCCTGCTGGTGCCCGCAGACACACACACACACACACATACACACATACCATATCTTTATGGGGACACACCATTCATTCCTATGGGCATAACCCTGATCCCAAGTATGACACCCTTAACCCCTACCCAGCCCGAACCTTAACCATAAGTAACACAATAAAATATGAGAGTTTTGGCATTTTTAGTCTTTTGATTTCAGACACAGATTTTTATAAAATTGAGTTTATCCTTATGGGGACTAAAAAATGTCCCCACAAGGTAGAAAATAACTGACATTGGGTCCCCACAACATAATATAAATATGTCCACACACACACACTGTTGCTCTCTACATGTCATGACAGAAACTAGAAATAGCCCACAGCCAAGTGTGTCACATGGATATGTGTTCATGGGAATTCATGCATCCGCCTAAGGCAATGCGCTGACTCCATAGATTCTTAATACATGGATTCACAGTTGACATAAGGACGCATGATGTCATGGCGGTCAGGACGTGGTGTGACAGCTGGCCCGCAGAGAGTCCCGGAGCGCCCCGCTGGGCCGAGCGGCTGAGTCCCGCACATGGCCGCCTGCCGCCCCTCTTTGCTGTCTCTGTCTCGTGTTTTTGGTTTGTTTGTTAGCTGCTCTGGAAAGGTGGCACAATCCGGCGCCCCACAGGAAGGGTTCCTGCTGCTTATTTGTGCACTCACGCTGAACCGGGAGGAGTGTATAAACACGCTATAAACACACGCTGTAAACACGCGCTATAAACACGAGCTATAAACACACGCTATAAACACACGCTGTAAACACACGCTAAATGCAGGTCCTTTCACACCTTCGCTGCTTTCCACTGTAAACAATAAAAGTGATTACTGCTAAAAGTGCTCTTCTGTCACTGATTAGGTATTTTGACAAGGTTTTAATATATGTAAAATTTCATAGCAGAAGTCAGATGTAATGAATTTCTAAACCGTTTTCCCCGCTGACTGGATTTTTGAGTGCATATGCATAAACTGTATAATTCCTCATATTAAAAACACATAACGCATATAAAAAATGGATGTTCGGCTGAACATTAAATTCAGTAGTCTAGCCCTGATAAAATCTTATTGACCTATCAACAGATAGATAGCAGACTTGGCTGTTTAGATTTTCTTTACAATATTAATAAATGCTTTGAGGTGAGACCTGTAAATATGTGGTAGTACTGGTGCCTAACTACATGAATAATAGCATTATGATGTGTCCACTGTGCTCAGCGCTGGTCACCACAAAGGAAACCTTCGGTTAAGGTCCCTGTGGTCAGCCCCAGTATTACACGGCTGTCAGATGAGGACAGCCTGATGGAGGGTCTCTTTGGCCTTGGCAAGCGGAAACTAAGCGGAGATGTATTACACACATCTAATGTCCCGGGGGGGTCTCGCTAATGTGAACCACAGAGGGAACTTCAGCAGCTGTTTGGTAGGTAGAATGCAAGGGCGCAGGTGGAACTCATCCAAAAACAAAGACTTTACGCAGACCCCCACAAAGTACTCTGCTCTCAAAGTTTGGGCCCTGCCACGTGACGGGCATGGGCGGCCTGCTCGACTAAGAAAGCCATGGGGGGGAATGGGGGTGGATGTGTTTTTTGCTGTCAGTGCCGACTTTGTTTTTCATTGTGGCTGTGGCTCGTTGTGTGTGTGTGTGTGTGTGTGTGTTTGTCAAAAGGTCAGCACTCATCACTAAACAAATAAACTGACCTTTCTTTTTGGTCACTAAGAGACGGGGCGTTTCCCATGGCAGCAGGGCAATCGCTGAAAGTGCTCTGTGCGCATGCAATTATCATGACAGCTTGAGCCTAACGGAAAAAGCAGGCACATTACAGAAGGGGATGTGGACCCCTGTTAACTCTTGCTCTTTATTTATAAGAAGTTTTTAATTAATACTTAGTACTGTGTTTCTGCTCTCTCTGGACATCAGCGGTTTAAACATCGACCGGTTGATGGAGGCTTGGATACGGCCCCTTGCCCTTTAAGTTTAAGGGCAGATGGTGGAGTGGGGCTGTATTTAAAGGACTGGGTCTGAGGCTGAGCGGGCAATGGAGAGGGAGGAAGGGGGAAAGGGTTAAAGAGGGAATGAGAGCAAAACAGGAGGCAGGGGCTCCGTCATATTCAGGGGAATAAACAGCGACGTGTCATTAGAAAATGAGTGAGTCCGCGAGAGACTGTTGATGTGATTGATTGTCTTCCTGTAATGCAGCAGGGTTGCCAGCGGGGGGCTGCAGAGCAAGTGGAGGGCGTGACCCCCCCCCCCCCCCATGCTCCCCGCTCGCTCCATTCAGCTCGGTGACGCTCTCGTTTAGGCCATGTGGAGAAGCCGAGAAGAGCAGGAAATGGAGGAACACGTTTCTAATTAGACTGAAATGAGACAATGGCGGCTGATGTCACAGGGAGATGGGTAGGTGTACATGGGGTTGGTGATGCATGCACAGTCCTGTTTTTGTAAATGTGTGATTCATTGTTTATAGTGATATGTATCCATTACACACATTCAGGGCACATGGCAATTAATGGGGTAATATTAATTAATATTAATATAAGTTCCTGGCATAGTTTAATTTGTGTATATTTCTTAAGGTTTTGCCAGCAATGCTAGAACCTGCAGCTGTGGGCTAGAGTCTCCAGTGAAGTCAGCACCGCAGAGATATCTCAGTCCCGCGAGGAGGCGTGGTCTGTGTCTCGGTCCTCCGAGGAAGTGTGGTCTGTGTCTCGGTCCCCCGAGGAGGCGTGGTCTGTGCCACGGTCCCCCGAGGAGGCGTGGTCTGTGTGCTGCATGCCGGATGCATTCATGATTGCTGCAGGTTTATCTTGTTTATTTGGTTGTAGTGCGGCCTACAGCGCCCCCTTCAGTCTCTTTTCCTGTCCCTCCTGCCTCCTTATCGCTCGCAGATGGTCCACTATCACTTGCATACTCTGATGCAGGGATGGGCAATCCCTGTCCTTCAGGACCAGAGTCCAGCTGGCTTTTAGAATAGATCTATTGAGTGAATAATACATAAATTAAAAGCACCTGATTTACAGCAGACTGAGGCAATCCAAGCATTGTATTCTGTCACACAGATATGAGCAGAGGCCTAGGAGTCGGGCTCGCCTATGGCCCGCCCCTTCACAACCCCGCCCCTACATAGCTCCACCCCCTTGTCTATCCCACTTTACTTCGCCCCTTCTGCCACCTCTGACAGGCCCACCATGAAGATGAATTCATCGTCAGCACTACTGAAATACTCCAGCCAAAACAAGTAATTTGATTGCCCTGACCACAAATTAAGTTAGTGTGATTCAATTTTCGATTCGGACTTCTCGTCCAACCATACATCACAGCCGACATATTTCATTACGCAGCTAAACCGCAGGCACCGAGCAGTGACTGTCGCCACAGAGAGACATCATGGGAGCATTATGGCATTTACTCGATAGTGGCGAGGCTGGCTGGTGAGGAGAGCATCCCCACATCGCTCACACGTCAGGGCTATTTATAAAGGTAATGTCTAAACACACACACACACAGACACTTTTAGCTCGCAGAATTATCTCCCACCCACAACACCTCACACAGGCAGAACTGTGCTTGAAATGCAGTGTTGCAAGGCAGCTTACATCATACGTCACCCTTTCACCTACGCACTTCTTTGTCAGGTCCAAACAGAAAGCTTTCATTCTCCGTCTGAAGCGCTCGGGCACATCACCTATCTCCATATGCTGCCCACAGCACGATGTGAGGCTGCTTCCTTCAAAGGCAGGGGAAAATGCAATTTCTGCTGGACATTTCCTTAAGTGTTTGGCATTTCATGAGATCAGAAGTGCATATATGCAAGTCATACTTATTGTAACACTTTCAGTGTCAGCCTGACTGATTTGTGATTGTGCTAATTGTGTGTTGTACACCGCTGTCATACACCAGATTGAGTTCTCAATCCCAAGTACCTGCAAAGAACTACCCCAGGCACATAAATCATAGTCTGTACAAAGAATGTATTAAAGCCACCTGATACAGCTGGACCTCCAATATGTAAACACTATTAAAGCGCCGTGCACGCTGTGGTGGAGAGGTGCCGTCGTACAGTGAAGCGCAAGGCAGCCACAGAATCCATTGTTATGTGACTTCCCCATTGTTGCAAGTAATAGGATTATTTACTGTTGTTGGGATATGGTTTGGCTTGGAGGGAGCATATGAGAAGCTGGACCCGTCTGAACACGCGGGAAGGATCCATCGCACTGGAGCTAATGGGTTCTTCTCACCAGTTCAAGCTGTTGAGAATAAAGGAAGCGCCTGATGTATGTTATTGTTGCCCTCCTTCCCTGTGTTTTAGCCTCAGTAATGAAGACACACACACAATAACTCCAGTGGGAAGGGGGCATCCTTCTCCAGGAATGCCGCTCTGCGTTACCCATCCCTGGGCAGAGCAGGAGCTGACGTGCCACTTCCGCTGTCGGTGATCCGCGCTCGAATGGAATTGCTGGCCCATTGTGGCCGATGGTCCCAGCGCAGGAGCAGTGACAACATTTTTATGCTGGAAGTGGGTGGAGCACGGGGCAAGCCTCATGAGAAGAATGGAGGGCCGCGTTCCACTTTCGAAGCGTGCGTGTTAATGCCACACTGCCTCTGCGCCGGCGGCCTCACAATAGCCTCTAATTCTGTACAGGAACATCGCCTCTGGAGATCCTCACCAGCCCGACTTTCTGCATGTTCATTAGGGTTGCACCTCTCCTGCTCCAGCAATGGTGGCACGACTGAATAGGTCATGCAGTGATCTGCTCGTAGTCCACTGAAGAAGATCAGCTCTCAAAATGAATTAGCTCAGACTGCAGGGCGCATGCAGGGAATGTGAGGTAGGGACCAGACACACGGTGTCACATGCAGAAGGCGGGACGGCCGCCTGAGCACATGTAAGCAGATCTATGGTTTGAATCCACTGCTGTCTATTACTAATAATTAATATAAAACATGTCTAGGTTTTATTCCTCTTCCCATCTTCCGCTCTCTTTGTAAAGACCTGGTGTGTTTTATTAACGCCAAACTGATTCTTGAACTTGAATTGAACTGCTGCTGCAAATATATTATTCTGCCATTTCCCATAAATGAAATTCTAGCTGCCTGTTACGTTCCGGCTTTATTTTTGCGCAAATCGTTGACCTGTACAGCCCCTTTTGCTTTCTTATAGATTCACGACGTTGTCTTCGGCTGCTTTCTCTGATGAAGGCAATCTGTTACGAAGGCTCCCTAATAATACATAGTACAGAGGGGATATAACTATGAAACCTGTTATTTGTTTTCTTAAATCTAACAGAACCCATGGCAGTGTGTGTGTATGTGTGTGTCTGTGTTTGTATATCCAAAGGTAAGGCGATGTGGTTGAGATTATAATGTAAAGCTACAATATTGTAGCATTACAGTCGTCCCTTGCTATCCACAGGGGATTGGTTCCGGGATCTGCAGATGCTTAAGTCCCCTATAGAAAATTTGCATATAATTTATGCACATCCACCCAAAGCTGCAAATCATCTCTGGATTACGTATAATTCTTAAAACAAGTAGATAGTTGTTACATTGTATTGTTTAGGGAAGAATGACAAGAAAAAAGTCATGTTAAGTACAGACACAACTTATACATTGTAGTACATGCATAAAATATAAATACAGCAAATTTTGCTTTTTGTAACTTTCTGGATTTTTATTTATTTTTTTCGATCAAGGGCTGGTTGAATCCATAGATATAGAAGTCATGGATACGGTGGAAGTGTTACTGTAGTGTGCTAACTAATCATGTATCCAAGACTACCTAAACAGAAACCAAGTCATTACCGAGACCAAGACCAAGGCAGGGCGAGACTGAGACAAGAGCAAGACCAGGGCAGGGTGAGACTGAGACAAGACCAAGGAAAGGCGATACTGTGACAAGACCAAGGCAGGGCGAGACCGAGACAAGACCAAGGCAGGGTGAGACCGAGACAAGACCAAGACCAAAGCAGGGCGAGACCTAGACAAGACCACGACCAAGGCAGGGCGAGACCGAGACAAGACCAAGACCAAGGCAGGGCGAGACCGAGACAAGACCAAGACCAAGGCAGGGCGAGACCTAGACAAGACCACGACCAAGGCAGGGCGATACTAAAACAAGACCATGACCTAGGCAGGGCGAGACCGAAACAAGACCAAGGCCAAGGCAGGGCGAGACCTAGACAAGACCACGACCAAGGCAGGGCGATACTAAAACAAGACCACGACCAAGGCAGGGTGAGACCGAGACAAGACCAGGACCAAGGCAGGGCGAGACCAAGACAAGACCAGAAACAGACTGTTTGAGTTTACATAACACACTATAAAATGTGGGGCATAGGCACCATCTTGGGGCTTGAGTCAGAAACAAATGTAACAACCTTATTGGGCGCATTTGAATGCAGAATGTTTTACACCCAATCACAGTACTGTGTTATCAAACAGGTGAATATTAAGCCGTTGTGATAAGTATTGAGTGGTGTTGACTAGTCTTGGAATAAAATCTTGAGTCTTCTATGTCCAAAACGAGTCAAAATAAAGTCTATTCCAAGACGAGACCATGAGCGGTGGGTCTTCAGTACTACAACACTAGTGCCAACATTTACACCTGATGAGACTGACGCTCCTCCACAGCACAGTGAGACACAATAAGTCTACCACGCGATTCCACGATGTTCACAGACCTGTCAGGGATAAAATGTGGTCACTTAGCTAAGGAGCTTTTAGTGTGAGTTTTGGCAGCCAAAAAGTAATAATACTGGGCCTTTTATATTTCACTTTAACTCAAAATATAATGACGTAACTGTATTCAAGTAAGAGTTATGACCAGCCCAGCCACAGAGTACTTTCCATGTGCAGGTGCTTGACCTTGGCAGTGGGATTGTATGTATTACTTGACCTACAACTAAGGAGTCACACCCCATGGGTGATTACTGTGTATTTATTTGTTTGTTCATTTATTTATATACAGTTGTGATGAGAAGTTTAGATATACTCATCATGGTCATATGAATCTTGGGCTTTTAATGATTTATTTGAACCATTCTTTTTCCAGAGTGGAATGACTTTACAAAATACAACTTCAAGGATTTTTAAAAACAAGTATTGGGTGCACAAGTTTGCATTTATTTTGGATTTTCTGCAATCTACATAGGGTCAAAATTATACATACAGGTGCAAATATATACATACATTCACCTACATATTTTAATAAGTGGTGCTGAAGGTTCTAGAGCAGGGATGGCCGGAGCTCTCCACTTTTTTGGGCTTACCCTCATTTAACACACCTGATTCAACGCCTCGCAGCGCCTTGTGCTAATTACCACACAGTTCCTCAGCTCATTCGTCTGTGGTCGAACAGAGAAAGAACTAAACTGCACAGGGCTCTGCCCCCCCCCGCCCCCCAGGACTGGAGTTTGACACCCTGTTCTAGAATATCTTTGAACTTGACAAGGCCAAGGCCTATTAACGTCTCGTTAGTGATCATGATTGCCTGTAGCTGGTAGTTTCTCTTTACCAGCATAAAAAGGATTTATTTGACAGCACTCAGTGGACTGACCAATACTCAGAACAATGGGAAAGTCCGAGGAACTCAGTGAAGATCTCAGAAGGAGAATTGTAGCTTTACCCAAGTTGGGAATGTCTTTTGGAGTCTTTTCTAAACAACTGAAGATCATCAGGTCAAACAATTGTACGTAAGTGCAAGTTAGTACAGCTGTAGTTTTATTTATTCGCTCCCTAATATGGAGGAAATTCCTATGGATAAATGTGTCAGAATGCTTCGTGATTTGCACTTTATCCACGGTCCCTCAGGTGTGTTTATTGCTAAATAAATTCTAGAAGCTTCTGAAATGTTTCATGTCAACCTGATAATATGATAGAGACGGGGATGCACATGATGGGTACACATTCTCCATATAAGGCGTTTGCATGTAGCCATTTGTTGTCATGGCAGCAGAAATGCACATAAAGTAAGTTGGCATCTGTGCTGTTACAAGATATTGATGTGCGTATTGCTGTAAACAGCGAATGCATACCTGTTATGTGCATCCCTGCTTTTAGATTGATTGTTTTTTTTTCACAATTGAGCAACAATGTAGGTTCCATTTCCCTGCCAGAGCTCCGGAATATTCCTGATTAACCAGTCCTAATTTTTCTAGGAAATGTTCCTGTAGCACAATGATACTGAAATATTTTTCTTCATATATTTGCAGATCCACGGCCGTTCCCCCATTCCTTTTCTGCGCAACATTTCTGTACTCGCTGTCTGCAGAAATCCCACTTCTGACATTTTGATTTGAGACTCTGATGGACACTTTTCCCCAAAGAACACGTGAAGAACAAATGTGTGCAGTAAGTGTCTGTTTACGGCTGCGCCCAGCAATCCCAGATATAACGGTACCGCGCTAAAATGTCCTCTTTTTTTTGCTGAACGGTACAATGTAGTGCAGGGCAGAGGTATGCTATAAAAGGGACATGTGTACTCTGAAAAAGTGTATAAATTCACACTTTAACAAAAAGGTGTAGTTTGAGGCATGCATATGAATAAACGGGTGGGGAATCTTTCTGGAAGCTTGTGAATTAAACAATCTTTCCAAACATTTGCAGAAAAAGCACGTCTGTGCCAGAAATGATCTGTGGGAGGAGATAAAAAGGATTCTGAAGGAAAAAAAAAATGGAAGAAGTAGGTTCCACAGTGCTACTGATGTGTTGATGCTTAGTAGAGACCATTATTCTGAGTGTCTAACATATTTATAGTGTTTATTTATAATGTTGTTTTAATTAGTTACAGAAGTAGGTTACTTACAGACTCCTGAAGTCTGGAGAATGTGGATTATAGATATAAGCACTGGAGGAAAGGGCAGGAAGTCCAGTATGATTAAAAGTATCCTTGAACCAAATTTAGTCCTTGATGACTGGGACGTTGGTGAGAAAAGAGTTTTAATTGTAGGCCAAACAATTCTGGGACCTCAGCCATGATCTCGCCACGCAACCAGCAGAGCCTTCCTGCCTCTATAAAGTGCACTTACCATTACAGCATATCTTCATCTCATTTAAAGGGGAAGATTATGGGGTGCAATCCTATCTCCATATTCAATTATACTCAGGTGTGCTTGTTTTTATATGGAATCCAACAGCACTTCATAAAATTTCACAATAACAGCAAAGGAGATGAACAAAGAACAGCTGAAATTTAATAGGAGTGGTTAAAAAAAACTAGAGGTAAAGAACAAAACAATAAACCTTTAAAAATAGGTGTGTGGTGGGGGGGGCTTGGATTAGAAGCTTTCATTTCAGGCATACATGTATATTAGGACAGCTAGTTGATCAGCAGCTCAGCTTGTGACGTTGCTGAGATGAGGTGTAGGTCTTGCAGACCAAGCTCAGCCGATATCTGGACAGTAGTTGGTCAGCACTGACCCTGAGAGACGATGAGGGGACACAGCAGAGCCATCAGAGTTAAAGTGAATGGTGCTAAAATAAGCTATACTTAAATGGCCGGTGTTCAGCCCAGACACGCTGAGCTTGGATTACGAGAGTACCCGCATCTGAGAATGTGTTCCCACATCGGGTGCATTAATCAGCTGGGTTAGATAAGCTGGGGCCCGCCCTTTCGATGCCAGATAGGTCAGCAAAGGCATTTCTCTGTGCGCCCTGAAGTTAAAGCCGAAAGCTGGGCGAGAGACAGGGGGGCAGACGTGACGGGGGTCGATGCAGCACTTTGAGCCTGCCGCCAAGCACGGCGTATGCACTTTCTCGCCGTGCACCCCCGCCACACTTCAATCTGCTGCAGACAAACGCGGGCATTCATTCTGAGCATCTTCGTCTGCGATATTCAATTTCGGAGGTGCGAGACGCGCGCCTTACGTAAGGAGTTGACATGAGTGTTAAAGGACAGATCATTCAAGCTGATCTGGCATAAAAATAGTTCAAGCCCTCAAAGTTATGAGCTGACAGCCACGTATTCAGCTGTTTTTTTTGTGCCTTTTGGCTTCTGCTTGGTGCTGGAGGATGGAGCAGCAGTGAAGAACATTCAGCATCTTGCAGGGCAGTGGTCTGCAGCCCACCCCTTACCGAGCAGTGCAAAATTAATAAAATAAAATGGCAAAAATATCCCCCTCTAGTGATTACCCCGGCGCATAGTGTGAGGAAGCCTGGACACCCCCTAAGCAGCCTATGGAATGCACGTAGTGCTCATTCATTAACTCAAGTCCACCTGTCACGCACCGAAGCACTTTAATGATAATTGGCAAATTGATTCTGAGCTGGGAAAGGCCTGTAGATCATGGAGAGACTGAGGGCGGCAGATAGGCGAGGGGGGGGGGGGCGAGAGGGAAGTGGTGGAACTAAAGAGGCTCGCGGAAAGTATCAGCATTTCAGGTGAGAAACGGGATCACGCAGTTCGCTGAGTTTCCACGGAGGATTCGCAAGGTCTGCCGCTTTAATTCGATTTGACTCCCCTTCCCACTACAATGAGGCCAACTTTAGGTCATTTTAATGAAAAGCGAGGGGTTTCTAATATTAATGTGAACAGGAAAAGTTGGTTTGTTATGGAAAAAATTCAGCAGGGTTCTGCAAGCGATACTGATGTGATATTTATGTATGAGTAATCAACTGTCCATGGAGAGGGACTTCATGTGGTCCTCATGATACATTTTCTGAAGGCTATTTGGTTATTTTAGTATTTTTATGGGGATTGCAAAGAAAGGGAGACAGGAATAGTATTTATAGATCAAAACAAAATGCACCATGGCAACCAGTAATATGCCAGTGATACTTGGAAACCATCCTCTGAAATCCGGAGTGCTGCTTTCCGTATGGCAGGCTAATGCTCACAAAGAGGCGCGTCTGCAGCTGGAATGCATGCACCTCGCGGTAGATAAGGTCTCGGCATGATAAAGCCCCTCGCACCTCTGCGGGACAGAAGCGGCTGGCGGGGAACACGGTACGTAATGCCTCTGCAGCTGAAGGCCTCGGGCAAATGGTGTCAGTTTCATATCTCATCACCAAGGCTAGATGGATGGATGGATGGATGGATAGCATGGCAAACGAGGCCGTTCCATGTGCTCGCCGCCTGCTCTGTGTCTGAGGCAGCTGCGCAGCTGGGCCCGTGGCGGCGGAGCCGCCTGCTCTGTGTCTGAGGCAGCTGCGCAGCTGGGCCCGTGGCGGCGGAGCAGCCTGCTCTGTGTCTGAGGCAGCTGCGCAGCTGGGCCTGTGGCGGCAGAGCCGCCTGCTCTGTGTCTGAGGCAGCTGCGCACCTGGGCCCGTGGCGGCGGAGCAGCCTGCTCTGTGTCTGAGGCAGCTGCGCAGCTGGGCCTGTGGCGGCGGAGCAGCCTGCTCTGTGTCTGAGGCAGCTGCGCAGCTGGGCCCGTGGCGGCGGAGCAGCCTGTCAGAAAGGTGCCACTCTGTTAGCACCACAGGCCTCGGCTACACCACCCGCATGCCAGCAGTCGCCTGACACAGGCCGGCCCATCCCGGGAGCCATCGCTGCGATGCCATTGATCACCCTGGGCGGGGGACCTGCGTGGATGTTTGTCCGGGCCTGTCAAAGGCATGTGACGGGCGACCGCTGTGACACGGCCCTCCCACGCGCAGATAGCAGTCACACGGCAGTACCACGCACTGATAGCAGTCACACGGCAGTACCACGCGCAGATAGCAGTCACACGGCACTCCCGCGCGCAGATAGCAGTCACACGGCACTCCCGCGCGCAGATAGCAGTCACACGGCCCTCCCGCGCGCAGATAGCAGTCACACGGCCCTCCCGCGCGCAGATAGCAGTCACACGGCACTCCCGCGCGCAGATAGCAGTCACACAGCTCTGTTTCCACATGCATCACTTCCAGCATGCTGCTCTAGTTTTTTGCAAAGAGCGCTACGGAGGAAATGATTGAAACGGAGACCATTGTTCTTGACAGCTTGTAATAACAGCTTGCCACTGATCGGTTGAGTGTTTTTTTTTTTTTCTTCTAGTTTATATCAGATATTTAATTGGACCATTCGTTTGTTTAATCCATCAGCGAGTTCTTTGTGTTTCATGCAGTAGTTGGTGAAAAATTCTGTGGGGACAGTGTTTTTATTCATAGGATTCTGATGTGCAGTTCTCAGATGCAAAATCCTCTAGACAAACTCTACTTTAATTATGTTTAAAGGACACAATAACAATCAGTATATTCAATGTTGACAGTCATTTATTATTTGCAGAATACTTTGTCTGCTTATTTAAATATCAAAAATTGATCAATTCAATGTATGCAGGAAGAGAAGTTTGACAAAAGAACTTTGTCCTTGAGCAATGAGTTAATCAGATGGAGACAGGTAGATTCAGATATGGTTTAAGCCTGGGCTTCTCACCCTTTCCAAACACAAGGCCCGGTCTTTCCTCATTTATCATGTCAAGGGGGAGAGGCGGGTCCCCTCACCCCCCCAAACACAGCATATCTCCGGAACAGTTCTGTGGACCAGTGGCTGAGACGCCTGGGTTTAAGCTCTGTCACAGGTTTAAAATAAATGGAAAGGAATGTGTGATTAATGAAAGAAGACAAAGTGAAAGATGACTGCAGGATTGCAGACAGTCTGAGAAACACAAATTGTTGTTTTATAGAAACACTGATGAGCCATAACATTAAAACCACCCACCTAATATTGTGTAGGTCCCTCTTGAGTAACCAGAACAGATCAGATTGTTTCACCAACATCTGTCTTTCCCCCAGATGCTTGATCAAACTGAGATCTGGGGAAACTGGAGGCCAAGTCAACACCTTGGACATGTTCCTCAAACCATTCCTGGACAATGTCTGCAGCGCGGCAGGGCACGTTATCCTGCTGAATGAGGCCACTGCCCGTGAAGGGGTGTACTTGGTCTGTGACAGTGTTTAGGTAGGTGGTCCGTATCAAAGCAACATCCACATGAATGCCAGGAGCCAAAGTTTCCCAGCAGAACATCACACTGACTCTACCGGCTTGCCCTTTCTGACACCTTCCTATCATTGCCAGCCTTTACTTTGTCAGCAATTGGTCCTGCAGTAGCTCTCCTGTGGGATGGGACTGGACGGGCTAGCCTTCGCTCCCAACATGCATCAATGGGACTTGGGCACTCATGACCCCGTCTCTGATTTACCAGTTGGCGTTCTTTGGACCACTTTTGGTAGCTACTGACCACTGCATGCCGGGGCAGACCTGCCATTTTCCA
>JAODKM010000099.1:10455106-10467050 GCA_026780845.1 Petrocephalus sullivani | reverse complement strand
CGCAAAGAAGTCGTAGCACACCTAGTCAGGGCGACGGACACCCTGGCAGATCCAAGGGACCAGGTGCTTGGCGAGTTCCTATAATTCTTAAAATTACACGTAAAGTGGGGTGAGGGGGGGTGACAGTCGGGGAGGAAACGGTAATACCAAGGTATTATTTCCCTCAGGGGGTCCCAAAACAAAAAGACTGTAATGTAATGTGCAGGAACTGTAATGTGAATACTTTCGTTTATTCAAACAAACCCCTTTGGCTCTAAGTGTAATGAGATGAACGTGACAATGAATTCTTGTGAAGCACAACAGTTTTTTTTGACAGGCAGGCATGACACTGTAAACATTTCCAGCTGGTCGATATGACACTGGAGAATGTAAAGCAAAATAACAAGGTGTCCGGAATTTTACGAGTTGCCTAGGTCGCCACCAACAGAGCCGATCCCTGAGTGATGATGAAAGCATTATGTTACTCGTGTTTCCCAGAATTGTTAAAGGAATCTTAACGTATTGCCCATCTTCCCTTCAGTGGAAGCCCAATGCAGTCTGAGGAAAGCGCTTCAGTTTTTATTTAGTGCCGGGGAATCGTCCCGCTGCTGCAGGATCCAGCCACGGCCTGTTAGTACCTGAGCTATGCTGAGCCGCTGTGGGCCGTGCTGCTCCTGCTTCTACAGTCAGAAGAGCAGATTACCTGACCTAAATTACACCCCAGGCAGATCCTGCAGAGATATTATAGTTACTGTCTTGTTCCTCCAGGATCCTCTGATAGCAGCTTGTTAGTGGTGGATCGTAGGGCCAAGCTGCATGTCTGTGGTACCACAAGTGCCTGCGCAGCTCTGGGAATACGATAACAAACACAGAGGTTGGGGCAGAATGGTGTATCCCAGGCTGGGGCGAAGTCAGGTCATGAGAGTATCTCCTGGCCCTTAGTACCAAAATGATAAAATCCCATTCTGCCGTACGACCTGCCTGAACACTGACACTTCAGCAAGCAGCCTATGAAAGCTCTTTCCAAGACCTAGGAGGCATTCAGATTTCCTGTGTCTTTCCCTTGTGTTGGTGCTGAGTCTGAATGTGCTGCATTCCCTGTTTTCATCATGTTAAATCACTGTGTTAAATCCATCTCTGTCTCTGTACCCAAATAAAATCCCAATGTCATCCTCGCCTGCCCATGCCATGTGGGTTTGTTCACCAGGGACAGACCTTTAACATTTGCATTGTGATTAATATGAAGTCACAAAGGGTGCCCAGTCTTACGGAATTTTGCAGCCTTTTTTTTGAAAATGATGAAGCAGACCTTGGATATGCTCAAGAGACCAATACTGTCCGGAGAACTCAACATCATTCCCTAAATGTTTCTTATTTAATTGGCTTTATGAAATCTACCATTTTTACGAGGGTGTTCTTTTGCAACTGAATGCACTCTGATTATGGAATCGGCATGCTGAGTCCTTTAGTACTAGGCATGTTGGGGAATAAAGCCTATTAGAGGCCGGGATGCTGTCTACTCCTTGGGCTAGTGGACATATTAGAAGATATCATGGATCTGTAAGTATAAAAGAAAATTTGGCATGACTAAACTTGGGAAATGTTCCAAAAAAAGGGTGTAAAGTTGCTTGGCCCTCAAAGTAAAGCCAATAAAATGTTATTTTTGACGTTCTCATGGTGGATTTAATCCTGCTCTGGGGATTATAATCGGTATATAGTCCACTTTTTACTATACTGGAACTGGCCAGTATAACTACTTCTTAGGTAACAGAACTTTTTTTACCGCTGGTATTTATATTTAAATTATGAAAGTAAAGAGTAATGGAACAGAATTTTTAAATAACACCGTATTTATGAAATTACATTTTAGGAACAGCAATTAAAAAAAAAAACTTAATAAAGTATGTGCAGTCTCAATGCATTTTTCTTGATAGTAATGCCAATGTCAATAAATGCCAATAAAAGCAGCTATTATGATTTGTTATGTGTTTGCAGACTACAGGTTCATTCATCCATCTGACTGGGGGGTCACCCCAGGCTGCAGGGTCATAAGGCATCGATTTACCACAAATGCATATGTGTCCAGCGCGGGGCACATATATACACACACTCAAAACCGCAACCACACACTACAGGCAATTTAGAGATGTCAGTTAGCATAAGTCTGAGCGAGGAAAGCCACATGACATGGGGAGAACATACAAACCCCACAGGCACTTTCACATTATAGGGAGGTATTCTACATAATTTGCTACTGAAAAATTGTCCAGGTTTTTTAATTAATGTAACCCCAGGGAGCAGGCAAAACTTAGTGCGGCTAATTCATACATTTAAAAATAAATAATAATCTTTCAATGTAACTAAATCTTTTTAAATTAACATCTTATGAAGTTTTGATGCCAGATTAGTTTATACCAGAGCAATAACTCATTCATTAGGTTAGAACCTCGTGAATCCTAAATCACCACATTGTCAACACCCTGGTTCTGGATACCGATTTTAACGGGAAAAACTAATTAAATCACTCGAGTCAACATGGTTTCCATTTCAGTGGACCAGAAAAACAGGCACTCGGTGTTCCATCTGAGCACAAAGTTATGGTACACAGTGGAGCAGGGAAAGAAGGAAATAATCACAGTAATCATAGAAAATCCCTTGGTTGGTTGAGTGGGCCCACATAACATTATAGTGAGTTACCGTGGATACAAAGGATGGTGCTGTGAGCAGGCATGGACACACAGCACCGAGTACAAAGTCTCCCTTCCACCTGGCAACAGGACACCAGTGAGGGAGCTGCAATACGAGGGCGATGCTTCCGGAGATAGAACGTGTGATGCAGCCAGTTGAGCCCCACGGAGGGCTTATTGATCGCACAGCAGGCCCGGCGCTTTAGGCCCAGACCCAGGTGACACAAGACACATGGCCCTCACATGTCACTGCACACATTTCCCAAGGAAAGGTAAGAATCTCAGGAATGGCCAATAAGCATTGTATATAAGGAGAAATATTTGTTTACTAACCAGCTGAATGGAAATATGCCCATAACAAAATTATACAAATTTACCATTGTTTTGTTTTTTTTTACCATAAATCTTATTTTGCAACACAGCAGAAATGGTGACAGTGAGATTAATCTTACAAATAAATAAATATAATATGGCCTTTCTTCTGCTTCCTGGTAAGGAGGAATGGAGGGGAGTTCAGAAGCGATTCACTGGACTCCCTCACCGCTTTAATGCCGGCTCTCACTGGGGGAGCTTTCACGTTATGCGTGTGAGGGTGGTAAGCCCACAGAGTCACGCTAACCGGCACTCTCACTCAGGTGTACAACAGCGGCTCCAAGCCTGCCGTGCCTCCCCTCCATCTCCTTATTCATATAACATCCAGGAAATACGTAAGACCTCAGCACATTTGCGGGATCAAATATTAAGTGACAGTGTTTTTTTCCCTTATAGCTTAAAGTATGTGCCATGCAGTTATACATCTGAAGGTAAGATTCAAAATGAACACTAAAATAATACCAAAAAATGATGTATTTCTCCTACAGTGCAAGCAGCATTGTGGTCCTGTTGCAGAGGCTGGCTGTTCAGTGTCCCCCTTAGGACATCATTTCAGGTGTCCTAGATGTTCCCATTTTCCTGCTCCACTTGCATACAGTCATGCTCTGAGGTCTGGCTCGTAGCTACGTCCTGTATACGGTGCAAGTGGGCTTAGACAAATGCTGTTTGCAAATTTTCTGTCTGTAGACTTTTGTGGGCCAATGTAAGACAATGTGCATGGAGTACTGTTGTAAAAAAAAGAGTCTACAACACTTGAAAATCAAGGCTTTTGGAAAATATTATCTGTAGTAGATGTCACTGCTGGATGAACTCAAGCTTAGGTCTTCAGACGGTACTTTACGCAATATTTGATTTACTTCAGGTAATTTAAAACCACCCTTCCACTGCAAAACAATGATCTTTCTCTACTGCAAGACTTCATAATTGATGCATGACATAGATCAGACTTTGAACTCCATTACAGGATTATGAAGTCTGACTTTAATAAAATCAAGTGGCATCACTAGGATGTCTCCATTTTAGAAGGGACAGAGAGAAATCTGTTTTTTATTACAGACCAGAGGAAATTGTAGGCACACCTCTTTCGAAATCAATCCCTCTGCTGTTGTGGCTTCATTGCAATCTTGTACCCGACTGCAGTGAGTGGTGCAGCACCCCTAGACTTGTGTTTTTCACTTTCCTCTGCAGACCTACAAGAAGCTTTGTACAGATGAAGATACCCAGTTTTACTTAAGCGCACGGTTTTTGTTTTCTGGCATTTATAATGCAACATCAGATCATTTTTCTTCAACACTGTCTGAAGCCCAGGTTTTTGTCCACTGGGGAGATTACACATCATGGCTGCTCGCATGAGCTGCACATTCGCACACTTATTACTCACGTGTACCAGTCGGCAGAGGCACAGTATATATGAGATCCGAAAACAATCAAGATGAGGCGAACAGCATTAAGAAATACAAAACAAAACAATGGTATTTCCAAGTATCACAAGCCGCTGCACAGAAGGAAGGGAGAGGAAGTGAGCTATGCATGGACGGGCTGCCGTGTAATAGCTGAGACTCGGCTGGAGGGCTTTCAATTTTCAGTGTATCATATAGGACATGCTAAATCATTTTCTTCTATAGTCTGCCAGTAACTCTGAGCATATTTTTGCAACAACAACGATAAAACTAATAACTTATCCAACATCATAACACTCATATACAAATATTATACTATGCTGTAATTATACATTAAATTGTATTGTTGAAAATGTAAATGCTTGGACATGACCTTCATGGCATTTTCTGGGCAGTCCCCCTTTCACATGTGGTGTCAGGGCAGAATCCAGCCCATGAATCTCCGCAGGATTGCCTGGTTAACCTTGAGGCCCTGTTTATATGCTTAGTACTGGTGAGGATGCAGTTCCATGAGTGTGTATAGGTGTGTAATGTGAGGATGCAGTTCTGTGAGTGTATATAGGTGTGTACTGGTGAGGATGCAGTTCCATGGGCGTGTATAGGTGTGTACTGGTGAGGATGCAGTTCTGTGAGTGTATATAGGTGTGTACTGGTGAGGATGTGGTTCCATGAGCGTGTATAGGTGTGTACTGATGAGGATGCAGTTCCATGGGTGTGTATAGGTGTGTACTGGTGATGGAGTTCCATGAGAGTGTATATAGGTGTGTACTGGTGAGGATGCAGTTCAATGGGCGTGTATAGGTGTGTACTGGTGAGGATGCAGTTCCATGGGCATGTATAGGTGTGTACTGGTGAGGATGGAGTTCCATGAGCGTGTATAGGTGTGTACTGGTGAGGATGCAGTTCCATGGGCGTGTATAGGTGTGTACTGGTGAGCATGGGGTTCCATGAGCATGTATACAGTAGGTGTGTACTGGTGAGGATGCAGTTCCATGGGCGTGCATAGGCATGTACTGATGAGGATGCAGTTCCATGCGCGTGTATAGGTGTGTACTGGTGAGGATGCAGTTCCATGGGCGTGTATAGGTGTGTACTGGTGAGGATGCAGTTTCATGGGCGTGTATAGGTGTGTACTGGTGAGGATGGAGTTCCATGAGCGTGTATAGGTGTGTACTGGTGAGGATGGAGTTCCATGAGCGTGTATAGGTGTGTACTGATGAGGATGCAGTTCCATGCGCGTGTATAGGTGTGTACTGGTGAGGATGCAGTTCCATGGGCGGGTATAGGTGTGTACTGGTGAGGATGCAGTTCCATGGGCGTGTATAGGTGTGTACTGGTGAGGATGGAGTTCCATGAGCGTGTATAGGTGTGTACTGGTGAGGATGCAGTTCCATGAGTGTGTATAGGTGTGTAATGTGAGGATGCAGTTCTGTGAGTGTATATAGGTGTGTACTGGTGAGGATGCAGTTCCATGGGCGTGTATAGGTGTGTACTGGTGAGGATGCAGTTCTGTGAGTGTATATAGGTGTGTACTGGTGAGGATGTGGTTCCATGAGCGTGTATAGGTGTGTACTGGTGAGGATGCAGTTCCATGAGCGTGTATAGGTGTGTACTGGTGAGCATGGGGTTCCATGAGCGTGTATACAGTAGGTGTGTACTGGTGAGGATGCAGTTCCATGGGCATGTATAGGTGTGTACTGGTGAGGAAGCAGTTCCATGGGCGTGTATAGGTGTGTACTGGTGAGGATGCAGTTCCATGGGCGTGTATAGGTGTGTACTGGTGAGGATGCAGTTCCATGAGCGTGTGTAGGTGTGTACTGGTGAGGATGGGGTTCCATGAGCGTGTATATGTGTGTACTGATGAAGATCCAGTTCCATGAGTGTGTATAGGTGTGTACTGGTGAAGATGCAGTTCCATGAGCGTGTGTAGGTGTGTACTGGTGAGGATGGGGTTCCATGAGCGTGTATAGGTGTGTGCTGGTGAGGATGCGGTTCCATGAGCGTGTATATGTGTGTACTGGTGAGGATGCAGTTCCATGAGCGTGTATAGGTGTGTACTGGTGAGGATGCAGTTCCATGAGCGTGTATAGGTGTATACTGGTGATAATGCAGTTCCATGAGTGTGTATAGGTGCGTACTGGTGAGGATGCAGTTCCATGAGTGTGTATAGGTGTGTACTGGTGATGGAGTTCCATGTGTGTGTATCGGTGTGTACTGGTGAGCATGCAGTTTCATGGGTGTGTACAGGTGTGCACGGGTGAGGATGCCGTTCCATGGGCATGCATAGGTGTGTATTGGTGAGCATTATGTTCCATGTGTGTGTATCGGTGTGTACTGGTGAGGATGGTGTGTACTGGTGAGGATGCAGTTCCATGGGCATGTATAGGTGTGTACTGGTGAGGATGCAGTTCCATGGGCATGTATAGGTGTGTACTGGTGAGCATGCAGTTCCATGGGTGTGTACAGGTGTGTACGGGTGAGGATGCAGTTCCATGGGCATGCATAGGTGTGTATTGGTGAGCATTCTGTTCCATGTGTGTCTCGGTGTGTACTGGTGAGGATGGTGTGTACTGGTGACCATGCAGTTCCATGGGTGTGTACAGGTGTGTACGGGTGAGGATGCAGTTCCATGGGCGTGTATAGGTGTGCGGCAAGCAGTCTCGCATTATGCTCGACACACAATTGAGCCTGGATCTGGATCACCACAATACAAATTAGTGAAGCTCTCGAGAATGGATGAACAGTTTATTGGATTATTTACCTACCTTATCTGAAGTATAGCAAAACACTGATTGTGCGTGAAAATGAGGGTTTGGCAGAAATGTTACATACCTATGATAAACACGGGGCATACAGACAGTACATCAGGAGACGTGGAGGAGGCCATAGGAGAGCAACAACCCAGCAGCAGGACCACTACTTCCACCTTTGTGTAAGGGGGAACAGGAGGAGCACTGCCAGAGCCCTGCAAGATGACCAAGATGTACATGTGTCTGCTCAAACGGTGAGAAACAGACTCCATGAGGGTGGTATGAGGGCCCGACGTCCACAGGTGGGGGTTGTGCTTACAGCCCAACACCGTGCAGGACATTTGGCATTTGCCAGAGAACAACAAGATTGGCAAATTCACCATTGGTGTCATGTGCTCTTCACAGAGGAAAGCAGGTTCACACTGAGCACATGTGACAGACATGACAGAGTCTGGAGACGCCGTGGAGAACGTTCTGCTGCCTGTAACATCCTCCAGCATGACTGGCTTGGCAGTGGGTCAGTAATAATGTGGGGTGGCATTTCTTTGGGGGGCCGCACAGGCCTCCATGTGCTCGCCAGAGGTAGCCTGATTGCCATTAGGTACCGAGATGAGATCCTCAGACCCCTTGTGAGACCATATGCTGGTGCGGTTGGCCCTGGGTTCCTCCTAATGCAAGACAATGCTAGACCTGTGGCTGGAGTGTGTCAGCACTTCCTGCAAGACGAAGGCATTGATGGTATCGACTGGCCCGCCCGTTCTCCAGACCTGAATCCAACTGAGCACATCTGGGACATCATGTCTCGCTCCATCCACCAACGTCGCGTTGCACCACAGACTGTCCAGGAGTTGGCGGATGCTTTAGTCCAGGTCTGGGAGGAGATCCCTCAGGAGACCATCCGCCACCTCAGCATGCCCCAGAGTTGTAGGGAGGTCATACAGGCACGTGGAGGCCACACACACTACTCAGCCTCATTTTGACTTGTTTTAAGGACATTACATTTTAATTTTGAGTGTGACTCCAAATCCAGACGTCCATGGGTTGATAAATTTGATTCCCATTGATAATTGTTATGTGATTTTTGTTGTCAGCACATTCAACTATATAAAGAACAAAGTATTTGATAAGACTATTTCATTCATTCAGATCTAGGATGTCTTATTTTTGTGTTCCCTTTTTTTTTTGAGCAGCGTATAACAAATATTGAAATGTTTAAACGAATTGAAGGTGTTTATTGGGAGCATGTGTGTTTTACGTAGTAGAAATAAGGAAAATATTCTAATGGACATACATTTTTAGGATTAAACATGTCAGTTCTCTATCCAGTGTAATTCCACTGAAACAGAGTTTGCCGTAAATTGTCATTCCTATTTTGTTTGGTTCTTGTTCCTCATTGTGTCTGTTACCAGGTCTATGGGCCCATATGAAGTGCAGGACGGTCACAGTACTTAGAAGCTCTGTGCTGCTGTGGCAGTGGGAGCCAATGAGATTAACACAATGTTGGCTTATACATTTACATGTACTTTAGCAGAAACGTACGACAGAGAAGGGAGGGACCAAATATACAGATTCATGTGGAAATATCATGGTCTGAAAAGGCCACGGCCCACGGCCACTTTGGTTTTAGAATGTTTCCATAATTTGACAATAAACCGATATACGTTATTATATGCTACTCTTAACACAATATAAACGGTGCATCCATTGCATTTTAATATAATTTATGGGAAATTATATTATGTATTTTCTTTCTTTTTTTAATTACAATAAGTCATTCGTTTCTGACAGGTGCGACTAACATGAAACATAATGAGTAATATTCCATTGGTATGGAATATTACGATTGCACACTGGCAGACTCGGAGATCGCCGTTTGAGTACGATGACGGAGAGACCGAGAAGCGTGGGATGGTCTCATTTTCGGTAAGTGAGCGGGCCGGTAGCTTGCGGATGGGCGGCCGTGAGCATCCAGCTGCGGCAGCGGCGCCCTGCCTCCCTCCCTCCCTGCCGGGCAGCAGACCTGTGGCGGCCACCTTTCTGCACACTTCATCGGACGCCTTTTTTAAAAGAGTCCAAACAGTCGACGGTTTAAGTCTCCGCTGCCCGGGTGCCGGCCGTCTCCTTAGCGCCGGAGAAGCGGGGCGGCGCTTCTGAATAGACATTGGCGGGTCGGGGATCTACTGGATTATTAGTACTCCGGAAAGAAGCTTATTAACAGAAGGCAGGGGAAAAAATAACATTTAAAAAACTGAAGAAGAATGATGACATTGGCACTGATTTAAGGTACAGCGCACTGAAGCCTTCGGAAGAAGTCGAACAAGTCTTAAATAAAATGAATGAGAAGGTTAGTTGCGGATGGTGCCGGTCGGGATGCAGAACTTGGCGTATTCATTCGCTCCTTCCATTGTGGCTGGTGACCTTGCGTCTAATGTCTCCGAGCACGGATGTCAGGAGGGAAAACTAGATGTCGATATTTCGATTTTAACCTGATCGTACATGTCTGTCCTCCGTGACGCTCCTGTTGCATTTCCTTGAGAACGAGGGGCCTCGAAGTTATTATTGCAGTGCGGCTTAAGATGCAATTAGGCGCCTTGTGAGATAAACTCCGCTGATATATGCCATTTGCAATAAATAGTTCGACTTGCATGAATAGTGAGACTATCGAACCCGTGCGGATGCGTGTGCCCGCAGGACGTTACGTGTTAAACGGCTCCGGGAAATCAGCGGCGTGCTGAGTCCCGCAGGTGCGCCCGTCAGTGCACATGGCTGCGGGGCTCTCGGCGTGATCGCATCGCATGCCGCTTCTTTCGCGGTCGGACTGTTTAGGTGCGCCTAGTGGTATGTTACTAACCGCCCGTACATTTAAAGATGCAATTGTAGCGTGCTTTTTAATGCAAATATTCAGTATTTCCAATAGACGATGCCTCTGAGCAGGGTAAATTTTATATATATATATATATATATATGCCAGTGGTGTGTCTGCAGTTTTCAGAGCAATGTCGATGTGATTTGGATTGTTTACTCGATCGCATGAGAGGGTTAATAGGGAAAATATACACACATTTTTACATTGGGGAAAATGTGGCATTTCAGGGAATGTTGCGGTCCGCTTAAAGTGGGTTATTCCGGGGGAAAGTGACAGACCGGGGGAGATTCGCCGACAGGAGCGCAGCCCTGAGAACTTACGGCGTTCCGGGCGCCGGCATGAGACTCACGCCTTTCCCTCCCTGTGCGTCTCAGAGCCGGAGGCAGCCCGACCATGTGAAATGAGCGGAAGCGGAGCGTCGCAGGAGCGCCGGAGGAGCCCGATCCTTGGAGGCGAGCGCCGAGGACTGAAGGCAGCGTCCGGGCAGCGGCGCCCGGCGGTCCCGGAGCCCGCAGGCAGTTCATCCAGCCGGCGCAGCACTTCTACCTGTGGACAGGATCTCCATCCGGCAACTCCGGGAATCTCTTTATTTGCAGACTCCTTCAAAACTGGAATGTAACTTTACTTTTGAAGACTAAAACAAAACAAGCCTGCATAAAAAAAATATTCTGTGATTTTTTTAAGAAGAAATATAAATACATAAAGTGATGGCCGTGTTTTTTTAAGTGATAAAGGGTTAACGCTTCTGCTATAAGAGTCAGCGTTTATATTCGCAGAAATATTCGCGAATACCGAATCCACTGGCGTTTTTCGAGCGAGAAGGGAAGGGAAGGGAAGCTCGGACACAGGACCTGCTCTGTTCCTTATCCCCTATATCGGCGTCAGCTTCTCTCTCCCATCAGTATTTTTTTTTAATCTAATGGAACCGAACATAAGACCAGGAGACTCCGTGGATTGATTTTGATTGACCGTTTCACAGGCTCGGTATCTATTGATGCACCATTTATTCTGTGTATAAGCCAATTTCTTTTTTTTTTTGTAATTATTTTTAACCCGGAAGGGGCTCTTACCCCTTTCAGCAAACACTAAGGGGCCGGGGGGTCGTCTTCTGGGACTGAAGAGAATGCAGGCGGGGGTGAGAACGCTGTGTGCCGGCGGTGGTGCGTCACTCTGCTGCCTGCTCTTACTGTGGGTGATTTATTCCCACCTCCTTAGAGAAGGCAAGTAGTTACGTCCTTATTCTATTTCAGCTGCATGGGGAGGGGGGGGGCGTTGCTGGGAAGACGGGATGTTAATATCGAGTCAAGTCTCAGATGCATCGCTCATCCTGCCTTTGACAAGGTGTGCACGTAATAAAAGTGCATGGTGTGTTCCGTGAAATGCACGGGGCTGCGGTGCCTACTGTCATCTGAGTAGATGTAACAGCCCCCGGGTCTGGCCAGCGGATTGCCCGATGCCTCTTACACAAACCTTGGGGCTCAGGTAGCGCCATATGGAGCCGAAATTGGCACCTTGCGCGCGGAGGAATGTGCGCGTGCCCGCTGTCTCATTCTGCACACAGCGCGTAACAATGTAGCGGTTATTAGAGCCGGGAAGCGTCACATAAAGTTTTTAAGTAACTTTACTGATATGGTATCTTGACTCGGAAGAAATGTTTACATGCGTGTCTTTAGAAATTCAATGCCTGAGTAAATAAGTTGCTGGAATTTTCATAAATCGTAGATGTAATGTTTTGTTGGTGCACTGGTAGCCGGTCCTGGGACGGGAAGCTCTGCGGCTTGGGGGTAATTAGCGCTGGATTTGCCGAGGATGGGCGCTTTGCTGCAGTGGGGGGTTTGGGCTGGCAGCGCTGCCAGCCAGCCGAGTCATCCCCCCCCCCCCAGCCTGCCC
>JAODKM010000099.1:10411093-10429180 GCA_026780845.1 Petrocephalus sullivani | reverse complement strand
GGCTCTGTCAGCCTTCCCCCCACAGACCCGTGCCCCCCTTGTTTGCCTTTTAATTTGCGCCGGTCGCTTAATCCCCCCCAACGTACGACCCCCCCACGTAGACCCCCCCCCCCCCCCCCCACGTACAACCGCACACACACCTGCTGCGTCAGCACTTCCTCCCCAAGTCCGTACCTTCTGATCAATTGTTTTGTACCCTGCGAGCAATCTGAATCGTCGTCATAGCAAGGTTAGGGGAATTTTGAAAAGCTGGGTGTGCAGATTTTTTTCACTTCTATTTTTTCATGTTAATTCCTTGCCACTTAAAAGCAGGCCATGGAGTTGTGGAGCCGGACGGGCCGGACGAGCAGACGGAGCTGTAGATGGGGCCGCGGGGCCCTGCGAGGAATAACAATGTGTGGCTCAGGCCGCCACGTCTCACCGCCTCATTGAGTGACTGAACAGCCCATTCATTTACTAATTACCCCATTCATTATCTCTTTAAGTGCGGCTGATTCCAACAATCGAGAGATTTGTAAGTTGTTTTTTTCCCCCATTTAATTCAGTTAGAAAACCATATTAGTAGCGGTGGTTGTAGAATAACAATACAGCACTTTCGGGTAATGCTAGGCCAGCATATATACGTTTCTCTGATGCCCCAGTAAAAGGAATAACATTAGTTTTGTGCGGCCGGCACATATAATGAGTCAGTGCAGACTGACGGCTCTACAGAGGAACATTCAATGCATATATTCATCCATCCATAGGCACTTTTTGTACACAGTGAGCCCCAGCAGAGACTGGAGAGGTGGAAGGTGCATGAGGCAACCGTGACTAACATAGGAGAAGATGCATACTCCATACGCACACAGAGCCCAAGAGTGGGATTCCAACCCGAAACCCCGCAGGTGTAAGGCTATAGTGCTACCCACTCCGACAGGGTGCTGCCCTGAAATACCTTCATTAGCCATATAGTCCACATCAGCCTGAAGGAATCTTAATACCATTCCCCGATTGTGCTGATAGTCCAGCATGCCTCTCAGGACCTCTACATGCTCTTGATGGGTATATTGCATGAAGTATACAGTGACCAAGCTGTCCTTTGAGACATGGACTCTGTTCCAGACACTGTCATTATTTTTATTACCTCCACGTCTGAAAGTCTGTCATTTTTTGTGATGAAAGTATAAACATGAACACGCTGGTACTTTGACTCGGTATAAAAAGCACGCCATCAAACGGAACAGACAGCAAGATCGATGCTGCTCACAAGCTTCAGACGTGTTAATTGATCATTTTCTGCTCCCTGGATAGAGAGCAGAACAGTCATGTGGGGTCCGCCTTTTGAAGGGCCTCAGTTCTGAGAAAGTCCTCAGACACACGGCGCCTTGCAGGTGAGTCAGTGGTTTGGAAATTGTGCCACCAAACTGAACAAGATGATGTTGGCGAGAGCATCACCATACAAAGGAGCTTCCAACCAGTACCGGGGGGGAAGCAGAAGCCACAGCCCAGACCATTATTCGCTTTGCATTCGTCAGTCGTCGTCAGCTTCGGCCAAACCGACTCTTTCATTTTCTTCAAAGTAGAAGAGTGCATATCTCAAAAAATAATGTTCAGTTTTCATCTTTTTTCCATGACCGTGTACTGCTCTTATTCTTACCATTGAGGGTAGGGTGCGTGTTTGACATCTTCTCTCGTCTACACTTTTGGGTGATAAGAATGAAGGATGTCTGGTATTGTTTGAGAACCTGACAGGAAGCCAGGAGCCGACATGCCTTAGTCCTTATGCTTGTTCATGTGCCCTAACTCCTTTGTCTTTTACCTTCAGCCTCTGCCCAAGGAGCCCTCTTAAAGGACTAAGAGAGCCAGGGGAGGTGAGTGTGCAGTCCTTTCTTCTCTGTGTTTTTGTTTCCTCTTTGGGTATTTTCTCAATGTTTTGCTCCTCAAACATCACAGTAAGACCTTAAGTCTGCTAGCTCGTACGGGATTAGTGGTGTTCTTGGGATAACAGTGAAGCCGCAAGGGAATGCAGCAAGTTTTCTGTCCCCTCAGAATCCTGCTCCATTCTAGTGTAATGGCCATGAAATCATATAAAATTCTTTTACCAGGCCAATTGTCTTTAGGCCTTCCTTGATTAGGATTGGTCTGGAGCTGCTTACCTCATCAGCAATGGGGTGAAACAGGATTAGAGGCTAATCGGGACACCTGAAGCTAGAGACGGCTGCCTGGAACCAGCCGTCGATATGCCGGAGACTTGCTCCCAAAAGTCTTACTGCGCCCTGAAACTGAGTCAAGTGAAAGAGGGTGGGGGCTGCAAGCTGGCCAGGGCCGCATTTAACTAGATAAATATACAGCACAGCTGCTGTTTGTCACCATCACTTACACCTTGGGTGGCCCATTCACTGAGGAGGATCCAGCGAAGGGAGAGAGGAGAATGAGCTCTGTGGAAGGCGTAGGCAGAGCCACGCCGCGTAGATCCCACTGTGTCTGCTGTGATGTTCCCGCTGACTTGTCCTGAGGGTGTGTCACAGTCCCCCTTTGAGATCCTCTCTTAACTTAGCCAAAGGCAGCTCTGAACATGAGGCCAGGCCCGTCTCATGGTACCACAGATTATTGGCGCTTTTCCACCGCAGCAGGTACTGTACTTTTGGTACTTTCGGTACCTCAGTAAAGTACAAAAAGCTCGGTACTTCTTTTGCGTTGGTTTTCCACTGGTGTAAAAACTGGTACCGGCGCTGAATAAAAACACAACCAGAGGCGCGGCATTTTGTACTGAATTTTAAAAATGGTTGTAGTATACAGCTGGATGATGCTGGATATTAAATCTAACATCGCATGTCATGCACACGCAGTTCTTACATCGCTTGTCAGCTACATTAGGATCAGACTTTTTCTTCCCTTCAGTTCTGTGTGGACATTATAGCGCAGGGGGTTAAAGTTTTGCTAAAACATTTTTACTCTGGCCTAGGGAAAAAACTTAGCTAACTGCAATTTTAATGATTATTCCTTTTTTAGATTATCCAATATATGTTTTTAACGTCAGTTTAAAGTTTACCTCTGCTGCTTTTGCATGACCACTGCGTGCATTCTCCGAAATAATCATAATCATTCTAATCCGTGCTATTTCAATCACCCCTAGACGCCTTTGTGAGAAATTTATGTTAACTAATTTTTGCTTTATAAATGCACATCACACATCTGGTACCAGAGTTCAAGTCTCCTTGTGTGTGGCGTTTGCATGCCCCCCCCCCCATGTCGTCGTGGGGTTTCCTCTGAGTACTTTGGTTTCCCTCCACAGTCCAAAAACATGCTGAAGTTAATTGGACTTACCAAATTGCCCAAAGGTGTGAGTGTGCCCTGCGATGGCTTTGTACCCCATTCAGGATTGTTCCCTGTCTGTATCATGTAGGCTTCAAACCCCCTGTGACCCTGCAAACAGATGGATGGATTGTTTTCATCCATAATGGCTTTTCCTGTTTTTAAAGGAATGGCTTTCTTAAGCAGGGAAAGTGCTTAAAGCAGAACATATAATTGTGCTTATAATTGTGCTTTGTAATTTATTGCTTAATCAAACACCATTGTGTGACTGCTGCGGTGGTCTCCTCTCTGCTGCCGTGACCTCATGGTGGTCAGTGATTGTTTCACGTAAAACCACAGCTCAAACGCAGAAGCATTCAGGTACTGCAGCTCTCCAGTTTATAAATAATAATAACAATAATGACTGTGTTGTGAGTGCTGTACTGTAGGTCAGTTCTGTGACTGAGGCCTTTGTGATACTGAACACTGAGAAATGATGAAAAACACTTTCTGAGGAGGTTGGGAAATGCAGAAGCAGTATTTTAAGAGCACTTATCAAACGGGCGTGTCCACAAGTGGCAGGGAATATTCCGTGATTGATCTCTCTGCCGGTGTCCCCAGAGAAAGCCAGATGAATCATTGCCAATTACCAGCAAAGGCAAGACAGTGGGTAATAGTCGCCTTATAAATATGTACCTATGGGGGCTTTAGATTCATGGAATTCTGTTCGGATGTGCAGAATTGCATTTAAATCTTTTAAAGATTCATATTGATGGTTTAGAACGTCAGACTTGCAGTTCTCCACCGTGAATCATTTATGCAGAGACACTGCAGGAAGTTGAGTGCACATTCCCGCCTGGCTCCCCCGGGTGCTGGGACTCACAGATACGAGCCCGGGCACCATACTCCCTGTATTACAGTCACTGCCCGCTCAGACTCTTATATATCAGTATTATCGGTATTAACATGGTGCCGCGTGATTGTATCCTGTGTTTTTTAGGGAACACAGAAACAAATGCTTCTGCATCCTTTGGCGGAATGCCGAGAATTGTTTTATAAATACAGTGAGATGCCTCCCTTAAACAGACAGGCGGCACTGAATGGGGTGGGGGGGGGGGGGGGTTGACGCCTTAGTCTCTCACAGTATGACTCCATCACCCTTTTATCTGTGTCCTCTTATATGCTCGTCTGAGATCCTTAGCATTTGCCCCAAGAGCGATGGGATTCCCTTGAAGATGGACAGGGCTCTGAGTAGCACAGTAGGTAGCAGGGGGCTGTGCGGCTAAGGCAGCGTCATCCCGACCCTGACACGCCGCGTCTGCTTTCTGGGATGGAAGTCAGTGGCCTTTTCTGCTCATTCTATCAACCAGAAAGTAAAACCATCATTTTCTCGCTTGAATTCCATACAGTGTACTTTTCTCGCGCGTTTCTGGTTCTGTCTGCATTTGCCTTCACTGGGGTTTTACGTGCTCATTAAACAGTGCTGTTGTCTCCAAGGGCACAGGGCTTCACTGGAGCAAGTGCGTCTCTCTCTGTGGTCCCCCCAATAGCAAAATATAATTCAGTTATTATTTATTATTATTTATACACATTACAACAACAGATTGCCTCTGACTCTCTCAGATGCACTTACAGCCTTTTGTGATTCTATGGAATTAAAGAGCCGCATTTTTAAGGCTCGTTTTGCTTCACTGGCTGATCCCAAATATATATATATATATATATATATATATAATATATATTTGTTTGTTTTTTCCAACTCTAAATGCTTCTATGGCAAACTGTTCAGGAGGTGTTGTTGCAGGTGATCTGCAAATACCACCACATTTCTTATTAAATACCATAAATACCTTAACAAATAACATTATTCAGTTTACCTGTATAGAACCTGGAATATCTCAGTCTTTTTGGTGTTATATTGTTTATTGTGGCACTAATTGTCTGACATTTTTAGACGAGGCCAGTTTATTTATATAGCGCATTTCATGCACAGAGCCTGGCTGAGCTTTGGGCATCTTTAGGTGGCTTTCGGACCCCACAGGACCACAGCTGCTCTAATCAGCTTGTAAATGCCACGTGTTACTCGGGAATGTCCAAAGAGCTTCTTAACTGGTGACAGAGGGGCCACAGTTATACCTGTATGACATCACAGGTGGGGGGGAGTCGGTGGCGATGTGCCGACTGGGCCTCACTGCCAAAACGCTGCCTCACACCTCCAGGGAGGGGGGCTTTGCATCCGGCCCTGCTCTCTGCGTGTGGAGGCTGCATGTTCTCTCAGCCCGCAGACATGCAGTTAGGCTAATTGGTGTTTCTAAATTGCCCATGGGCTATAATTGTGTGCGTGTCTATGTACCCTGTAATGGAGTGACATCCCTGCCGCCCACCCACCCCCAGCCACGACCCTGACCAGCATAAGTGGCTGGAAGATAGATGGATGGATATAATTGCTAGAATTAAAGCAGTACTAGAGCCAAAAGCAATCCATCCGTATATTCGTCTCATTCCTGCATTTTCTTTGACCACTTATACAATCTGGATGCAGTGACTGAGAGCCAGTCCGAGAAAGTCGAGGGCCCGGAGGAGGCTATGGAGAGGTAACACGCAGGAAATCTAAAGTCAGAACTGGCGGGGGGCATGCATACATGCAGCTGGGGGGGGCTAAGGTGCTGACCATACCTGCTAAGCCACTGCACTGACCTGTAATTGGAGGTAATCTCCCAACATGCAGTGTGGCACCTTCTTCTGTTTGCATTCAGTCCTGCTCTGATCTTAATTATCAGTCGACGGGTCGAGTCAAATCATCTGCCAGCTCAGGGTCCATTCCAGGTCCGAACAAGTGCTAATCGCGGACTGAATTGCAGTAATCGGGATTCCTGAGCTCCGCCGTAGCGTGTCAATCAAAGCAGCGTCGGCCATCTAGCGAGCTGAATGATGATTAGAGAGCTGAGGCGGGGGTGTGGGGGGGCGGCAGGGAACTCGCATGAGAATGATGGAGGAGCAGGAAGAAATGGGAGAGGGAGGCTGGCAGACGTGAGGGGGAGAGAGCGCTCTGCCTTGGCATGTGGGCGGGGCGAGGTGCTGCACTGCGTTGCCCTGTGTTGGTATGCAAGCCCACACTGCGCTCCCTGCCAGCAGCTTCATGCTCGACGGTGCAGACAGCCGGGGAGATCCAGCTTCTGCTGTCCGGAGTCCCTCGGAGTCAGCAGAGCCGCCTCCTCTGGCTTTGCATCGGGCCACCGAGCGCGCACACACACGCACACATGCACGCACACACACGCACTACAGCAGACAGCGCTACAGCCAGCCAGGCCCCCAAACGCCATCGGATCGGGCCACCGAGCGCACATACACACACACACACACACACACACACACACACGCTACGGCAGACAGCGCTACAGCCGG
This sequence comes from Petrocephalus sullivani, assembly GCA_026780845.1. Classification (NCBI taxonomy): domain Eukaryota; kingdom Metazoa; phylum Chordata; class Actinopteri; order Osteoglossiformes; family Mormyridae; genus Petrocephalus; species Petrocephalus sullivani. The sequence goes on along the minus strand of JAODKM010000099.1, from coordinate 10,422,499 downwards.
CCAGGCCCCCGCAGACCCTGCCTGTTTTAACCTGAGGCTTTATCATTAATATATAAAAGCTCTTCAGTTTAAGCTCTTCAAAAAATATTTTGCAAAAGCACGAACTAAATGCAATGATTCTGCCAACAAGTATGATGATGTAAATGGCAGATATGTAACAAAGGAGGGAAGTGCTGTATCCGGGTACAGAGCAGGTTATTAATGCAGCGGCTGGCCTTACATATCTAAGGCTTCGTTACAATGCACAGACATGTATTGGGTGATGAATCAGTGGTTGGAAATAATTACTAAATCAGTACAAAAGTGTGTGTTTGTGTTTATCTGCTGGGGTTTGCACAGAAGCCAGTAATGAACGTGTGAGGGAATCTCTGATGACTTGAGACCTTGGGACTCCTCTCTGATGGCGATGCTGGAGGTCTGGGCTGGAGTCTGACTGTCTTCTTTCCCTTAATCTCCCCCCCCCACAGGTCATGTGACCACAGTCAGCAGAGAGCGATTACTCACCGGGAACATGTTTCGTCACTCCATCCATCTGCCCCAGCACTCTTCACCTCTACCAGCTCCAGAAGAGCTTATATCCATTGCAGACTACCTTTCTGCCCCCACCCCCCCGTGGGCGTGCCTGCCCAGAGAGGGGGGGGCCCATAGGGTGATGTGTGTCGTTGTTTCTTTTCTAATGACCCTTTCAGTTCTCGCCAGGAATGTGGATAGACTGAAAGTGTCGCCCATCTGACACCATGTAAATATAGAAGACAGGAAGGACATTAGAAGAACTTTCCCTTTTTCAAAGTGTTGCCCCAGCTCCCCCGAACCCCGCTCCCCACCCCTGCCCACTTTCACTGCCCTCCATTCTGGGATACCAGTACGTGAGGGAGACTTTGTGAAGGTTGAAAGCGCCGTGCGAGACGCTCCCTCGCACACAGGAGGACAGAGCCTCCCGGCCAGCGTGGCTGCTGCCTCTGAAGGCCTGCTCATCGTGGCCGCCTCTAAAGGACGCAGTGGCTGGCGAGGACCAGAAGGGCGCTTCCCCAACCTCCAGGCAGCCAGAAGGATGCTGAGTGGAGCGGCGAGGCCTGCCGGCATCCAGGCTCATCTTCAGCGGAGGCAGGCCACAGAGACGGAGACGCAGGCAGACAGCAGCAGGCAGCATCCCAGGAAATGGACTCCTTCCCCCCCAGCTCTGTCTGCCCTGCCTTTCTGGGGCCACTTTGGCTTCCTCTTCCCCTCCCAGTTTCACCTACTTTCTGATGCTCACCTCTGTTTCATTTGGGGTTTTTTTTTGCCTCCTGGCTTTGGAAACATTGACAACTCATAGAGAAAAGAGGAGAGAAAAAAAATGTGTGCGTGCGTGCGTGCATGTGTGCGTGTGTGTGTGTGTGTGTGTGTGCATGTAGTCTCCCCTCAGCCACTGTGAGTTGCACCATGTCCTTGTAGTGATATGTTTTTATGAACAGAGAACTCTAGCTGCCCCCATTCCTGGTAACATTCCTCTGTCATTACATCATGTGGGTGACTGTCTAGCTCAGATTATCCACGTAGAGCGGTCATCTTGTTCGCCTTCTTTATATGGATATATTTATTTTGAGAACATGTGGCTTAGAAATGTGAAATACTAAATATTTCCATAGGTTTGTCATAATATTTATATTCAAAAGGGTTTTCGTTTTAGATAGATGTATTTTGATATGACAGGTATGAGTACACTCTTTGAACTTTATGACATTCTGCCATGTGTGTGTTTTCTTAACATTTAACCAGTAAGTGCAGGATTTCATATTAAGTGGATGTCTGAAGATATTTAGTTCAATTCTACTGGCTCCACCAGTCATTTTAATATTAGTTATTTACATGGGCAGTCCCATTTCTGAGCTGTAATTAATGTCTCAGAGAGCTGGCTGCCTCACTGGACTGCTTACCATCCTGAACTGCAGAGAGGCTATTGCATTGTGAATTTACTCCCCCAGTTAGGAGTGCTGATCGTGCCCAGTCCTCTACATTTCAAAATCTCCAGCAATGGAGTGAAATCGTGAGTCCTACTATTTCATGTGGGGAATTATTCACCCGAAATACATAAATACATATCGAGCATGTGTATTCTCCAAATGCATGAATAAGGTCGGTGAAATATCCAGGTCTCGAGGGGGGCCAATGTAATTCACTACTCTCTGAGCCTCTGTAAAAGGGCAACTTACTTCACGAAAGATGAAAGTGTTAAAACTCCACCCACAGTGTTCTATCCCTGAAAGTTTATAACATCATCTTGAGAGTGTGTGTGTGCGTGAGTGTGTGCGCGCGTGCGTGTCGCAGATGTGCATCCAGCTGTCACAGGGGTCTCAGAGTGAACCAGGCTCCATGTCTGCCTCTCTTCTCACGAGGATTACGACACGGCAGGAATTTATATTTGAAAGCCCCCCAGGTCTACCAGTTTTATCTGTCTAGCTCGCCTTTTTTCGTTATCTTTCTAAAATTAAGTCATTCCCCTCATACTTTCTCTTAAGATACTGGTTATCATTAGATTTCCATTGTAAATACGTACAGCACTATGAGTTAATAGGCAATGTGCACCATTCAGGGGCCTCACACGATCCAGCCCAAGGCTGGGATCTCGGAGGTTGGAATAACGCTCACGATTATACGCATTATGTCATCAGGGTGCTCAACTCACGCATACAAATGCTTTCATTTGTGCCAGGGCTTCCTCTGAGTAACATCTGAGTAAAGGCTTATGGCATCATGCACTGTTTAAATCATGCACGTCACGCACTGATTAAAAAAAATCACTATTAATACACTATAGCTAAATGAACTGAACGCTGTATATGAACGTCACTCCGTTATTTACGGGGCAGTTTTATCGCACATCCACAGCATTATTCCAGCTGTGGCAGAAGGCTAATCCCGTTCACCCCGGTTAAAAATTCCCGAATCCCGTCACCCCCGAAACTTGATCTGACCACCACGACTGTGTTCTTGCTTTCTTCTCACTATGGAGGACAATGTACACATTTTTTTACCCACGTGTCCTTTCGTGTGTCGCTTTACGCGTTATTCTGTATTTCGGCAAAAACTCCCACGGCAACGCCAAGCTTACAGTAGCAAGGACACGTGTGGAAGAATCCTGGTTTCTGTACAAAAAGACGCGTGAAGTAGCGTAACCTGACCAAGAACTTACCCCTGTAAATGAGGAGGAGCGAGGAGGTGTATGCTTTTGTATGTTGTTTGCCTATCAGTCATGGTGGTCTCCCTCCTGTCCTGTTCCCCACACAGCTGGAAAGGACCACTGTGGTTTTTGAAGGCAAACTCAAGCTGGTGGAGTAATAAAGGCATAACTTTATTAAAAGATACATTTACTACAATGCCGATCCCTGATGTGACCCTTTTTGTGGTTCAGAAAGAGGTGCGAGGGGATGCCCGTGCCTGGCTCCAGCGGACCATGTAGCGTGCAAATGACAGGAACGTGCTGACTCGGCTCCCGAAGGTCACGTCTGCTTCCACGTTGGTTTTCACACGCTGTAGTCAGGAGCTACCAGAGGACTGCCCAGCAGACTGAACCCAGTATTATCTGTACAATGGGATTTGTATTTTCGCTAATGTTCGTCCTTAAAAAACCATTTATTGAGTCATTGAACATAGCGCCTTGCTAATGAGATGCAAGTGTTGCCTCTGTTTTTTTTTGGTAGCACTTAAGCCTGAGTGATGGTGGGGCTTTGGGGGGGAAAGCTATCCATACTGGAGGTAAGGAGCTGGAAAGATCAGCGAGTTGTCCCCCCCAAGAATCCTGTCACAGACACGGCTGACCTGGCGCCCAGTACAGTGTTTTGTTTTGCTTTCCACATTGCCAAGTGGCTTCTTGCATGAGGAGGCATATAGCAACACTGTCTTTGGCTACAAATAACGCACCCTTGGTGACAGAAGGCGAAAAAAGTAAATTCTGACCAAGACATTTAACCAAACTGGGTGGTTAGTCACACCGTGGCCATGCCATGCCAGTCGGGGGGGTGGGGGCGTTACAAAGAGAAACCGTTTAAACTAATGAACTGAAGAAAAATGGTCAATTGACCGCAGGTTATTAAGCTTGCAGGACTAAAACTAAATAAATAAGAAGAGAAGATAAAGCGGTCACATTTGGAGGAGCACGGGTAATTCATCATCCTCACTGGCCCCGGCTCTCTGGGTAGTGAATTTTAATGTTGGTTTTTGCGCTTTTTAATAAAGTCAGTTTTGCTTTTGGCAAATATAGAAGAAAAAGTGAAGCGGCCGCCCCCCTTTATGTTATTGTTTAGGGAGTTACAGCAGGGGACAGCGGAGAACGTGACGCAGGTAGCAGGCGCATGCGGCCCGTCACCTGAGTCATCCTGCAGCGGGGACGGCGTCCCACGCAGCCCAGCGCGCCGACGTCTGCCGCGGCTGCATGGCGATCTCCAGTCTCTTTCCGCATCGGCAGAGGAGACCAGCTCTCTGCTGAGCCTTTAGTTAAGGCACTAAGATGCCACAGGGTGATGAGTGCATGAAATTGGCAGGTCACTTAGGAGGTAAAGACTGGAATGGCTGAGAGCGCCAAGCTAATGCTCTGAAAGGCTGAAAGCGAGACACGGGCCCTTCTGCAGCTTTCTGGCAAATCTAATACAGTGTATATTAGTATAAGTGCAGTATAACCATAACACAATTAGTGTAGGGTACCATTATGATATTAATGTAATAATACTGCTGCCAATAAACACTACACTCACAAAAAACACATCCATATATCTTCTTGTCCTGGTCAGGCTGGGGGTAGAACAAATCCCAGGCAGCATGGGACGTGGGGCTGGGGTAGACCCTGGTGAGATGTCAGTCTATACCAAGACACATAACCACACACAATGGGCACCTGTAAGCCATCTGCAGGTTGAGGGAGGAAACTGAGGTACAGGGAGAACATGCAAACTCCACCGGGCTACCTTGGTGCCCCATAACACACACACATATATATATATACATATATATACACTGTGTATAAATAAAATGAATAGTACAGGTAGTTCTGTTACTACGCATGCGAGTTGGCTTATATACAATCAGTTAACAGGGAGCAAAAAGCCATGTAACATTAAACATAGGTGATTTGTATCACATAGTAACATAGCTGAATGTGCTCCTCCATGGAGGAATGCACGTGATACTCAATTCATTTAGGCAATGCGCGTTTAGAAATGCAAATTCTTAGTGGTGTAAAGTAAAACTGCCATGAATCAGAAGGTATCTCAGAAGGTGATAGATACAGCAATTCAAACTCCCCAATGTTAAATCAGCCAAAACTTCAAAAAGACAACAAATCAAAATGCACAAATCACCAGTACTACATATCACACTTTAGGTATTAAGATCAGCTTAGGGTTGCTAGCCACAAATGTTTCCTGCAGTAATGAAGTATATATAGTATAGTATAGTAGCATAGTATATAGTTTCACTTCAAAAGTAGCACACCCCCACTATATTTTCACAAATGTACTCCTTTGCCATAAACATAGTGAAGGTTTCAAGAATGAGTTTTATGTTTCAGATCTTGAACATAACAGAAAAGCTTTAAAACTCAAAGCAAAGCTTGATCTAATAAAGCATTTTGAAGATAATGTGTGAGGGTTTGGTTGGGTTTTGAGTGGTCGACCCCAATACAATTTCGCCATAAGCTCTGCTATTTTTTATCACATGATTTTGCAGAATTCAAGGTTTTACGGAAACGCGACTGTCGCATTATGGCAGAAATGCCTGCAGTTGTGAGTAGTTGTCACACCCCTCATTGGGCTGGTGAGATCCTGACACAATGCATATTAGCTATGCTCACTCCACCTTGGGTGATGGCGTTATGAGGAGAGGAGAAGGCCAACTGTGATCGTCACAGTGCTGGGGCTGGTGAGATCCTGCACAATGCATATTAGCTATGCTCACTCCACCTTGGGTGATGCCGTTATGAGGAGAGAAGAAGGCCAACTGTGATCATCAGAGTCCTACGAACAGTTTTTTAAAAAGGGACAGCAGGGCATTTTATTCTCTCCAAAAGAAGGCAAGGCCAGAAAGTAATGACTGAAAAGGAATGCTTTATCTGCTCCCCAGCCTTTTTTATGGAACTGACAGAACAAAGCTTGATACGGAAGCACTGTAGCACTCCCGGGATAGAGCTCATCTGAGTCCATCCAAACAAGAAGGTGCGAGGACTGCAAAGGGCCTGAAATATCTAATACTTTCGGAAGAAATAGTTTCGAGCGGAATCACGGAAAGTAAGACGTGCATGCACACATCCCGCCATAAAGTCCTTCTGACAGCTGGAAATTGGTAGTCCCTGCAAGAATATACCCAGTGCTTTGCATGTCACTGACACGGAAAGAGATGTGAAAAATTATATCTAACACTTTATATTGGAATTATTGCCGTCGCTAGATGTACCTACTGCTTGTACTTTGTTTTGCATATTTTTTGTATCTTATATAGAAGTTCTTTGATATATAGTTATTAGTTCTAGTAGTGGAATCAGTAGATGTTGGTATCCATCTCCATAACCTGCAGCAATGCACGGTGAGATTTAAACGGCAAGGTTAATAACGGAATCTTAGCCTCATGAAGTGCTGTCTGCACGTTTGATGATTTATTTATTATCAACTCACCATCAGGACTGAAGACCACCCGGCACGTTTCTGAGGTAAATGATGACACACGGGCCCATAACTCAGCATCTCTGATGCTCATGCATATTTCAGTCAGAGGCGGCCCCCTGGGGCCCGGGGTCCCCCGGCTCCTCCGCCCGTCCCCTCACCACCCGCCGAAGCCGTCCAGCCGCCCCGTTCTTGCTCCAGGCATCCTGCTTATTATTATCCGAAAGACAGCACTCCAGCCTTAATCACATTTCAGCAAGCTGGGCATAAACTCCCATCGTAGCGGCTTTGGACAGATTTTGGAGTTTGGAGGCTATGAGACTCTGTATGTAGTATTAAGAAATGAAATAGTTTTCCTAGGCGTCTCGAGCACATCCGAAATGGCACCGGAGTAAGGTTAGCAGTGGCGCAATGTCCATCAGAATGAGAATGGGCACATTCCGGGTGAGCATATGGGCAGGAAGCTCTCCAAAGCACCGCTGTGGCATTACTGACCACCAAAGGTCTATGTGCTGCTATAGCTGCTGCTCGCCGTCTCCTGGCCCATCTCTCAGCACTGACCTACTGTAGTTCAGAGTGTTGCTGGGGCTGCACTTGTCCATCTTCGCTGAGAGCTGTAAAGGGGCTGAACACCACAGGAAGGTGCTGCAAGTCACTCAGGGGCCCAGAGCCACCTATGCTGCTCAAATGCCCTCTTTGGGACAGCAGATTGTTTGTGTGACATGCAAAAATATGTACTCACACACTTAATTTACCTATACTATCAGAAAATGTGATGGTATGATTTGTGTTGCAACTATATTGTTTGACTGACTTTCATTTCTGAAAACAGAGTTGGGGTCCAAGTTTCTTTGCCATGGTGACTAACCACTTAGCCTTGAGGGCTTCTGGCAAACTGATCTCTGGAAGCTCAGCTCTTCATCTGCTCCGAGTCCCTTTTTTTGATGGAACTGACAAAACAAAGCTGGAGAGCGGAGTGCTCCAGGGGTAGAGCTCATCGGAGCAAACGAGGCAACATAGATTGCAGAGGGCAGGAATGATCGAGTAGTCTTGGTAAAATGGTTCCCTCAAATGATGTGCAGTAAGATATCCACTCATACTGTATACATCCCTGATTCTTTTTTTCATATCATTAGTGAAATTTGGTTACCTAAACAACGTGGACATTCTGCAATGTTAAAATGTCTCTCATTCGTTGATATTTTTATGATGAAGCATCGGGACTTCTTCAGTGTGTGCACCACCCATGATGAGTGTCAGGCACTGATTAGGGGATCTGACATTAAAGGGGGTGGGCAGGGTATCGCCATTGGGACATGCCCTACATGTTAAATACCTGCCCTTAATAATAAATACCCAGCTTTAATAATAAATACCTGGTCTTAATAAATCTGGCCTTAATAAATGCCCATTCTTAGTAAATACCTAGCCGTAAAAATAAATAGCCAAGCTTAATATTAAATTCCCGGGCTTGATAAATACCCACCCTTAATAATGAATACTTGGTCTTAGTAATAAGGCCTTCATAAATAACCAGCCTTAATAGATACAGGCTTATTAAATACCTAGGCTTAATAAACACCCAGCCTCGATGTCATCAACCACCGTGCCATGAGTCCTGAGGCTGCGCTTCAATTTCTTGGGAGTTACATTATCAGTCAAGGACATTCAAGGGACCTCCGTAGCTTATATTTTTCTCCTCAGAATTGTGCTGAAATCATTAGGGTTTGTTGTGAGTACTGCTGGTTTACTGAAATATGTAGCCAAGGCAACCGTGCACTAGCTGCTTTATATGAAATGCGGGTTAATATACCGCTAGCATAACTTTTACAAATTTTACATTTCGACAAAGCAGACTTCTGCTGCAGACATTTGTATACGGACTCAAAATGTGTTTAGATTTCTCATATACTTTCATATACATTAAAAAAAACTTTGTGTCAAGGTTTGTGATACAAAGGACTTGAGGGCTGGCATTTGGCAAACAGAAGGGGTTTGCGGAACTGAATGGGAGCAGGCACACAGTCGAGAGGAGAAGGCCAGCATGGGGATGGACCAGACTGGGTATGCTTAAACAGGAAGTAGGGGTACAAGGGGTAACAAGCAACAGGCAAGGCTCATCAGGGCCACGTCAGGGAGGAGACAGGGGACGTAACACATTGCTAATATTGCAATACGTGTAATGGAGAACTCCCTGTACTACAGCAGCAGCTCCAATACGCACAGTGGTGGGGAGATCTGGTCATTTCACACTGCCCCGCTGCTGCGCCCAGAGTGCCAGCAACCCGGATTACTGTCAAGAGCGACCGGCAGAGGATCCAATCAAAGTGTGACAGTTTAAATAAGATCTGAATTAAAGATGCATTCAGAGGTCCAAATAGTACATACAATGCAAAATACTGTCACTGTTTGCTGCAGGGTGATAACTGCTTATGAATGCAAAGGCTTATTTCATTTATATGTATTTTTCATATGTTCTATTTTCATCCACTTATCTGCCCTCAGTCCTTATTTACATACTTTTTCTTACTGTCAAGGTCAAAGCAGCTTATTGGGTGCAGCGTGATATCAGCAGTATATTGTTTATACCCTTCGAGTGTTTGGAAGGAGGAGGAAGGTTCGGGGCTGTCTCACAGCAGTCTGGCTAGCAGCTATGAAGGCTTCTTGTGCAACGTGCTGTCCGGTGGTGAGCACTGTCACAGCCCCACATGTGTCCTGCAAACCAAAGGGTTAATAATAAGGCATCAATACCTAATTTCATACAGCATCCAACATCGAATCAATTTTATACAGAACTGTGCAGGTAGTAAAAATAGGAAAAAATGCAAAAAAAAGTGAACCCCTGTACACTGTGCATGTACAGTGTGCATATTGAAGGAACATAAATGGAAAGCATAATGGTGTCCAGATGGCCTTCTCAAGAAAATAATGAATTAAAAGGGAAACCAAGAATAAGTCTCCTTTGCGTCTGCTGATGTCACTGTACATCCGTCAAGAGCACTGAATAGGTCTGGCATCAATGCACGGGAGCAGATAGCAAGCCACCGTGGTCATAAAAGAACCAACATTTCCATTTTAAGGACAAAACCTGAAGATTTATGTAAGTCCTTTCTCTGGGTTCAAAATTGAGCTTTTTGGCCGTTGTCAAAATGCCATATTTAACAAAAAACCAAAAGCGGCCCCTTACCAACATAACTTAATCACCGGGGTCGGGCACGCTGCTGGGAGCGTGATTATCGGAGGACCTGGAAGACGGGTCATCAGTCCAGGAACCAAAGTAAGTGTTTCAACAAAACCATTCGAGCAAATCTTCCAAAGAGAGTTTCAGAAGAAAAAACCTCTGCTCACTTACTGAACTGAAGAAGCCAAGGCCCAACATAAAACTAATCAGGATTCAGTGGCAGTCGAGGGGATTTGGGGAGAATCCTTCTAAAAGGACCTCCTGACCGATCACTAGCTGTGAGAGACTTTTATTAAGTTACCCCTGTTCCAGGTGCCACAAAATATTTATGGGCTCTGAAAGAGATGGACATTACCATCACATGTTTTATTTTAGTTGAAGTATGCTAGATATTTAATTATGATTTTTTTCTGAAAAACTGAAGATAAAACAATAAATTTTATACTTCTTTAAATTTAACAACAGCAATCACCTTGTCAAAGTTGGTGTCCTTGGAACAAATAGGGCTATGATCTAATCTCCAGGAAATTCTGTAGCGTTTGGGGAATATTTGTCTTGGTATTAATGGCCACGCGCATCGCCACGTCCTTCAGTGTTCAGTCGCAGGAAGCATCTTGTGTTGTGGCTACTTTCTGGGGCTTTCAGATATAGACGGTTGGTCTAATGTTTTTGTACCACATATCTCTGAATTGATTTCTTTTTTCTTACCGGCCAATGACATTTATACGGCGGTCGCACCACATCTAATGGGGAAGGAGATTAAGCGAAGCACGTGCTTCTTTGATCGTAATGAGTGCCAGTAAGCACAGCGAGGTATTTGCACACGCTCTCCTTTGACTTCAGAGATCTGATTAGCAGAAAGAATGCAGCCGGCCATGTCGCCGTCTCTGTCATTATGCTACCTCGTTAAGGGAAAGGCCCTCATAAAATCAGAATCACACACAGAAAGGCACACTCCGGACACGACGGGAAAGTCTCTTGGCCTCCCCATCGTTTACACCTCTGCCCAACCCCGTCTGCCTCTATACATATTTATCTACTAACTCCTTCCCTTCCTCTCTATTGCAGAGCCCACAGGGATATATCACAGCTCAGACAGGATCAAAGCCAGCAGAGCAAATATTCATTCCGAGTGATTATGGAACATGCTGTGTGATTAAAATCAAAGCACGGCGCACAAAGCTGACGGGACGCAGGGGGGTTGAGGGTCAAGGCCAGTGCCGGCGAGGACCCCCGGTGCCCGAACGCTACCCCATCGCATTATGGAGGCCTGCACCGCAGGTATACAGTCACACAGAACAGGAGGAGCTAAATGGAATATTAAACCTGCGCCTGCTGGCAGACATTAACTGCTCAGCAAACTGCAACATCTTTATGAGGCATTTTGCTAAATTTAACGTACATGCTAATATATTTTAGGTCGCATATTATCATATTACCAGGGGATTTAACCAATTAACCAATTAAAGATACGTTTGTAAAATGTAATATATATAGTGTTATACAGTGCTCATTATATTATATATATATATATTAGGGCTGTCAAAATTGACGCGTTAACGCGGATTAATCCAGCGTTGTGATTAATCTGATTAA
>JAODKM010000099.1:10345254-10356516 GCA_026780845.1 Petrocephalus sullivani | reverse complement strand
TAGTTATAAGTTCTCCCCAAGCGAGCTTGATGGGCCGAATGGCCTCCTCTCGTTTGTATAGTTCTTATGTTCTTATGGACAACAGCTTTAAGTAAAGTGTTATCAAAAAATCCATATGATGGACTGGCATCCCAGCTGGGGTGTCCTCTGCCTCATGCCTCGTGCCCTGAACCTCCAGGGATGGAAACCCTGTCATTTCTGTACGCACTTCACCCAATTACAAAGCAAAGCACAGCTTCTCCAAATACTGATGACTTTGAGATGTTACTCTGCACAGGGAGACGGCAGTGCTTTTCTCAGCACCTTTCTCATGCAGTATTGTTCAGGGGAAGTACAGTGCAGCTAGGCCACAAGCAGGAGAAATTCAGACCGGTGTTCCAGTTACAGGAATCAATGGGCCAGTCTACAAGGCCGGGTTATTCTTCACGTCTGTGAAGCAGACGATGTGGTCAGCCAGGCTGTTGCCAGGCTGAGGCACCAAGGGATTTTTGGTAGAACTCGGCTGGGAAGAGCTGATTTTGAATGAGGAGGGTCACCCCATTTTGGTCACCAAAAAATGAGAGGGTAGCAGTGGTGACTGTGGCAGTGCAGATGTAGAAAAAATGATATAGGATTAAAGCAGTCAGCCAGTGACTAAGAGGTCACTGGCCGACCTGGGAGGGTAGAGGTGACAGTCCACAGGTCCTGCACACGCTGGTAGAGGTGATGGAGATTTGCAGAGTAAGGGCAATGGCTCCCTCGCGTACAGCATTTTCACTTTGCAAAGCAAGGAGGGCTGCACAGGGCAGTGCGTTGGGGGAAATCGGGAAAAATGCTGGCTCCTGCAAACGACCGGACGATGAGAGCAGGCCTTAGCCAGCAGATAGCTGTCCCCAAAATCATCACCACCTGACTTTGGGATATGGAATGCAAAAGGTAAGATAGGTGACGATGATTAAGCTTACCATCACCGTGACCCCAGCAACAGGAGAGGAAGAGCAGCGCTGATTGCTGGGAGAGGGGGTGGGGGGGGGGAGGCAAACACTTGTGGAAACATCTACTTAGCATATAAGGTAGTAGGTAATGGAAGAATGGTGGTAGGGCTCGATTTAAGGGAGTAAGGTGGAGGCTTCTGGTATTATAAGGAGTTTTCCTTGGAGTTTGAGCAATGGAAGGTCAGACGGTAACAGAAGAAACACTTGCTGAGGTGAGGATGAAAGAACATTCTGAGAAAGAAAGGGTCCTACATCAGCTGTGGGGGGCAGGGAGGACCCCATGCCTAGCTGCAGAAGTGCACCAGGGAGGAGCAGAGACAGGCAGAGACCCCCGGCAGACCCGCGCAGCCCTTTCCCATGCATTCAGCCACGGGAATAATTTGCATGCAGACAATTGCATTACATATAAACATAGCAGGACTGCACACAATGTGCGGTTAATGTTATTATAGTTCCAGTTTAACACAGAGAGTTATGCAATGGCCATGGTCCCCTGGTCAAACAAGATTTAGCAAATTATTTAAATCACTTTATAATCTATAAGCACATTACAGTCATGGAGACTGTAAATATTTACATTTAGGTTCTGTTCTTATAGCTACAGGAGTTGGTGATGAATGACATTTCATTTTTAATTTAGATACTTAGATTTTAGAATTTAGATATGTTAAACTTTACATTGCACCCCCTCAGGACAGCTTCCATGGTGCTCCAGCGATGATGGGCAAGTCTGGGTGTAAGCCACCAGAGACTCAGACATACCAGGGCGCGTTGCTCAGTAGAAAGTCATCGCAATCTGCTGGACTGTGTATCGGGTTACAGATCTCAGGTCTTGCCAGAGCTCGCGTCAAAGTGCTCTGCCAGAAGCGACGGATGGCCCGCTGGTCAATGCCAATATGTCCCTCCTAGCAGGACTTCAGCATGTAAGCGAGAGGGGCATGTGTGCACTGAAATGCACAGCGGCCAATATTATGCACAAGTTTAATTGATACAGCAGTTGGCTAGCTAGCGGTGAGCCGGGGGGGCTGCCAGATAAGTTGCTCCGAGTCTTGGGGCAACATGATTCGCAATTAAAGGACTTTATTTAATAGAGAGTATGTAAAATACTAGCGAAGCCCTTTAGGAAAACAAGCTCAGGAGTCCTGCAGCTTCCTCCAGAGGTCACTCTCCTCCCTGATCTCTTGGTTTCAGGCAGTTGGGCCATTTTAACATACCCACAGAATGGGACCAGCTGGCCGTTATTATGTGAGGAGTCACTCCCTTGGGCCTGGGCCTGCCGAGTGTCAGAAGAGCAGCCGTCGCCAGGCTCACACTAATGTAATCTGTGTAAAATCCACAGAAATAACAGCTGAAAGGAACCTTTCCAGTATCACAAATGATAGCCAGCGGTTTAATGCCAGAAAATTTGCATGCAAGTAGAAACACTGAATCTGTCTTGAAGGCTTGGCTTTATATTGTTTTCAACAAAAGTTTTTTAATATAAAAAATAATATCTGAAAAATATAATCGCACATAACAGATTAAGCATTGGCCTTTCCATTAAACTATGACCATGAATCAGTACTGCAGTCCCTCACATTGTCCGATAACTGTATTACACAATATACATGGTCATTAATTACCTAGAAAAACAACCCTTGCTCCATTTATGTCTGGAATGTTGGTTTATTACTTTCATTATTATTTTATTGCTTAACTGGTGCATTTATCCTCAGCAACTTGCCATTTCAGTGAGCTTTATGAAAATATTGCCCTGTTCGAGGACGATATATGCTATTCACATTTTCTATTATCTTATTCCTAAATAAGGCAAAAAGTGCAGTGGAAATTATATGCCCTGTAACTGATTGAACAATAACGCCATCCAGCCATAGTCGACGTTCACTTACCAAACCCACAGCAGATGCTCTGCTGTAGTGTAAAATCCTACATCCCCCAACATTAGAAATGCTACAGTAGTGTTTAATAACACAAAAGCTGTCAGTTACCAGGAAAGAGCCATTTCAGATACATTTCAGTAGATATGTTGTGGCTGTCTTCCATTTATAATGGCGTTTCCTTTAAACACAGATGGGACAAAAAGATTATGGTCAACACTCTCTGTTCACTATCCCTACAAGTTAGACCTAAACCTAAATATTCACGAACGCCTACAGTACAGTGCAAAAGTCTTAGGCAGTGAACGGAAATGTTTAAGACTATTCATCTGGGTAGTGAGTGGTCAGAACAAGAATGACAATTTAACATTAGAACATATGCAAGTTAAGAGCAAAACTGCAAAACTTAACAAGAAGTTCTCCTACTCTCCGAAAGAGGGCAGTGTACGGAGAGCACACCCCAAACCCCTCTTCTGGACACCTCAGCCGTTCCATGTCTTTTTTACATTTCATCACCAGCTTTAATCAATTAGTTAATTAATTAATTAATTAAACTAGTTTCAAAAGTCAACGAGGCATTAATTAGCAATAGGAGGTGCGCTAATTGTTGAGTCAAAAATAACACATGGGTGTATTGGATGGTTGTTGCAAATCCTGGGGTGGCTCAGGATAGGTTTTCATTCGGTTAATTTAACACGATTTTACTGACACCAACATGAAGATTGCCTTTTTTGCACAGTACTGTATACACAAACATTACCATTTTAAAACTAAATATTAGTCCATGCATACAGTATTTCGGCTGTTTGATGCTAAGACTGCGAGAGCATCTTCTAACTTATAAGCAAAGTCCAGGAACTTTTTCATTAGCCGTATACAGCACACAGTGGCAGGCAAAGTCTGAGTACATTTGCTTTTTGCTAAAAGCCAGAGTTTGTTCCCATTTCTTACTTTAAATAAATTACAATGAAAGGTACATAATGACATACAAAAAGTATTGCAGTGAGTATTAAAGTAGTGACTAAGGACATTGAAGGTTATTTCTAAATCTAGGATTTCATCACAATAGCCAGCATTCTCGGCATCGGGCTTGTCATAACTGGGCCCTGAGTCATGGGGTCCGATTTCTTATTCAGCCAGATAGCTTGTTGGATTTTGCAGAACTTCCCAGGAATGCAGCTTCTTAGCAGTCTTCACTTTAACTCTTCAGTCTCATTTATTCCACGTTAGTTCTTGGGAATTAAGCTGCATAGACGGGAAAGTCCAGGTCATTAGTTTATATTATTCTTTCTCTTCTTCTTCACTTGTTATTTCTTGATATATTTTGAGGTGTGTTTTATGTCTGGCAATATAGTTGCTGTTACAGAATGAGCAGCTCAATCAGCGATAATCCTGATGGACTGGCAGGCTTCGAAGTGTGTTATAATGGCCATACTCATTGCCACGGATTCAGTAAAGATCACAAATGTGTCACCAGCAGAGCAGAACATGACACTGTGTCACAGGCACTGGAAGGAATTGTAAAATAAGATAAAAACTTAAAAACAAGGAACACTAACAGCAGCGAGCGAACACACCCCAAGCTGCGTAGCCATGCCATGCTGAGTCGTCAGCCTTCCAGAACTTTCCTCTTTGACAGGCTGATTTCCGAGTACTGACAGGACTTTGGCCGCTGACTGTGAGGTACACAGATCAGACAGCTGGGTTGGACTCAAGTGCCAAACTGCTCAAGAGTAACCAAGGACAAGATATTAGATCAAATCAGGGTCAGGAGAGCAGTAAAGGTGACCCGCAACACTATGACAGACAATGGACCAGAGGTCAATCTAGAACCAAACAGAACCGATTATTAATGAATAAATAACAGAACTGAACAGAACTAGTAACCCAAGAAATCAGGATGTCAAGGCAGAGCAGGTGAAGCATGGCTTAGACTAGACTGGACTCATCAGGAGGTGGGCGTGGCCATGCTGAGCACGCAGGTCTGTAACAGGTGCATGGCATGGATTCTGCATCCTCCACACTGCCTCCTCCATGCTTGACAGTGGGACATGACACAAGATCTCAGACACTCACCCATTTCTGCATCTGGGCCCAAATATTGCAAATTTGAACTCAGCTGACACTGTTGTTAACAGACATGTGTGCACAGTTTAAAGTATACACACATATAGTTTCAAGCAGGTGTACACAAAACAGTAATTAATTACTATAATAATATCTAATGTATTGTGACAGTGACACTTAAACTCAAATCGAAAGAATGTGCACATATGTACAGCCCTGCATATTCCAGTCTGGAGGCTTGCAGCTATCCTTCCCTTGCTGCTAACACAAGCATAATGCTAATGGATGTGGGTGGATTTTTTAATCTGAAAGTCTTACACTGATGGAACAGGTGATGCAATGAAAAACAGGCAACGACAAAAAAAATGTCTGGTGACGGAAAGAGTGCTCTGTGTATAAGCCAATCAAACTGATCTGAGATCTGCAGGAAGTCTAAGAATAACAAGGGCACTGGCTGCCTTGCCGGACAGCGGTGTGGGTGTTTCAGTTATGAAACAGGGAATGTCCTGGAGGAAGGCAGAGCATTAATTATTTCAGTAAATACACACCAGATTAAATAAAAAAATCCTTCCATCCATATTGCAACCACGCATCCTGGTCAGAGCCACAGAATCAAATGAGAAATGGAACTTTATTCACCGCGTACACAGGTGTCCATGCATGCGGTTGGTTCCTAAGAAAATAAACATAAAAGGTAGTGGTATATGTTGGCTGTAGAACAGCTTTGCTTTATAGAGTACTTTTACATAATGATAGGAAATCAGCTTGGCCTTCCTAAAACTAAAATGTGGAGCATGTTTCTGTTGCTTATGCGTTCATCAGGCTCTTAAGTTTGCCTCCTGTGGACTTATGACTAAGGAACCACCATCCATCGCGCCAGCGAAGAATGACACATGGTAACTAAACCACCCCCTACCTCCCTTCTCTTGAGAACTAACAATTAATTGCATCACCTTCATTTTATACTCAAGCTATTACTCACTTCATGGCATAATTTTAATTTCTCCCGCCGCCATTTTTGCGGTAATTAATTAAGAGAGCAGGTGTATCTGTCACGGAGCTGTCTGGGCGGTAGCTTATGTGAGCTGAGAGCAGAGTGGTCGGCAAACAGAGAGACAGTAACGGAGCACATTACAGGGAAGAGGGTAAAACGCTGAGGTCATACCGCACAATCACCAGGCATCATCAGCCCATTACTCCATTACCAAATTAAAGGAGCACACCGGCTACACCATACATCTGCACAGCAACTCGCAGGCTCATGATATTCTGTGACAAAGCAAGTCATTCTGGGAGTTTTGCCCAACTAGTGGCCAGCAAATGTATCAGTCCAAGGGTCAGAAAAAAACAAAACTGGGAACAAATTATAAAACAAATACGAAGGGCACAGTATAAACAAAATACAATTAAAATATGGACAAATATCAGCAGTTCACTAAGGAAAAAGGGTTGTGTTACGATGGTTCAGTGGTCTCATTGTGCATCGGGAGTTTATTCATTGGACAGAAATAGAACATGCATATTTAAAGAGATTACAAGGGTTCTAGCATGAGCAACAATCATTTATAATGCGCTGTTTAATTTCTTATTGTGAGTTAATTAATTTAGGTAAATGCTAGCTGTGATTTTCATTGTTAGGTATTAGTTACCAGGTACCTCATTTGTCTTTGAACTTCAGAGGATGGAGAGGGCTAGACAGCGCTATTTCAAGGCAGGGACTTCAGTTTTTGGGGATAAAGACAGGTATCCGGGGCTTGCAGAGGGGGAGAGGGGAGCAGGCGTGTGTGAAGGATAGGTGCCTGGGCTTTTTAAGTGGGGAGGATCAGGGCTTTACTGAAGTGTAGTGAAAGCGCAGGTGGTCTTGTGGCTGAAGTGCTCTAGAAACTCCACCCTGTTTGCTGTCACGCCCCCCCCACAGGGGGCCCGTCTCCGGCTCAGGGGCCCCTGTGGCCCTGCTCCTCTGGAGCTGTTTGAAGTCCCTCCATGTGGCAAGCCCAGCACCCCCCGGCGCACAGGGACCCCGCCACGCTGGAAGCCGGCGACGTGGTGAAGCTCCACATCCTGATAAATGAAGCTCCTTTCTCCCGGCTTGCCAGAGGGAAATGGAGAGGAGCAAGATGAGAGAGGGGTGCCAGAGGAGGCGTGTGAGGATGGATCGGGGGGGGCCGGGGGGGGGCACAGCCGGGGGAGGGCAGCTGCACGCCGCCAAGCACTTTCTGCATCTTTGAAGCTTCATAACGGAGGAGTAGAGATACTGTACAGTCATTAGTGTGACAGACCTGGTAATTAGGACCCAGCAGACAATCACCTGTTAATTTCTAACGGGTAATAATGTCTGAAGCAGAGGAGGGAGGACTGATATAATTTCTTACTCCTAATGCTCCAGTCTAGAAAATATATATATAACTAAACTGGCTTGTTACATAATATTTTTTTAAATATTATAATTCACATATCATTGTCGTGGATCTAATCTATGAAATATCTACATTGAAAAAGTACAGATTATCTGAAGATTGTCTATGATTTAATAAGACCAGCTTGACATTGTGCCATTGTATGCATGCGAACTGCCAGGTTTGTTACTGGTGCTCACATAACATTGTGGTAAATTCCATGTTCATTATGTTTCATTATTTTTATTTGCGGGAAAATAACACAGCAGCGAAAGCAGTGTTGCACATAATCGCTGGACCAAAATGAATAAATTCAAATAATTTTCTGTAGGCAGTTAATTTGCATTGGCTAGAGTCGCCAGTTTCAGCAAAGTTCACCCCTCTTACTCCTGCAAAAATTTATCTTTCATTATATAGTGGCAGCAGCAAGCTTGTGAGTCAGTCTAGTTACCATAGTAACACAAATCATATTTAGAATCCTTCCAACAGGTTGTTAGGGAAGCACTGCAGCAATGCGTAAAAGCCCAGGATGGGAGTGGCTGCTCTGTGCTCGTGTGCCTCTGACTGCCCGCGTGAGCCAAAATGCCAACCAAAACACCAGTGTGTGAGCACGTGTCTCATGTGCATCATGTATGTAGCAGTGTGTGAGCACGTGCCTCGTGTGTATCATGTATGTAGCAGTGTGTGAGCACGTGTCTCATGTGCATCATGTATGTAGCAGTGTGTGAGCATGTGTCTCATGTGCATCATGTATGTAGCAGTGTGTGAGCACGTGTCTCATGTGCATCATGTATGTAGCAGTGTGTGAGCACGTGTCTCATGTGCATCATGTATGTAGCAGTGTGTGAGCACATGTCTCTTGTGCCTCTGACTGACCATGT
Organism: Petrocephalus sullivani; assembly: GCA_026780845.1. Lineage (NCBI taxonomy): Eukaryota > Metazoa > Chordata > Actinopteri > Osteoglossiformes > Mormyridae > Petrocephalus > Petrocephalus sullivani. The sequence continues at coordinate 10,348,321 of JAODKM010000099.1, read as the reverse complement.
GAGCCAAAATGCTAACCAAAACACTAGTGTGTGAGCACGTGTCTCATGTGCATTATGTATGTGTGAATATTTAGGGAAGCAGGTTCCCACTCCCCGGTCCCCCTTTAATAGCTATACTTGAGGTCATGACACACAGAACATTAAGACTGACCCAATCATAAAGAGCAATAGCCTAGGAGAGAGAGGGAAATGAATAATATAAAGGCAAAGGTCTATTTAATTAACTCAAATTAAATTTAACCCCCCAGTCCCTATCAATGCCTTGAAAATGTGTGTGTGTGTGTGTGGGGGGGGGGATTTTTATAAAAATCTGTGAATGCAATCAAAAAACTAAAAATGCCTAAAGTCTTGTATTTTGTTTGGTTAATTACAGCTAAGGTTAGGGATGGGTAGGGGTTGAGGGTGTCGTGATAGGGATTAGGGTTTTTCCCATAGAAATGAATTTACGGTCCCCATTTAGACAGGTATGCGAGTCTGTGCATGTTTGTGTTACATTGTGGGGACCAAATGTCCCCTGAATTTGATCAAAACCTGCTATTTTAACTATGTGACGCGATTTTTTTAAATCTCAATTGTATAAAAATATGTGACTGCTATCAAAAAATTTAAACTGTCTTTTTTTGGTTTTTTGGTTACTTATGGTTAATATTGGAACTGGATAGGGGGTAAGTTGTGTTAGCTGGGATTAGGCTTATACCCATAGAAATGAATGGCGAGGCCTCACGGAGATATAGACAGCTAATGTGTGTGTGTGTATATATACAGCATGGGTAGTTCCCGGATTACAAACAAGACCCTATCCCTACGCCTGCCTTTAAGTCGAGTTTGAAGGTAAGTCAGATCAGTGTTAATGGCATACTGATTAGGCTTAAAATGGTGGACAGTGTTCTCCTTCTGCGAGGCACGTAGTTTTAATGTGCATCACTACATAGTGTGCTCATTCGTTATTAAGCACCATTGTGTTTATATAATAAGCTGTATGATAGCCTGTTGTGAAGTATGAGTTGTCCTTAAGGCGGACGTCTTAAAGACAGGGGCTAACTGTATACATTTCATTGTTGATATACTGCTCATTATCACCATGAATCTTATATTCATATTCAAAGTAGTGGCTTGTGTCAGTGTTTGAAATGAGTTCTCTGCATGCCTTTGGCAAGACACGTTTTCCACCACCCATAATGCACCTGGTGTGGCAGGTGCAAGGACCAGGCTGCTGCACCCGGGGGGGGGGACCCAGCCGTCTGATCCTGGTATGGGAGTCGCTTGCATTTCTGCGTCCCCACTCAAAGCATCCGGCCACGTCTGAAAGGTGAGGCACACACGGGGCAGTAAAGTGCAGATTTGCAGAGGCAGTCAAGGGCTGCTTCCAGGTCCCCTGACTCTTAATCAGGAGGTGCACAGAAGGTGCTCAAAGAAGGGAAGGAATCACTATGAAATGCTGGAGATTTCCTAACACTAACCAGATGGCAAAAATAAATTAATTCGCAGCAGGTTAGCAAAAAAGAAATTCCCTCATCGCTTTGTTACTGAATTCTGCTAATTGATTTCCAATGTTTTTTTTAATTCCTCTAGACAGTTCCCAATAAACAATGATTATTCTGTTGGTATCAAATGGCAAATATTTATTCTATGAAATATATTACGCTTCATGCAATATGTTCCCATTTAAATTATTCCTGGCTGTTGGCTTTATGTATGGTTCCTGTATCTTTGACTGCGTAACCACAAAGTTACAGTAAGTGTCACCTTTTAAAAATCAGTGAAAATGCTAAAAGGGATGAGAGGCATCAGATGCTAAGACCAAGCACATGCTAATGGCCAGTCTGAGGAATGGGGGTCCGGCATTTTCTTGCTGAGCACGGCAGCCTGGCGCAGAAGCTGTTCTGTGTGCTGGAAACATGAATGTGCAATTTTCCCCGTAAAAGGCAGCTGCCATAAACAGGCTGCTCCCATAAATCACAAACACAGAACGGTATCAGTTCTTCATTGGTGCTATCAGCACTTCACAGAGAGGCTCCGTCTTGTTTTACAGGGGTATATGTTGACTATATACACCCACTGTTTGTTAGAATATATTTGCTGGCAAAGTGATAGTGTGTTGCGCAGAATGTGCGTGGCCTGTGCAAACAGACAGGGGCACGAGCGCGTGTACACTGCAAACAGGATACTTGTAGGAGCGGTCTGATATGATGCACTAACATGTGACGTGTGACATGAGAAGTCCAAGGTACACAAGGAGTGCGTGTGGTGTCTGATGGCTTCCATGGAGCAGTTAATCAAGTTGCAACATGAGGGGATTAGTTGGTTTTGTAGACTGTGGGAGAAAATAAAGATTGCTCTGGCAGAACATTGGTGCTGCCTCACACACAGCTAGACGGCAGTGCAGCCATTGCATGTTCCAGATGAGTGATGCACTGTGTATCTCTCATTCGCTTAATAAAGAACCCTTCACTATACGGAGCGTGGAAAAGTCTTTTAAATACTGATCCTACTGCATCTGCCCGACTTGTCCAAGAATGAAATGGATATCAGAAATGTAAATGTACAACATGTATAATTACTACTTTCCCGCTTTCATTTTCTTCGATAAATGGCTAGTTCCTTGGGATACAGTTGGGATGCCTTGCTCTCATGTGCAACGCTACATAAAATCACTAGCTACAATCCATTACTTTAATCCATTAAATCCAGTTAAATAAAACACAAAAATGTAATAAAGAAAAAAAAGTAATTTGCCTGAGATTCCAAAGGACTATGGAGTCATTGTTGCTACAATAATTCCCAGCAACATATTTTCTAAGAATTTACTCCTTATCCAACATGCTTTCTGTCCTGCACAGAATTTATTGTGGTATGCTTTATTAATTCCTTCCAATTTCTCTATGAAACTTATAAAACCGGTATCATTTTCTGGCCATAACCAAGATTAGCCAAATTCATTGTCTATATTCTTCCTTGACGTGTAATCTTTTTTCAGGATGAACTAGGCAGCTTCCTACATGCTTTCCAGCTTGCTGGATCCTGCCGCTTCTGCCCCACGTGCTTTGCTGGATCCTGCCGCTTCTGC
>JAODKM010000099.1:10311000-10321744 GCA_026780845.1 Petrocephalus sullivani | reverse complement strand
AAACTGTGACCATATTTTAGTATGAATATCTCTTTAATGGACAATGTACCATGGTGTGTATTCCATCTTCTGCAGCTAAATGAAATGTGTGTTTGTAAGGCGATAACTCATTTGTGAAAGGCACGGAAAGAGAGGGAAACAAAATAAAATGCAATACTTCAGGCTGATGAAGTAATCACTCAGGTCCTCCTTTTTCTCTTATATCTGTGTGCAATCAAATCAGATTTGAATCAAACTGAAGTGTCTGCTATTCTTATTAATGTAACAATGTTGCCTTCTAAAGCAGACCTTGAAGTGAAGATGATCACGTTTTTCAGATGCATGCATCAAGGCGTCAAAACTCCCTGGCTGTTTTTTGCCTGGGTGTGACTGGTGAGGACAATGAACAAAGCAAAATGCCATAGAGGACAAAACTTTTTTCTTACTTTTTAACTTTTTTATCTATTGGTAACAGTAGAGAAATCAGTGGCCACCAAGCCACGGAATGCAGAGTATTGTTATCCAAATAATATGGTAATACCCATGCAGGCATTTAGTATCCTGTACAGCTGGGTACTGCGGCAATTCAGATTAAATATCTTGAAGAGGAAATCACAGTGATGCTTAGGAACAGAAACCAAAAAGCGGTTTCCAAAAAGTGTGATCCTGTGCCCTCTGTTGTGCTGAAATATCATTCTTCTTTTAGCATACTGGAAAAGTACAAACTGGCCTCGTTATTCTTAAAGTTTAAAATTTGTTATTTCAGGTTGACTCCTTAAACAACTTTTACATTTTCACTGAAACATCTTATGTACAGTACATACCTATATAGTCTGCCATTCATTCCGGACAAGCCCCATTATGTGTTCATGGTTTTTACTTGTGTGCTGATTAATGCAGAATAATTCTAATAGAAGTGTAAAATGAAACCATTTATTAGTCATATGGACTGCTGGGGGGGGGCATCATTTCTGTCCAGATGTACTACTCACATTAAAAAATGTTTTCCATTGAAGATTGTGCTGTCTAGATAATCCTGTAGAATATTCAGAGGTTGCCAACATTTATGATGCAATTCTGAACATGTAGTTTTATTTTGTGCAGAAACCTCAAAGCTTTTTCGTCTGTCTCATCTGCAGCAGACAGGAAAAGTAAGGCGACAATTGAAGTTATAGATGTGGAAAAAACACCAGCTGAATAATGGTGCTGTACTGGGTATTGACAAGGTCCAAATCCACTATGGCTTTATTGAAACTCACAATCTGCCAGCAGTAAGATTGCATCCACCCTGCCAGAGCACAAATCCCATATCATCGGACAGAAAGTACAGGGCAGGGCTTACCTAAACAAAAACATAACAGTTCAAATTAAAATCAAAAGACCATAATGAATTTTAGGAAATCTAATTTGAATGCATGGACCTCTATTGAGCCTGAGGCTTATATTGTATCTGCTCTGCGGTCAACTACAATATCAAATAAATAAAGAGATGACAAGAGAATGCAATGTAATCAGCCAGCTACAAATTATGCAAGTCTGTGTTTCTAAAAGGATGCTGGAAGAAATTCCATGTAGCAAGTGCATTTCAGTTTATAATTGCACATCTACATTATAATTTCACATAAAAGACACTAATTCTAAATCCGTAAAATGGAAAAAGCTGTTGTCACCAAATGGGAACTAGAGTGCTTTATAAGAATAAACTATTTATAGGGGGATCTTTTAAAAACTTTGCCTATGAATATTTTCACATCCCAATAAGACTTTATTATTATTATTATTATTATTATTGTGAGTATACATAGTAATAGACTATTCAAAACTCATTATTCACTTAAAATTATGGATAAATTAAAAGACAACTACAGAACATAATCAAATACATAGTTAAATACCACAAAACGTGTTGCAATGTGTCTATTATCAAACTTAGATACAACATCTAAATAATTCAGTACTTTGCTTTAAATCTATATCTAATTGCTTTAAATCTATACATTTTAGATAGGAATTATCACCAGGCAAAATTCCTCCCCTCCCATTCCCCAGAGATTAAAGATAAACAAGCACAAATGATACAAGTTATGGGTCCAAATGACTAAGGAGCCCTTTCAGTCGCCGGGAATCTGTTACGCTCTGAGTCGCTTGTTTCTGCAGCCAAATGCCTGGCAGTGGTTCAGCATCCAGCAGCATTCGATAAATCTCCAGGGGCCTTCCTGCCTGCCTGATGGTACCTGTGTGGTTTCTGCAGCTATTCCAGAGCACACAGTCTTCAGTCAGATATCCACTAGGTGCACTAGTGTATTGCAGCCCCATACCGAAAAATAAAACGAAGCTGGTGTACATCCAGTGCGCCGCTTCTCAATCCAATATTTGAAAACTATTAGTCTGTTCATTTACATGTGACTTTGCTATTTATGTTTAAAGGTTAGACTGAATAAATGATTTACATTATTTTGTGCGATTGGATACTTACAATATCTGAAGTTGATTCACCATTTCCAACATTTTATTTTTTCCAGGCCATTCAACTTCTTTTATTTGTTATGCCTCGGAAAATCAAATTAACCTTTTAATACTTTTCTGCTCCTGTAGAAGACACTGTTTATATGTATGAAATACTAAATGTAAATGTAGAATAAGCATTAAGTTCGCATTCTTTCGGTGCTCGGAGAGCAGGATGAAAGGTACGTGTGTGAGAGGGGAAGCCCCCTTCAGTGACGAGCACAGTAGCCGGAATACCACCTTCTTTTTACCGCGCTACAAGATCATAATGCCACAATCTAATGAGTAATTAAAACCAATTTAAAGGTGACCTTTAGTTGCCTTTTTGCTCCTCACAGAGAATTAATTATTACTCCTTAGTCAAGGATACTGCATAGACCCCTCGTTCAGTGAATACAGCAGAGTCCAGCAGGATTAATGGGGTGACCTTATTTCAGTTCTGGGCACGTTTGGGAATTACACTGCCTTCAAAAATGACCTCTGGGGCTGTGTGTGTGTCTCCATCCATGAGGTATCTGCTACGCCAATGTTCTCAGTGGCTCAGGAAATCCAGTGAGGCAGCAGGGAACCATCCCTCATGGTTTTGAAATACCTTACATACCTTACATCCATGTTCACCCAGGCAATACCAATCTTTTCTTTCTGTGAAGAGAAAAACATATTCTGCTGTTTCATTTCCTTACATGTGGACCACAGCTAGTAGTTGTAGTTTTTAGTGCTAGTTTTAGACTTACTAATATCTAGAGAAAGTGCATCATTCATCTGGACTAAACCATTAGACAACACCATAGGCGTACCTCCAGCAGGACTAAGAACTGTAAAACTGTGTGTAACATTTTTAAACGTATTATGCATTCCTCTTTAAATACTTATTGCTTAAAATACCCAATGTAATACAGGTGGATCTAGATGATTGTTTTTAATTTATCGTAATTCTGTTCTAGAATGAACTGACAATTATGTTTGAACATTTGTTTTATTCTAAAAGCAAACATGCATTACAAGCTGTCAGAAAAATGATATTTAGACAATCTGTGCTAGACCTACTACTCTCTCTATTCATTAGACACTGTAGGCTGTTCAGCAGCTTATGTGCCAGCAGCATTGGGGCCTGGTTCATCAGTCTGCCGGGATTTAGCATGTGCCAAATTTAATCTTTTTTATAATTGTGATTATAAGTACAGAAAGTCATTTTGTCACTGGATTTTTATTGAAGCATGCACTTTTGTTAAATGTCCCAGTTGTACACTGCACGTTTTGAATATAAAACTGAATGTTGGTCAAAAATGTAGGCGAAAAGGTAAATATTTAAAAGACATCTAGGGATTTAAATGGGAATGCATCTGCCAAGTTCTGACTTGCCCAGTAGCTGAGGGGAAAAATTAGCAGTAAGCTATCTAGGGAAAAATGACATTCATTCATGCTGGTTCTGCTATTAAAGGTAATCTTACAATGAGCAACAAATGGCCTTAACATATGCTACAAATTTATTATGCCAATTTGTTTAATTCTTAAAACAAGTTTTATTTCTTGATTTATCTGTTCTTTTCGTTTGATCAGGCGGGATTCCTCTGGAAATCAATTTCCTTCCAGGGTCCAAATATATAGTTCAGATGGATTATAAATAACGACGGAACACAGTGTGTTAAAAGGTACATTTGAGTGAGTGGCCCGTAATTTGCTAGAATTATTTATTTTATCCTGCGCTGTAATTCTCTTTGCGTAAGTGCTAAAATAAGTAGATTTTCATGATGGGTCGGAAATTAAGAATCAAAACATTTATTCTTCAAAATCCTGCAAAATTGACAACATCCATCTTCCCACTAAATGCTTACCCTGGTCTTGGTGACAGGAGGCCCTAAATGTAAAATCTCAGTCCATCGCATGGCACATTCACACATAGAGGGGCACCATAAAGCGGTAGACAGGACGATTGAAAAATGTTGAACATAACTGCATTGGCCGGGGTTGGGGGCCCAAAATTTCTATTGGCAATCTTGCACAGGAATACAATAATTTTAGCGACACTTAGCCAAGCAGCATATATAGTACCAGTCAAAAGTTTGGTCACGCCAAGGCGCCTACAAAGGAGAGTGATACAATGTCATGTCACATGACCTGGCCACCTGACCTAAACACAGTAGAGATGGTTTTAGAGAAGTTTGATCAGAGAGTGAATGCTTAATATATAAGTAGGACCTCATTAACAGCAGCTGGAAAAGCATCCAAGGAGGCCGCCTCATGATACTGGCATATAGGAGACAGTAGGTTGAGCCAGTCCCTGCAGTAGCTGGGGTTAGGGGCCTTGCTCAAGGGCCCAGTGGTGGACTCACTCTGCCAACCGAGCGATTTGAACCAGTAACCTTCCGGGCCCCAACCCACACATAGCTGCCCCTCCAAACAAATTTTCTTTTTTGTTTTCTTTTTTAGTCAGTGCATAATTTCATATATGTTATTCTATAGTTTTCATGTGTTTGCAACTATTGTAAAATGTAGAGAATAATACAAGTAATCCTTTCTATGGACTTTTGGTTGGTACTGTGTTTAAACTGTAAGGGAAAACCAGTTACCTGGAGTAAATCCATGAGGAGGTCAGATTCAAATCTGTACCCCTACATGTGAGAGGCACGAGTTCCACCCACTGAGCTAGCATGCAACCAATAGGGAAGCGGACATTTAAATATATATTCATTTTTCTGGTCAATACACAGTCAGCTAAATCAGGTCCTGTTCGGTTTGCCATTAAAAAGAGTCCCAAGCTAATGACAACAGTGCTTGTGTTCATTTTGGCAGTTTAAGATGAAGAGTTTTGATCAAAACTTTAAGCAAAAAGTAATCCCCTGGCCTCTGTGTATCACACCATTACCAGGTATTATACTTTGGGCCCCAAAGGAGCGATATCTGGCCCAGTTTCACAGCCAAGTGTCCGGAACACTTTACTAATGCGCATGCAGATTTCAGAATGAACCATCCATTATGGAATGGCTCAGGCTTTATAGTGAGAGATGGCCTCATATCCTTATGATGATCATCATCTGCATCCTCAGGAAAGAGAATGGAGGAAAGGACTGAGAGGACATCAGAAAGTAAGACAGTCATGTATACAGTAAATTAGACATTTCAGATGGCAAATTAGCCATTTATATATTACATATTCTTCAGGGGGATCGTTAAAGGAATATTAAACACTGCTAGAGATTAGTAAATCAAAAATGATTGAAGAAACCACTTAATACATCATTTTAATAATACATACATTCTTTTGTTATTCAATTTATGTGTATAAATTTATGATAATACAATATACTCAGAAAATACTATGCATGATTCTGAAAGGAGGATTTGTTTTTTAAGTACATTTCTTGTATGCATATAAACATTTTATTTTCAGTATAAGCTGCAAGTTCCATACGGGTGACTGGGGAATATGGAAGGTGCGTCTGTGGGTGTCTGTATGCATAGATCTTTCTCAAAGGACAAGAATCATTAAAGGTGTTGCCATGTGTTTTAAGATCTGTGGCCAAATGCGGAAGGCCAGCTGTTGATTCTTCTGCATAGAATGGCATTCCTAAAAACAGAGATGAAAGAATCATCAATGACTATTAATAATTGATCAATATGAGATGAATTTCACTTTATTTTTCAGAAAGAATAAATATAATTATAAAAAAATGACAGAAAACCACAGACCAGCAGAGTGACAATGAGATCTCCATCCTCCCTTTCCAAAGAAAGAGTTATTATTATAATAGGTTACATTATAACCTATTATATATTATTCCAGGCTGTGGATAACCTGACATAATCAGGAGTCTTTTTACTGGCCCATCAGGAAAATCCAGCAGCACTTACCTTCTTGAAACGTATGTTTAAGTGCTGTGGGCAGGTTCCCTCACCCCCCTACCTGGCATCCAGCCATCTTCTGTACCCATTTGTACTATTCAGGGTCACGGGGGTCCAGAGACTACGGGTGCAAAGCAGGGAATGACCCAGGATGGGGGGCCAGCCGATACCTTTATAGGAATATGAACAATTTGGCAGCTCCAATTAACCTCAGCATGTTTTTAGGTTGTAGGGGGAGCTAGTAAACTGGAAGAAAATCCCACAGCAACAGCGAGAGAACATACAAACGTTACACAGAGGGACCCAAGGCAGAGACTCAAACCCGGGTCCCAGAGGTGTGATTAAGCACTGTACCATTCCCCCACTCGGGTTACCTACCACATGTGCAGGGTGTGTCCTTATATTAAATATTTAGAGCACCACATTTGATGGAAAGCAACAATTATTCGAGGGGTCTTTAAACTTGGTCCCTAAATGCAGGTGGCCTTTCATCTTACTTGGTAAATTACCATGAGAGTCACCATTTAACAGTAATAAACAACCTCTTGTTGAGGCATGCAATTATGGGGATTTTCTTGCAATTCTAGTGTTGTGAAATAAAAACATCACCCAAGTTAGATGTCAGGTAATTCTGCCTGACACAGAAGCCCCCAACAGGAACAAGGTTCTAGCCCCCCTCCCCCCAAACTCTGACCAAGATCAATGGTGAGATGATTAGAAGATGAATGGATGGGTGGATAGAAAGACAGTATATGGACTTATTAAATACTCCAGGTAGTACCAGGTAGGACTGCCCTCTCTTTCACTTAAGCGTTCTCTGCACAGCACTGCTGAACTGAGCCATTACTTTCACATTTGTGGCCTGTTAGCTAAAGCATCTCTGGCTATTCTCTTCTGACCCCTGACATTATGAAGGTCTTTTTGGCAACAAACCCGCCGATGGCTGGATGTTTTCTTGTTTTTCCTCTGCAAACCGTAAACACCGTAGTAGGTGCAAATCCCAGGAGAAAGGCTGCTTCTGAGATGCTGGGACCAAACCATGTTGATAACCTGCCTCCTTAGCATTTGTACATGTCATAAATTCAGGTACAGCATTGCTAAATTTCTTGGTTGTCCTTATTTATTATTTCTTTTAAAATTTAGCAAAACGTAAAATCTTTACACATATACTTTATTCTGTATGTGGGGACTAAAAAGGTGCTCTCCACAATGTAATATATATAACCCAGGCGCACACACACCAGAATGTTCTGCTTTCTGATGTAATATGGCTTCCTTTTCAAGGTGAGATGGTGCAAGTGATATTTTATGACAAACACTTATTGCACATTCCCTGTGAAACAGAAATTTATTTCACAGTACCCGTCTGACTGCACGGATATTCATTGCATTTACAGTGACTTGCTTGCACATAACATTAGGCATAAACATCTTGTCACTGACTGCCACTGACTACTACATGCATGATGTATACAGAAAATAAGTCTTATGAAGTTCAGCTTGTTAAAAGGTTTCAATCAACGAAAAGATATTTTCAGGAATGGACTTATTCACTTAGGGTGAGCCCCTGCTATGCACCTGTGACGGGCTCCAAGCTTCCACGTGACTTTATGTGTGAGACTGAGAAGGATGGATGGCTGAATGGATTTTAACATAATAAACATTCATAACAGTGGTGTATAGTTTAGGTAGCTATCACTCACAGAGCTTTGTTTGCCATTTGCTTACACTTACCCAGCCGATGCAGATGAGAGTTTAGAGGTAAACAGTCTGCCTGTCTACTCTTACTGGAGTCTACTACTAGAATAATTTTGGCCTTTTTGCTGTTCCTCATCGCCCACACCTGTCGCTTGGTCTGATGAGAGCCGCTTACTCTTCGATGTTATACAATTAAATGTTACACTTGTACGCATTCATTCTTGAATAGATGCAAATTACTGCTGCAGTTCTATAGTCTCCAGACTTACGTAGTAGACCTCTTTTGCACTCTCTTCCCTTTTTGCTTTACTATGTTTTAATCAAAATTGAACTAATTTGTCTTTCAGATAAGTCAGCTCGGAATTCAGCTGCTTTGCCTGCTAGATTATTAGGGTTTTATCGCCCTCAAGTCAGTAATTGCACTGGGAATTGGCAGAGTCATTAGTTTCCTCACAAACCAGTGCTCTACACTCACCACAGTGCTTTTAACAGAACAGAGGTAATTATTTTCTTTGTTTCTCATTAAAACTCTTCATCTTAGACTGTCATTTTCTAACATCACCTGCTTTTGGCCTTGGCATCTCTGACAGGCTTCTTCCTTTAACTGCAGCAATAACACAGCCCCACAAATATCACCAAAAATCTGCTCCTCATTCTCTTCTCCTTACCATCTCTCTCTCCTTCTTTCTGTACATCACGTTTATCTTCCGTCCTTTTGTTTGCTGAATGCAAATACAAAGCTTTGTCTGTGTTATTTCCATCCTAAGCTCTAAGCTATCAGAGCAATATGGTGCGTTTAGAAATTATATATTCAAACTTGAAGATGTACAGTATGATGTGTCATGATCTTGCCTCCCCCACATTGCACGTCCATCTGATTGTCATGGTCGCCCAGTTTCAAAATGATCAGAGTTAATCCTAATAACTCTACAGGAGTTTGTTCATAATGATAATGTGCAAATAGAGACAGGAAGCTTTACTTGTTTTGATCACACTAGAATACAACAATTTACACACGATAAATAACTACAAGGCTAAGGGTACCAGTTATTTTGCAGTACAAGGTCTGTTTAATTGCCTTTTGATTATAGGCTGGGAGTTTCGCTGGACTAAGCACCAAGTGAGTGGGGCCTACATGTCCTAACTGCATGCCAAATGCCGAATGTCTCATGAGAAGGTATGGTATGAGACTTACATGAAAAACCAGGAAAACCGTAGAAAGAAAACTGCAAAACCAATTACAAAATATACATTTATCCATAAAGGGAGGGAATCTGCATAATAGCAGTTTGGCGCCTTCTTCAGTAACGGTAACAGCTAGTGGCATGTATTACTCAGAATTAACTGGGCTGTATTTGCAATTGCATTAACAACCATAAGCAAAGGAGCCAGAAATAAAGTGTGATTACTCTAAAAGTTAGGAATTCCTAGCTACTATTAGTAAGCTGATATTTTCTATGCATCCACTGAAATGTGTAATTTAAATACAACATCCATGGAAACCAATAGAAACATCAATTTAAAATATTATTAAATAATTTGGGGGGAGCTAAATTTTTACTTCTACTTTTGTTTTTAAAAAAGTTATCGCACCCAGTGATCGAACCTTTGAAAATAATATCACCAAACTGTGGTGTTTCAGGCATAATTTTTCAGAAGAATTTTTTTTGCTTTTGTAACCTGTAATATGTGCATGTTGAAGTACATAAACACTTTATCTACCTTCCATTACTATACTTACTTAAAGAACATGATGCATAGAGATACACCACTGCAATTAGTACTGCCAAAATATCGTCACGTGTGTGAAATAACAATGAAAGCTGATTTATGTCTGGTTACTGGTCAGCAGAGTACATATAGCCTACAGTGTGAATTTGAATGTTTATAGTATCTCATGGATTTAATTTGAACTCTGACATTAGCACTGCAACTTCTTATTAACTTTCTGTTAGTGTCCCAGTTTGGCAGCTGAAAGGTTTACCTTTATTGTGCTTCATAAATTCTGCCCTCTATAAAGCCAATGAGAAACACCCCAGCAATAATATACTGCCACCAAAATACAGTGATTGCCTGCAACACAAATTTATCACATTTGATGGAATTCCTGTAGAACTGGGATAAACCATTGCATCTTTCAATTTGATTATAATATTTTTTGATCAATTTAAATTGACAGTTATGAAATATAAGCATTCTGCAGAACAGTACACTTTCATGTCTCTAAGCTTGTTTGCCCAGTCCTGTCTAGTATGTAAAATAATTTTGGCAAAGCTGAAGTTTTCTGCCTGTCGGAAGCTTCCAAGAACTGATTTTGTAAGTTAATTTTATGTGCTAAATAGTAGTATACTCAGTAATTCTCTAAGTATTGGCTAAAGTTGACAGTCTCCACTAAAATATATGAATTTGTAACCAGCAAAAGTTGGTCGCACAGCGATTCGAAATGTGTGACTGAATAATCTGAGGATAGATACATATGCTTCCTCATAGAATCAATCTCCCTTCACTTGAGGGGGAAAAATCTAAACAGAACTGGCTAGAGGCACTGTGTCTTGTCCATAAATTAGTCCAATATTTAATTATATTGTATTGCTGCACGGTTGGTCAGCAGGAGAAATTATGCAGTTAATCTGTAAATAGTGTACAGTATTATGTGCTTTTGTGTATTTATGCTATAAATAGTAATTGTCATGATTGTGTCATGTCTCTATCTGTCTGT
>JAODKM010000099.1:10281260-10309109 GCA_026780845.1 Petrocephalus sullivani | reverse complement strand
CCCTCCCCTGCCCCCCCTGCCTCCCCCGCCCCTGGTGTCTGCTCCTCCAAGCCCATTCACTCCCTTACCGCCTCTCTGTCTGTTACACTCCCACAGCACAAGTGGTACAAATTACCATGGGTGGCTTAATGCAGAGTTTCCCAATCCGGTCCCCGGGACCCCCTGACAGTACACATTTTTGTTCCCTCCCAGCTGGAGGGAGGTAGGACCGGGTTTGGGGAAAAACTGGCTTAATGGATCATTAAGAGCAGAGACTGTTTTGCTGCCACAAAAATAACCCTGAGAACATCTATTAAGTAAGTGCCACAGAAAGTTCATCATAAAAAGCACACAGAAATAAATATAAAAATCCAGTCGCCACGATATCAAATTGTATGACGGCGTATTAGGGCCATTGTACATAAAAATAAAATAAAACGGGGCTGGGGAGGGGGGTAAAAGTACAAGAAAAAAGTCAGAAATTTTGAGATTAATGTCATATATTTGCGTGAAAAAACTTGGATATTCTCTGATATTGTAAAGTCATAAATTTGCAATAATGAAGTCAAAATTTTTGAGATTTAAGACGTAAATTTACGAGAAATAAGTCGGAGATTCTCTGATATTGTAAAGTTATAAATTTGTGAGAAAGAAAACTCAGAGATCCTCTGAGATGTAAGTAGTAATTTTACGAGATGAAAAAGTTGGATATTCTCTGAGTTTAAAGTGGTAAATATACGGGAAAAAACTCACAAATTTACGAGAAAAAAATTATTTTACTCCCCTCCCCAACCCCGTCTTATTTTATTTTTATATACAATGGCCCTAGTACGCCGTCGTAATATTGACACAAGGCCGGGATAAGATACAATGCCAGCTCATCAGTGTATTTTACTCTCCAAAAACTTGTAATGCCCATAATATGCTTAATAATTTTTAGAACATGCGTTAGTGAGACTCATTTGTTCATCTATTTTCCATAACCACTTGTTTAATGCAAGGTCTGAGAAAAGAGCCTAAGTGCATGGCACATTCAGTGTTTACCCTCTACGGGCAGCGAATCTCACACCATGTCTGAGATGCCAAGGAGGTCTGACTTTACATATATTTGGATTGTTTTAGGAACTCATTTTCTGTTCTAGGAATGGTTACTGAACGTTACAATTAAGGTATAGAAACATTCAAAGGGTCCAGTGTTCATGATGATCCCAAAACTTACATATATGCAGTATATATGTAGGCATATGTAGGCATATATATTGGAAAGATACAAACAAATCAGAGCATGCTAGAGCAGGGGGTAGCACTAGGATGCTTTACACTTCTGAGGTCATGGATTCAAGGCTGGCCGGCGTGTTTGCAGTGCACACATACAGCACTATTATAAAATAATATTTTTATTATGAAACAACGATGTTCAACATTATGTTAAATGCATGTTGATGTAATTAAAACATTAATGTGCTGACACTGACCGAGTTACAGAACCTTAAACCTGGAAATAACGTTCCATTAAGAACATCCTCTGCCGATTTTAAGACCTTTACGTGACGCTGACTAACATTCAGGGGACGTTCGGCACAAGAAAAAATCGGCACAACCGAGGGAGAGAATGCACAGCCAGTACAGCGGTAATGATCCAATCCCTGTGTGAGGCTATAGTGCACCCTACTCAACCACTGTGCCACCCTGCAACCAGTCCAATTAACAGATTAATAATAGTGTAATACAATACCATTACATTCAAATGACGGTTATATTTGCAACTGAAACCCGCAACTATGGAGGTCACAATGCTATCCAGTAAGCCACCACAGCACCAATGAGACATTAAAAATGTTAAAACAAGTTACAAAATATCTGTTTTTTGTGATTTATAAATACAATAAAGATGATTAGGCAACAGGCATTCTTCGGTTTATTAAAATATTAATATCAATAACTATAACTTTCAAAGCTGGTAATGCCATTAGTGAAAGATAAATTATTACATTAACTTGTCTTGGCCACAGCAAATTAATTCTATTCCTTTCGTGATTTAACACAAACTGATATGCGGCAGTAATAAGATACCAGTGGTGTTGTTGCTGGTATTCGTTGCCAATTAGAGTGATTTTTATCAATATACAAAAGTAGGACTCAGAAAGAGGCCATTGGGAGCTGTGTATATATGTAGACATGTTCCATTCTAGATCTCCTCTTCCTAAGGTCTCTACCATGGTCAATGAGGCCATGAGCCTGTCAAACATTCGTGAAATAGTCACATTTAAATGTGACTTGAATTGGAAGTTTTAAGTCTTGTGGTTTTCCTTTTATTGGCTAGTTGCTTGTATACATGTTTGTTGACTAATAAAAGTGGGTATTCTCTCTAAAATGCTGTTCAGGCATAGCTCCACTCTATCAAACTGGCCAGAGATTTTATACTTCAGATTCCCTCAGCAACCCGCCGTCACCTCTGGCCCCATTACTGTTACCCTCGCTGGTTGTGGACTGCAGTGGACAAATACTTTATTTTCGAAGAAATACTCTCAACAAACATAGCCAGCAAACTTCAAATCCTCTCCACCATATCTCCCCAAAATTACACAACTGCTGGAACGGCTTCAGGAACAGAAAAGGTATCAAATGGGGTTATTTTCTGTGAGACAAATGGATTAAGTTGTGGAAGGGAATGTAACAGGAGAGGGAAGTAATCTGACTGCAGTGAAGGCAGAGCGTCAGGGCTGATGATTAGGACGGATAAATCTGAAGACATCTGTTCCCAAATCTCAATCAAAAATTGTTGTCAGATCACAGAAATCCACCGGGGAGCCGGGGAAACAACACAATCCCCTTTAAAGCCCCAGGACCCAGTAAGACTAGACAGCACATGACCTTGTAGGTCAGCCGTCCCTCAATGGGCAAGCAAGATTACTGCCCCCGCTGCAGATCAACCAGATTCCTGACATTACAGAGGACACCTTCTACATGCAAGGATATATATATCTACTGAATCAGAAATGGCTTTCAGTTTAGGTGTGCATTTTAACAGATTAAAGCATTCCTACACTTCTTTACTATACTGAAGCACAACCATAGTTTAACCGTGCAGTTTTTACCCTCGCAATTCAGTTTCACAGTAGTTAGAGTTCAGACCAGACAAGCCTGTCATCGCATTAAAAACATCCTGTAATGAGCCAATTATTTCTGAAAAGCCACATGAGAGGTCAGACTAATGCCACTACCAATGAGTGTATTTCTATATTTTGGATTTTAGACACATTCTGTGTGCATCTGTGGGGAGAAAAACAAGATAAATGCAGAAATATAAACAAAGTTAATAAGTTCTGGGAAAACTATTTATTTTTATTTATTTTTTGAACTGGCAAGCTATTACCCAGAAATGTATCATCTGAAAAGCATGGGGGGGGGGGCAGACTCAGAGGGCGGCTCTATTACCTCACCAAGCCAGCATTAGCTATCTGAATTCTGCCTCCGCTCTGTGCATGTGAAGTTCACAGGGCTTCCTCTGAGGAAACTCCTAGGTCTGCCTCCCGCAGCCCAAAGACAAACAATTAGGCAACATGGCATCTGTAAATTGCCCGTAAAGTATGAGTCCGGGTGTGCATGTCCCCTGCCATGGAAAGAATTTCTTTCCTTTTTTATTTTGCATTATTCATTTATGACTTGTTTCGAGTTGGTCGGTATGAGTCAGTCATGCCTCTTTGATATGGGTAGCTTACTGAAAGGTAAAAACATAAACATTGCCTTTTTAACTAACTCATAGTTATTAAGAGTTACAAAATGCATGATTTCATTAGGGAGCCTATGTTATCACAGTGTCATGTGTGTCCTGTAAAAGCAGAGAGCCTGATTTGGAAAGTGTCCTGTCCTGCCCTGCCTGACCCTCCTGTTCCTCCCTTGCTGTGGTCCTAACGAGCCATGCCTGCTAACCATTTGTCTTCCAGCCCTTCAGTGTTTCACTCTAGCTGCCTCTCATTGTGCTGCCTAGTTAATCCATTCTATATAAGGGTTTCCCAGTCTTGTGCTCCCCAGTTGTGTCCTTGAAGTTGTATTGCCGTGTTAATTGTGCCATAGACTCCCCTTCTCAACCCCCCTGTCATCCATGTGTTTACTTGTTCCGTTTCTTCAATAAACTCCCATTTACTTGCGCTGATGCCTGTTCCTGCATCCTCCATGCCACCCGCACACGACAGTATTTTTGTGTGTGTGTGTGTGTGTGTGTGAAGAAGGTGAGGTTATGAGGAGATTTATTTTTAGAACTGCCTTGTTCGAAGATGTACAGTAAGGCAGTATTAATAAATGCATGGATAATCTCCAGCCGGGGGTTGGCCAGCTTGTGTGGAGCGTGCTCTGGGCCTCATTAAAGAGGTTGTTTTAATGTGCCTCCTCACCATAAGGCAAGATAAACTGAATAGGTTCCTTCTGTGGCATTACAGTAAATGATTCTGGTCTTCAAGCATATTTTTTGCGCCGTCCTTTTTTTAATGGTTACAGACAAAATCATTTAAATGTTGTATTCAAGTTTCTAAAGGCTTAGATGTAGATGGGTCTTACTCGGTTCTCTCTTTCAGCTCAGGCTGGTATAAGCTGGTTAGAAAGTTTCCCTTGTTTTCTGACATTTCCTCTTGAGCCATCTTTATAACAGGACGCTGATACCTGGATTCACACTCCCATTAAACAGCACCCCTGTTGGGCGAATCCTCATAAGGCCTCAATACTAAAATGAGAACCTGAATACTGAGAAAAACACTTGTCATTCGCAGCTGTCGGCATTGTTGCTCTCCATGTACTCTAGTCCCTAAACCTTTATTAGGGAGATGTTTCAGTTTTTTATACATATTATAGAAAGGCTAACATCATAACCAAGCTTAATTAAAGGTGACTGTCATTGTTGACAAAACCTGTCCTCTGCATTTAACCCATGTGTGACAGTGGGCAGCTAATTCAGATTTGAGAAGCCGGCCAGAATGACAGGTCTCCAACTTCAAGACCTGACTGTTAACTTGTCTAATATATAATGGCACCTCTGAATTTCATGTTATCCATAGCTAGGATATAAAAGGTTTACTCTCTAAAAGGACACTGAAAGAATTGTCCTAGCACATAATGCCATTAGCAGTAATTGAATAATGGGAGCTGAGTATTCATTAGCATTTGATTATTACAGATTAATATATAATTCCATTACAGCTACTTATCAGTGTGGCTTGAATGACTTTTCCTTTAGGAATCATCCTTAAATGCTCTCCTCCTCTTCCATGTATACTGTATGTGCCTTTGTCTCCATACGCAATGCTTGAAGTATTTTACTAATCTCTTATCCACTCAAGTAATATAAATCCATATTACGTATTTTACCGTAGATTATTTATTATTGTTATTTATCGCTCCAGTAAAAGCTCAGTATATTGTTAATTGTGTCGTTTATATGTTGCTATGTTTATATGTTTACAACGTTGTGCTTGAGAGACTCCATCGACCGGAACCGAATTCCTTGTGTGTGTGAGTGTTTGCTCACATACTTGGCCAATAAACACGATTCTGATTCCCAGGTTTCCAACCTGCTTCTTTTTCAGCACTCAGTTTGCTTCTGAGTGACCTTTTGATTCTTATTCCCATCACCTCTCATTATCCCCCGCAGAGCATAGAAGTTCTTCAGCAACTTTCTTAAAGCTATTAATATGTATGTCAAATAACTTGACTTATGTTAATCAAACAGACATGCAGTTTCAACCTTTAATTTTTACTAAACTAGATTTTCAGATGCTGATTGAAGAGTAGTGGGTGTGTATATTACATGTCCGTACTTGTAGATCCAGGTGCATATATTACATTTTGATATATAAAATTGTTGCATTGGTGCACTGTATACACAGTTGTGCTTCGTTTACAAAAGATTTGTTGTCCACTTTTTTCTGCAAATTCAGAGCCTATACAACCAATTAACTGAGAAAATGAAAGTGTATTTTTTTGAAGTGCAAACCTCTTACATGGCAGCAAACCAATACCATATATGGTGATTCTCTCTACGTTGTCAAGTAGCTTTATAATTGTACTGTGATTTTAAAATAGCATATGAATCATAAGGTAGGTTTACCAGTTCACTCTTATCATTTACTGTCTTGCCAATATATATTATAAGCTTCCACAGAATTTCTTTATTGTATGAATATAACATATAAAATGAAGAATAAAGTTGCACACTATATACATGGAGAATTTCTTAGGTAAAATGTCCCATTATGCAGTTTGTAGGATAATTATGTATTTTCGTGGCAATCTTCTTAACAATTTAATACACATTGTAACGTCAATGAAAACCAATAATCTCTATGTTGGTTCCAAAATCCTTAAGGGGTGTAATGGCCAGCAGGCTCCAATTTGCTGGTACCAAAGTATTTTGATCTGAGGTCACCAGAAGCTGCAATTCCACATTGGGGAATATTATGACCGGCATCAGTTGTTTTGGTCAACATTATTCAGAGCTAAATTCACTCTAAAAGTCATTGACTACAATTCTAATGTTCTATTTAAAATTCAGGATGTTTCTATTCAAAATTCAGAATGTTTCTATTTAAAATACAGTATGTTGTAGCCAGTTCCCCAGGTTCTGCCTGCAGCCGACAGGCACATACTGTAGCTAGGCCATGTGAATTACCAAGTATATCCTGCTCAGAATAAGGTTCCTGGGACCTACCCCTGAAGCCAGGCCTGAGGATGGTGTTCCACACATGGGGAACGACGGCGATTCCTAGAGGGGCTTGATTAGGAAAAATTTAAACCTCAGTAGTGAACTGCTATTGGACTTTTATTCAGGTCAATGACGATTGTCAGTAACAAACACTATCTTCAAACACAAGGTTAGAAGAAGTCCCCTTTGGGGCTTAAGGTAAATGACCAGCCTTGTAGTGTCACCTGGTCTGAGCTTGTATGTTTAGCTTGTTTGTGATCGATGGGCAGGATTTGGACGTCTGGAATAAGCTTCTTTGCAAGATGAAGTCACACTTCAGGACAACCTTCCCTGACATGGCGAATAAGCTGACTGTTCAGGGCCTCAATCGTGGTGAGAGGTGCAAAGGGCTTCAGCCAAAAGGCAGTCAGTGCTGTCATAGTGGGCCCTGACCCTAACCCTACAGCCGAGTTGGTGAGGGAAAATGAAGAAGGCCTTTACGGCAGTGTCTGCATGGGGATCTCCTGAGAAAGCTGAAAGAAACTAACAGGCCAGAAAGGCGATAGTGAAGGCAGCCACTGAGACAAAAGGCTGTGTGTGAGAGCAGTTTGGGGAGGCCATGGAGAAAGTACTGTTTGGCCCCAAAGACTGGTTTTCGATGCCTCGGAAGGGGGAGCCGGGACCTTATTAATGCCGTGTTTGTAGTTGAGTAGTACTCCACAAAACTGGGGATATTTTCAAGCTGTGGAAGAACCCTTTGAGAAACTGGTTAACCCTCTCACCAGGAGGTAGTGTTGGAAACATCGTGTGAATCAGTCTACAGCTGAAGTGAATCTTTGTAGTAGAAACTCTGCAGGGGTAGATGTAATCTGAGATAGTGAAAGCACTGAATGTTGTGGCACAGCATTATTGATGCACATGTTCAATGCTGCATGGCAGCCAGGTAAAGCCCCTCTGGCCTAACAGACATTGGTCATGGTCCCTATTATTAAACCTGGAGAATCAAATGTCTCAGCCTCCCTGGGAAAGCCTATTAGAGAGCACAGGAAAGGAGACTCCACCAGATGGTCAAACCTAGAATTCAGGAGAAACAATGCAGATTCCACCCTGCCAGTAAAATACAGAACTCTACTTTGACTTTGGGAGAGTTCAGGGCAATATGTTAGGACAGCCATGTAGACTGGGAAAAGGGAAATGGCTGTGTGCTCCAGTTCCTGCAGGAATGTGGGATCACATGGTCACTACTGTGTACTATCTGGACTGTGTGCGAATCTAAGGGTGTATTAGTGTCAGGGGACCAGCCCATGACAGCTAAGCACTAGGCTCTAGATACCCAGTTATGGACAATGATGCTTAAAACTAAATTATTATCTTCCCGAGCACAAAAATATTTAACAGAAAGTGTACAAACCACAAAGAATAATACAACAGCGCCAAATGATACAGGAAATAACGAAATAAATACAGAAATAATAAGGAAATAAATAAATAGTCCAGTTACATGGGTCCACAATAAAGCACACTAAAGGAATACGTGTATGTCCCACTGGTCGGGTCGATCATCCGCTCACATCTGCCCGTCAGAAGCAGCCAAAAAAGACATAAAGAAATATAAACACCTTCACCCAGCCATTCACACAAACATACTGTACAACTAGAAACGTTCCTTTACAACGCGTAAGAAGTGCTGTGGTGGCGTCGTGATCATTCAGACTGTCTGCTTCCAAAGCAGATTGCCTTTCCTTGCACAAATCTTGATCGACATGTGTGTCTATGCGCCCCCCCCCCACCAAAGCCCCACACAGCCAGGCAGAAAGACCTATTATCATCCTCAGAAATAAATTAAAAGGTTGCCAATAAGTTTAAAAATGGGATTACAGGTGGAATTAATTAGCAGAAGTAATTCGGGAGTACGGAAACCCAAAAGCATGCAACATGCCACGACACGCAAATTATAAAACCCAATAACCCAGAAAAAAGGACAACTTATTTCTTAACTCCTGCCAAATGCCTACACATAACCCGTATCTGACATTAGAGAAAGCCCTTAGAAGCCATTTGGAGTAGACGCTGACCCCTGCCAAGGGTGTGTCTTATTTCCTCTCCCGTTTGTGATTTTCGTGGACAAGATATCATGGCGCAGCCATGGCTGGTATAGAGGGGTAAAACTGAGATGAGCAAAGGTGCCAAGGAAGACTTAAGATATACTGGGGGGATGACATGTTCAAGCTAGCTTGGAAACTTCTGGATATGCTTCAGAATGCGCTGGAATAATGTTGCCACCATGACCCTCACAGGAGGAGCAGAGGAAAAATGAGATTCAAAAAATGAGATAGCGAATGTACAGAACCAGCCACTGACCCAGCGACGGGACCCAGTTAGGCAGCCAAGGAGACCTAATGTGTGCAGATCCTTTCATATGCTGCTGAAAATGTTACTGTAACTTTATATTGCACCAAAGTTAAATCTGACAAAAAGTAATTAAATCTATGCATTTTTCAGAATACTTAACCTATAAATTATTTTTAATTGTTCTGATTCTGATTACTTCTAAGCTTGTCTTTTAACTAAGTTTGACCATCCTAGATTGTGATGCCACAAAGCTTATTAAGTAATATCCTCAAGCATAATACGAAACCAAATTGATCTTGGTTCATGGCACAGCAGGGCAGTAACAAAATACAATGAAGTACAATATCAGTATAGTATATTTGATCAGTTTACCACAGGGACCACCTAAGTACAGTATTTCTGGCTGATTCAACTCTGAGGCTGTGCAGCCATTCAGCTTGTTTGAACCACACAGCTCAGGGACTGATGCAGTATGTCTATTTAATTCAACTCAGAGGTTGACCAATAAGATATCTAGTGTCACTAGATTGTGATACACAATGTTCTTGACAGTGAAGACACAGGGGGTGAAGACCTACAAGTACCTAGCAGACATGAGTGGAGGGCTAATATGGAGGCTGTGTAGAAGAAGGGTCAATGTCAGTTCTGTTTCCTGAGGAGCCTGGGGTCCTTATGCAGAGGACTCCTCCAGCCAGCTGCTGCCGGAGCAGGTGTTTGTATGGTAGTATGCCATATAAACATACTACGTTTATATGCCAAAAAACTCAACAAACTAATCAAGGAAGTCAACAGTTCTCACACTTAGTCCAGACTCACAGGAGAGTGTGGTGGGAGAGATAACACTCAAGCAACTGCTGGCTGTATGGGACAGTGACTCCCACCTACTGCAGGTTATTTTGGCTACACCAAGGAATATTTTCAACAGCAATTTGAAATAGTTGTACTGCTCAAAGGAGTGCTATATAAGGTTGGTCATTAAGATAAGATAAGATAGATAGATAGATAGAACAAGGTCTCTCTGTCTATCTGTCTGTCTGTATATCTATGTATCAATATAATTCTGCATGTTGTAGTGTGAAACTAATTTACTTGATTCATCAGTTTTAGAAGTAATAATTTAGATGTCATCTATTTGCTGGGTAGGAATAATACACATCAACTCAATCTACACAGACATCAAAAAAAGCTACAGTCCGCATTTACATAACAATACAAAGAGTCAAAGGAAAACCCAGCAGAAAATACATGCAGTTCAAGAAAGAACTGGCTGCTATACTAATCACATAGCACACAATACTGGAGCTCTGCATATAGAGTGCCTCTCGAATTAAAGTTACCTGTAGTATGTGTGCTAACCCTACAGCACCATTCAGGAGCTGAGGAAACAGGGGATCTCTCTTGTGGACCCTTCCTTAAATCCCACGTATAATCCCTTTAAATTAGGGTGACCACCTAATCCATGTCATCCCGGACACTTTGAGCTACTTCAGGTTTTACGAACTACTTTAAAACTGAAAGGCTCCTGTGCTCGGCTAAATACTTCAGATCTTCTTTTGCTTTGATTGGTTTGTTTTCTTGATTGAAAGACTCATCCAGCTGTTTCACATTAACATCAGTGACACATGCATGATTATGGGAGACTGACCAATCAGCATGCAGGAAGAACTCGGTGCTTACGTGAAATCCAGGTCCTTTCGGCTGTAATAGTTCTCCCTGACGTTATCTGGTTCTCCTGTTTGAACAGATCAACCATTGACCACATGTTGCAACTGTTATTTTCCTTGGAATACGGCAATGGATAGATGGATAACCAGACTTTAAGACAAATAGCCAGAATTTATTTTTTTTTGGGTAAGATGCTTTGTCAACTAAGGGAGGAAGATTTCCCTAATTTTCCATATTTCTAAAATTACTTGACATACTGTTCTAAGCCTTTAAAACTACTGTACCAGTCACACTGAAACCATTCATATGCATTAATATTGTTGTGGTAGGTCTACCAGGGGCACCACGCTGAGTGTATGAGCCCAGCTTCATCTGAGCCAGCTTGACAGTTCCCCTTGGAGTGAGAAATTGAACTTAAGATCAAGTATGCAAGTGACTGCTGATTAGAAAAATGTCTGCGGAAAAAATCAGCAGCGTTATTCTTTTTTTGCATATAAAATATGTATTTCTTTGGTTTTTATTTCTTTTTCCATTTTTCCTGAAAAGCCATGAAATTTCCATGGAGACTGTGGCTCTTCTCCAAACCTAAAACCATCAGAATGTTTATTCACCATAAACTGCCTTAGACAGGTTTTCTGTGATTGTATTATCATGCAGTGGAAGCCAGTCTTGTAGAATTTATTTTTTCTGGCACTGCTTACAAAGTTTCACACCATCCCAGGAAACACTGCGAAAGTATAGCGATTAAGTCTCTGACTCCCACCCAGTGGGAGTTTGAGTTCAAAGACTCTGAAACTGACAACGGTTGCAGTCTCCTTAATATTCAGTGTACAAGTGACCTGAGCAAATACTATGGGCTGTGGTGGAGAGGTTCAGAGAAAGGCACTTTCAGCACTATGGGCCAGATGCAGTGAACAAGACAGCTCACACAGGTAAACAGCACCAGTTTGTTAAGGCACAACATAAATGAGTTCTTCCCAATCCAACCAGGTGAGAGTCTGCAAATTGCTCTACAGCTAGTCCACACAATCAAAGTCCAGGCCTTTAATGCCCTCTTGGGCACAGCCATCAGCAGTGTGTCAGTCTGTGGGGAGAACGTCAACCGCCTCAAGAGGTTCACTTACCTCGCTGGTGACATTCATGTCTCTGGTGACTCTTCCTGTGAAAACAGTAGAGGGATTGGGAGAGCTTGGGGGATCATGCGGTCAATGGAAAGGGGCGTGGGGCGCTCCCGATACCTTTGTAAAAGAATGAAGGTCTGAGTCCTGGTGCTCCCTGTTCTGCTGTATGGCTGCGAGACATGGGCACTATCCAGGGACCTGAGATAAACATTGGACTCCTTTGGTACCTTGTCTCTTCAGAGAGTCCTTGGTTTGACATTGGACCCCTTTGGTACTGTGTCTCTTCAGAGAGTCCTTGGTTTGACATTGCTGAGGGCCTGAGTGGCTGGACCAGGCCAAGGGGACACCCATGTGACACCTGGCTGTGGCAGATTTATTTATATATTTATTTATTTATGTGTCAATATAAATAACATAGATTATGTTGCATGCGTATATTCATTTTTATACAACGTTTAATTTTTTTACAGAAACTGTTTTGAAGTTGGAGATAGTCCACTCACTAACTTCAGGATAGACTGAGTCAGAGGTGCAGCTGATGGTCAATGTACTCACCGTGATGCAGAAGTACTTACAAAACACGTGTTGTATATGGTACCAGGCACAAAGCATTTTATCTGGGTTTGTATATTTGCTCAGACATTTAATATTACATATGCCAATTAAGAGTAAAACAATAAAAACCAAATAAGTTATCCTATTCTTTGAAAGGTCACGGTTATCTAATTGGATAACTAGACGGACACTGCTTCCCAAACCTCTCCTCTGGGGCACCTCAACTATTCTACGTATTTCACCACCAGCTCATTTAATTTATTAATGTAACTAGTTTAAAAAGTCAATGAGGTATTGATTAGCCATATTAGGTGTGAGAAACTAGTGCAGAAATACTTGGGTGTATAGGATGGTTGCTGCAAATACTGGGGTAACTTTAGGAGGGGAAATGGCTACGCTGACACACTTTGACTGGCATAATATCATAGTTTTACACCAACATGAAGATAATTTAACATCAAGATTCCCTTATTTATTACCTTGTTACAATTCACAGTTTGTCCAGTTCCCTAACTGTGGTGGAAATACATATTTTCTCTTTATGGAAAGAGGATGCATAAACAAACACATTCATTTCAGCTGTGTTTATGTATGTCCACAAATCAACACTGGAGTGTTGATCATGAAGATGGTAATAATGATGCTGCAGACATTTTGAGGATGTACTTGTGGCGAAATTACATTATAAGACCCAGTTCTTCAGAACAAAATTCTCTGAAGAGGTTCCGCATCCTTAACTATAACAAAAGTCAACTACAAGAAACTACAGAAATGTCTTTGCTGTTATTCTCTCTTTCCATATTCTATGATTTGAATTAAACATATAATTTATAAACTGTCACTTCCACAGTGTCGAATATCATTTCCATAAAATGAGACTCTTGTTGTTGTTATGGATATGGAATCCGTGGTAACGATGTGTTTCCTGTGGTATTCCGACATGCCGAGAGGCATTTACCATGTCAGTTCTATGTCACATGTATTGTCTATTGTCATAACTCAAAGAAAATGCTATTTTACCTGGCAGGTAATGCAACAAAATTATTTTTATTACCATATAATTAAAAACTTTATTAAGTAAATATAATATTCAATATAATATAAATATTCAATTCAACGAATAGTGACCAGAAATGTATGTAATGCACAAGGTATCTAGAGGTATTTTTTGTTTCTTTATGGATTTGATGTCACTGTTTCGGATACAGATCATTTTCAATGTCTATATTTTTCCCCCTTCCACTTTTCCAATTAAGATGCAAAACGCTATAATTTTTGCAGGATCCCCTGCTGAGTCATAATAAATGTCCTTTTGAGACAGTATTAAAGCCAGAGCACCAGGCACCATATACCTGGATCCGGAAGATTTATGACCACAGAGAGTTAATTTGCATAATTCTGTATGAATATTATTTTAATATTCTCTTTTTATTTTTTTTTCTTCCATCAGGAAGTGTCTGTGGGTTGATTATTTTAATATCAGTCCATGCGCTCATCTGAGCATATGGAAGAGTACCTGCTGGACATTGCAGCTACCATTATCAAAGATATTTAGGAGCAGGATGCTTTCCAAGGTTCATTTTCCATGATGTACCGGTAATTCAATGTTAAATTTTTCACTGGCTGATGTGTTTCCTTGTTCCTTGGTTTCCTGGTATTTTTTGTATTTTGTATTTTTCCCTCTCCTAGATACCCCCCCCCCCCCCCACTTAGACCCTGCTGTCTCAGTTGATCATTTCCACTTGCCAGGGCCATTCAAAATATTACAAAAGACGAATATTAGTATTGAGTCATTTTATTTACGTTGAATCAATGGCTTATACTGTATGATGATTGTGCAACTTGAAAGGATTTCCCAAAAAATTCTCATTAGTTTCATGAGAGAGTCAAACTCAAGGCCTGCCTAATTTCATGCAATGAGTGAACTTATAAAAAGAAATATATTGATAAGGGTTGTAATCTGATTATTTAAAAAAATGGACATAACAGTCTGGAAAATAAATCCCACAATTACAATTTAAAACAGTAAAAAACCTGTTATCCTTGGTTGTTCCACTTGGATGTAATATTCAGCCCCACCTTTGGACTCACCAGCTTGCAAAGGCAACTGAAAAGAAACAGCTAGTGACACAGCGACGCTTTGAATCGCTAAAAGCACTCCTCGTTTTTACGCGCAGTTAGGAGAGCAGAGATGCGGCTGTGTTACGGCCGTGACAGGCTGTGATAGCTAGCTACCAGAGTTGGACTCGGTTGGGGTGGGTGTTGGTCTCGGGTTGGATGAGTCTTGATCTTGTCTTGATCTCGAAACAGATAATCTTGAACACCTCACTGCTAGCTCCCATAAAGCTCCCAGATGAGGCCGGGGAGCAACTGTCCGGCCCGAGATGTGTTATGTGAAATATGAGAAATGCAGCTGCAGAAAGGATTTCACATCTGTTTTATTAATACTCTGAATGGTAGCTATAGGGTTACCTTACTGTAAGTGGGGTCCGCGGCAGGTGAAGTTCTGTTTACCCGCACTAG
The DNA here is from genome assembly GCA_026780845.1 of Petrocephalus sullivani. NCBI lineage: Eukaryota > Metazoa > Chordata > Actinopteri > Osteoglossiformes > Mormyridae > Petrocephalus > Petrocephalus sullivani. The sequence continues at coordinate 10,294,241 of JAODKM010000099.1, read as the reverse complement.
TTACCAAAGTTTGCTACCAAATACTGTTAATCATGCATTATAGCAGTAATCACAATTTGATTAGCACTATTAATCCTCCATAATTGTTTCTGTGGGTAGCCTATATGGGGGAAACTATTAAAGTACTCTCTAGAGTGAAAAATATTTTTAGGGAGTTGTCCAGGAATTAAAGGTGCCGTTAATGTTATTAGCGAAATACTGATTGAGACTGAGATTGTACTGGGTCAACTGTGCTCTGTTAACTGAAATAAGGTTGACACTTCTGAGCTAGACCTTAAATTCATTTAATTTATAAACCCTTTCCTTTTCAAGGTCAAGGTCATAAAACATTCCTGAACTGCAATTAAAGGGTAACTGTGCCATATATTTACTTGGAATGGCAACAATGCATTAATCTTGAGGTGTCCAATACAAATCAGTGCTACAGTAATTCTGCACATGGATTTTTTTTCTGTCTTTCAGCAAATATGCAATATCTATCAAGGTACCACATCTATCAAAGAACTCAACAAACATGGCACTGTTGTCTGCTGGCTTTAGAATGTAAATTTCTAAAGTGCTTTGATTCTATTGTCTACGTACTTGTTTTTTTTTTTTAATCACTGACAGTCTCTGTATCTGCCAAATCATGTATACTTTAGATGGAACTTAGCACAATACAACAGCATTAATGAATGTGTACATAAAACAATGAAATGCTGGTGATATTTCTGTACCTGGCTGTTTACAAGGGAAGAAAGGGAACGGGACAATAAAATATACAAACATAAAATCGCCATTGATGTTATACTAGAAATGAATTAAAAGCAGAATCCAAAGACAAACAAAACTTTGTCTATGCTGAACTGGTGGACAGAATACCCCTCAGCCCTACCTTAACTGTGGAATAAAACCCAATTCCAAATGTAATTAATGAGACAAAATACACAATTAAAAAAACTGAGTACAAATTATGTTATTTCATGTTATTATTGTTATTTTTTACAATAATTATTTGCTTTTTCAGTCTTCTGCGATGTGTCTGAACCATAGAAACATTTCCTCCCTCTTCTTTTGGGTTCTTGGCTAAATAACCTTAGTCAGTAATTAAATTTCAGACTTTCAATTTATGTGCCTCCTATCCAATTACTTAAATACCTGATGTGCCTCTCAGGAAGCCCCGTGCTCATTCTCTTGTTTGAGGTTATTGATGTGAGGTTATTGGCTACTTGGCACAGGTAGAGCACAGCAGAGCGAGGCAAGGCCAGGCAGTCTGCTGCGGCCTCCAAGGCACATTCATTGCTGCTGTTATCTTGATGCTTTCTTTTTCTGTTTTAAATTAGCTGTTGAAGTCTGATTTTATATTTAAGAAGGTCCCATCTAGGGTATACCCCTGCCTTGTCCCCATGTTGAGTGGCATAGGCTTCAGGCTGGTCAACGGCGTGGTTTAATAGCGGTTAATATATGGATGGATTGAGCATTTGAACAAATTCTGTTCCCTTGTTACTGCATTCTGAATTCAGTAGTTATTGAACAATCAGGTATTGTGGTTTACTTTATGTATTATTAATATTTTTGGTAACATTTTCTGTGAAAGCCATGTCTATAAGAATATATGAACACATTAAAATACATTTATAAAGCATTATACACATGGTAATAAACATTTATAAAAACGCATCACACATTATAGCCATGTGTTTTATGCATTATGAATGCTTTATGAAGCTGTAATCTATAATGCACTACGAATACCTTCATAATGCAGTACAAAGCACCCTTAATACTTATAGCGACCATTATAATGCATTATCATGGTATCTATAGTGCATTATACATGAGAGCTTTAAGTAAGGGGTTAATATATTTCCCTTGTGGTTCTTTTTTTTCTTGATTTCACTTACATATATTTAATTTTGTTACTAAGCACTGATGGGAATAACGACGTTAAAATAAACCGCGTTATTTTTTCCAGTGATGGGTAATCGAACTAATTACTGTTTCCATGGTTACAACGACGTTACCGTTCCTGACAATAAAATTAGGTTCGTTACTATAATTAAGCTCACTGAAGCTGTTTTCATCTGACCAGGCTCTCTTAGCCACACGTTTTAAAGTAACGTGCCCAACACAAATGGACAAGAAAATGGACAAGAAAAGTAAACCCGACGCCTACTGGGCAGGTATCCCGTACCCGTGTACCCCAGGGAAGTACCGCTTTACCACAGGTAAGAACCTAGAGGGGATGCACTCATTGTGTAATTTACACATATCAGAAATCACATGTTATATCCAGGCAGTATCATACAAGCAGAGTCATTTTGTTATGTATGTGTATTAAGGTTTTTGGAAGAGATTCAGGCATGACTGCTATAGACAGTCAAATTGTCAAGTGGGGCTATACTGTACCTGAGTGCTAGGGAGTATTGTTTAATGATGTCTCAATAAACGCAGTCATACGTTATGCTGCTGTTGTGTTCTTTCCCTGTTGGTAGGGTGAATTTTGCGGGGGTATACACGTTGGGAAGTAACTCTTTTATCTTTTAAGAGGAATTACTTCCAGCTAGACATCTAGGCGCGGCGGCCTGCTAACCATCTCCAAACAACTTCGAGCATGCAGTTGAAGTTTTGGATACAGATAGCTAAAGTTCCATTAAACTTCGTAATAACTCCTAACTGCACGGTAAGCATCCCTAACTAGACTGTGACATCTCCTAAGGAGGTCCTAACTCAGATCTGAACCCCGCGTGCAGAGGGGGCAAAAGAGCCAGCCAGTAGAAACGGGCGCTGGGATAAAGGAACCAATCAGCAATCGATGTTTCGGGATCATTGTCACGTGACAAGGACAGTAACGCGTCTTCCCGCTTCTGACTGCAAAACGTATTATAAATATTTCGTAACTGTTCCATCGACGCTGTGGCAAGAGTAAAAGCGGTACGTACAAGGATATTCATACATGGACATATATGAATTTTTGACTATTTTTTATTTGAAATTATCAGTGTACTGTTTCCAGAATCGTCCGCTTAAAGTCGCGTGTGAGTCTTGTGTGGTCTATCATATTTTATCCATATTTTGGACGATTCGAATGTTATACTGCTGTTGTGTCCTTCCCCACCATGGCAATTGGTAGCAGGGCTGCCAGACACACGCATCTGACTGCCTTCTCACGCCATACCTCCGATTTCTCACGCTGAAAATCCCGCCCATAAATAATGTAGTAGTACACTCTTACTTAATGCATTAATTAACCAGTAATTAATGTTAGTTACATACTGACCTTAGGTTCCTTCATCATTAACTAATCATAACGGTCCATGTATTTCATGCAGGAACTATGTCAATTAGTTCATGATTTGTTCTTGAGTTCTAACTAAGTAACTAAGTTATTTGTGCCCCCCTCCCCCAAGTAAAGTGTTACCTTTCATTCTTTACAAAATATTTCATATTCAGTTTTATTATAAATAATTGAACATACAGTTGAATCCAAATTCTTTGACAATCTTACGCAATAGTTACTTTCCCAAGTTAACAAGTCACTTTTATAATGCTGTAACTCGGCTACTAACTCACTTAATTTTTAGGAACTATAACTCGTTACTTTTTTTAAAGTAACATGCCTAACACTGCTACTGAGATACCATGGAGATATCGGAGAAATAAGTACTTTATTGCATACTTAGATCAGTATTTTATATATTTACAAAAAAGCTTTTGAAATGATGTCAGGAAAAATGTATCCATTAAAAAAAAAAAGCCTGCTGGGGTCTGAGCAGCCACCTGAAAGCGGTGCAGTTGACATAGAAATGCCATGTTTCCTGCTGATTACCTGTGAATTGTGGCTGAGAGACTGTGGGGTTCAGAAACAGGAGGTTCAGAATCATCTGCAGTCACAGCTGACGAGAAACTATGCCTACTTTTAAAAGGACAAAGTTGCAGGAGTCTTGTTGCTGTTGTCCTGACAGGGGTGCTCCTTGAGAGATGATATAAACCACTGTCATCTGGATTTATTACACTGTTCATTATGTTTACCGTGAAATATACAGAATGTCCTTAACTATGACATAGCTGCTGTAAAAATTGTGCTGAATATGTGGTTCTTGAATAGATTAATTTATATGTGCTGTTCTAGAACATAAAAACTTTCCTTCAAGCCTCAGACTGTGATAGCAGAAAAAGCATGCTAACTACCATGCAAGTTTTTCTGTCAGGATCAGCCCCTGCCTGGACCTGCTCTTTCATTTCTCCATTTGGCCAGCAGGGGTCAATGACTATCCCATTTCTTCCTTAGTACTACAGCCCCTTTCTTAGTCCTTAGTGTGTTCCCCTGGGCCCCGGCCCTCCATGTGCAACTGTGCAGCTGAGTTACTGTGATAACCTACATGTTGGATTTATGGAACCCTAGATTAATTTGCTTTAATCTTTGTTTGCATATATTTAGCCCAGACTACCTTAAATCTGACATGTTATCCAGCTAAGCAAGAAATCCTGCTTTCTGAAACAGGCTCCTGGTTAAAGGCATGCTTGTTTATGTGGTTATTTATTCTTTTTTAATGTCTGTATCTTGAAGCCGAATTTCTTGCATGGCTGGAATTGTTGTGAGCCCTGATTAACTTGAAATTAATGCAAGAAACAGCAGGGCTCTTTCGCAGGGACGTTTTTTCCATTTCTATTTTTTTTAAGAGCCACAACAAAACAAATTCATATTGAAGTAATTTGCTTTTTTGTTCTCTTAAAATATAAATAAATTCTGCTTAATTTGCAGTGAATTAGGAAGGACACAATTATTATCTTGAATAAGTAATACACAAGTAGTAAGTTTGTATTCCTCTTAAACTAAATTCTGCTATAATTACAAATTCAAGATCCGTAACTCCTATGTAGGATATATATAAGCTACTTACTGGATATTTGATGGACATTTGGGTTAGATTTTCACTTATTGATATTCATTTACATTGCCTTAGGTTCAAAAGTTATGACATTATTTTCTCCAAGGTTTTGGTAAATTTTGAAGTAGTTCCAGGCAGTGAGTCAGTTTCAGTCAAGCTTGGCACCTTCAAAGAGAAACAAACCAATACTGAGTACAGTAAATTGCCAAACGTGGGTGCCAGAGCATAAAATAGACCATCTATTTACCTAGAAAATACTTGAACTGAAAGCCAGTCTTTGCACAAAGTCAAGCTGAGCTGCACTCTGGAGGTAAATTAAAATCAAACAGAAATGCCACAGCTCATGAAGCATGCACACACTGCTGCGTTCCAAGCAAAAAACACATTTGTAAACGAATGCATTTATTAATTTTTCTGATAGAGGCCGTATATATCAGGAATATTGAACTTCCACTTTATCGGTGCATCTCATCCACTCCCGATCAGGAAGGCGGTCTCTGACTATTTGGATTGTGTTGCCCCCTAGGGGCAAGTCTAGGTTTTGAAATATTGTGCGATATTGCTGAACAGTTTTTCAGGGGGCAGAGACAAAAAATAGGGTGGATGAATCCCCCTCAATAGAGATTAGGATCACATAAGTTGCCCGTATTTCCATGGAGCTTTCTACCTCACCACCATTTTCACATAATAACCCAGCTCAGTTACTGCAGGCTTATAGTATTGCACCAAGACATACCAAACCAATCCACCATGTAAAGTATTAATACATTTGGATGATCACAAGCTAAACCCTAATGGAAATATCAATATCAATTTTAGGTCATTCTCTTAAAGAATCATAATGCTGCAAATGTCGCAACGCATAAAATAATGGTCCTGACACCATCTTGCACAGAGCACGCAATGTGCTAACTGTGGCGGTTGATGGTCCTCGTGCCTCTGCTGACCATGAGCCTCAGCAAGTGGCGATGCTCGTGAAGAGAGGCGAAGTGCTGGGGTCCTGGTGGCCAGAGGCCCCAGGGGCTGGTGTCAGCGCTGGGTTTTAATGGCACCTTGACAGTTGGCTCGTTGCTGCGACCACACAGGGGGCGGGGCTAATATTACTTATTGATTAAAAATAGCTTTGGGCTTTGAGTATTGGACCGGTAACATGAACCAATGTTATGCCCCTTCAGACATATCTAATTTGCAGCTCAGGATTTACTTTACCACCGCTCTTGCAATTTGTCTTAGTGATAAATCAACCAGTTAACAGAAGCACAATATAGCAAATAGGGAGAAAGTGTAAAAAAATAATCCTATTATTTTGCAAATGCAACTTCTCTTGTGACAAGAAAAAGATCATATCCACTGAGGAAATTTCCAGTCCGGTTTGTGTAAATCAACAGCATCAATAGATTTGAACTCCATCTTTTAAATTAGATACCAGCCTATACATCTTTAATATAACACAGTAACAGTAATAGTAGTGCTCAGGAAGAAGAACGTACGTTTAGTGCGTTAGGTCACCTAAAGGCAAATCCACGTTCATCTGAGGCACTATGCTTTTGCAGTGTGCATACAACCCCTGTAAGATTACTGGTGCGTGTATAACAAAGGTGGAAATAGCAATTAAGATAATTATACGTTTTTCCTACTGGTGACAGTGATAGTAGTATTTAATTGCAGTGGCTAAAAGCAATTAATTTCCATTCAATTAACAATAAGCCTTTTGCTATGTCAGACACATTCATACATGATTTTAGATTTTGTGGCGCATCTGGTCTGTAAAAATAATTTTTCTGCCATCTAGTGGCAGTATCTATTTCAGTCCTTTGTATCCGTTGCTTATGGGGGCCAGGGTCCATATTCTTGCCGTCATACGGAATAATGTTCTCTCTCAGCTTTGGAAATGTCACTGACATCATTCTGTTTTTCCATCTTGAAAATTGAATTTCTTTTATTTATTACACCAGGTCATACATACTGAAGAGGGCTGGTTTTTAATGTAAATACATTATTTTCACATTGGAAATAGCACCATAGCACCAGACTGATGGCCAGGGCCAGGATATGGAACCTAACATTTCTGCTGTTTTAGAGCTAGACCCCCTAGGAAAACCAGCGCATAAGAATATAAATAAGGTTAATTTATGTTTGAAAAAGAAATATATGAATGCTACTAGTGCAGGCCTGCAGAGAGCAGTGCATTTTTTCTGAGCTCCTATGTTGCAGTAGATTTTTATGGTTGACTATGATTGAATATGTCATGTGTTACAATGTATTTTATATAATGAAGATTTAGTAAGACATGAATACTTCCTTATGTAGATGTAATTCACAAGAGGTCCCAATATAATAAACTGGCATGACATGGAACAGAATTAAAGTAAAAGGCCTAAATCAGAATATTTTTCATACAGTCATTATGACAATATGCTTCTGTAATCATATGACGTAAGAAAGTAACTGTGTTTAAAGGCACGGATTAACGCATCAGTAAGAAATGTGTCTGTGTTGTGTAAAGACAAGTTCTAAATCAGATGGGAGTTAGTAAGTGTTTGTGTGGAGTGTGTTATTGACAAGACATGATAAGGCAATTCTGCAACATGGGCATATCAAAACCAGCATTCTACATAGTATCATCTCAGCCTTAATTCTTTACATTTCTGGTGCCAAGGAACAGTGTGATCTGTGCTATTTACGTTGATGACGATGATCCTGTTTTATACAAGCTACCTTTTTATTGAAGGATTTAACTGTGAACACATCAAGAGACACATTAGATCTGTCAGTGCCAATACAGAAATAAGCTATTCTTTAATATCGTAGTGAAATATAGTTGAACAGCAATTTTCACGGGTATTTTTCATATAGGTCGAAAAATGTTCTTAATTTTGTTTACATAACTGCAATAGACCTACCAAATTTTTCTGATTTATACTGGTTGTGTCTCATATATTTGGTTAATGTTGTAAATATACTTCTGTTCTTCGGAAATTCGTAGCGTTATTGAATAAGCGGTAACTAGGACCGTCGCTAGGATATAATGATTGTTAAATCATTCGGGGCGTTCGATTCATTCGTGACTCCTCTGAGGCTAACGCTCATTTTAAGGGTGTATATGGATTGCCAGAAGAGGGCGCCATAAACTTAAAATCACAGAATTTAAAAGAACCTACAATCGCAGAAATGAATTGAATACTGAAATGCTTGTGGCTTTACTTATAAGTGACAGGCACGAACCGTAACCTAATATAAAGGCAGTCTTGATGTATATTGATTTTTCAGGCATCATGTGACATCTCTTTGACTTAATCCTTAACCATAAACTAAGCCTTAAAACTAACCCCAGTATTTATTTTATCCTTCTGCCATTCCTCTACCCTAATCCTAATTCTAGTTTCAACAAGAGCAACAAACTCTTGTAAGTACAGCAAATTCTTTCATAGCTCTTTTCTGAATAAGCAGTTCAGGATCTTGAAAATCAATAAATTTAACATTACAGAATCTAAATGTAAATTGTACAAGAACAACGACTGCCCAGGATGAATATGCCCTCATTCCCAAACTAACAAAGATTTCTTGACATGTAGTATTTTTATAATTTGAGAATGATTTTGAGAGGAAATATCTATAATTTTGTACCCAGGCTATTAATTATAAAATTAGTTTTAGACACGTTTTGGAATTGTACTTTTTTGAATTATTTTTTGCCATAACTAAAATTGTCTAGCGCTAAGCAATTTGATCATGATTGACAAGACTTTTGGGCAAATAATTCTTTAAACCAGCTGCGAAGCTCAGAGGAAGACATAAAAACAAAAAGAAACAAAAAAATTTTAGTAGAGTGGATTTTGCAATATTAGAGAGGAGCGCAGTTGCCAGGGAAACCAGTGGTCATGATTGGCATGTGGAGCAGTGGGTGGAATTGCCATGGACGATATCATGCTCTGCACACAACTGGAGTCACTGAATTCTGGATGGGCTGTTTAATCAACAAAACCCAGCTGTGGTTACGTTTCAAATCCATGGCATGTTGGATAAGCTATAGGGTATGGGTAAGTCATGCTCTTAAACTAACCTTGACAATGATTCCTCTTTTGTGTCATGATATGTGAACATGCCAATGAAATGCCAGACCACCTATATCAAATTATAATTAAAGGTATAATTAATTCTCTTCAAAATTAAATCCTTTGTTTGGCTTGGTCATAATTTTAATATCCGTAAAATAAATACACTTTAAATTTTTTACCATTACTATACATCTCTCTCTCTATATATATATATATATATATATATCTCCAGGTTCATCATAATCCTATAAGTAGACACATGGATGGATGGATGGACTGATGGATGGGTGGATGTATGGATGTATGGAACCTATATATAATTTGCCTTTTTCCTTGATTACACAAACATGCCAAAACAGTCAGCTCATTATTTCAGGGAGAGCGACATGTCAGTTATATGCGCCTTCAGGGCATCGGCAATGAGGTCCGTCACAGAGACGCGGGATGGGTAGATAACTGTGTAATGAAAGCTGTATAATGAACTGCAAAGATCTGCATAATGTCATAAAAATAAAAGGGAGAAAGGTTCTTAAAAACTAACAATAGCCAACATATAAGTACTGGAAGTAATTAAAGGACTATTAAGACTATTCAAACCATGTAAATATTAAATTATAATGAACAGCAATACTTATAGCCAATGGGGAAACTTAAAAATAATACAATAGTCAGTGAGAATTGCAGAAAGTAACAACGATTGAAAGTATGCTGATTCATTTCGATTAGATTTACTCATTGCTTGGACGATGGTCTTTGTCAGAGCACAGTACAAAGATTAAAGTGTATATAAAGATAGAATATATAAAGTATAGATAGAAGTATATCGTTTTGGTGTGTATGACGAGAGGGAGCATTATTATTAGCAATTAGTCCTGATTATGAATTATTGCATAAAGAATGCTACAAGAAATGGGGAGAATGAGACCTAGTGTGTACCCTGCAAGACCAGGCCTATGCTTTTTCACTCAGTCTTTTGAGCAGAGAATATTTCAGTTGTCCAGATTCACAGCTAATAATGGCTTGAGTCAGTTTTCAGTGCAAATTCTCATTTAAAACTCCTAATATAGCTGCTCTAGGTTGTGGTGGGGCTTGGTGGGTATGGTTACACTGCAACCTCTCACATCTCAGCAGTTATCAGCTTATCAGGTCCCACCCCCATAAAAGGGCAGGAAATCTTGCCCAGAAAGCTGATTTGTTGAAGCGATTACATTAACATGATGAGGAGATCGCGGAGGTATAAAGATTACACGGAAAATTTGTTATAAGCTGCCTTTTGCTTTTTTCCACTAAAAATCATCTTGTGTAATGCTAATATGAGGACATTTGATCATTAATATTATATTTGTCATGCTTCACCAAACGCCTTTTCAATTTATACTTTTTCCTTTGTGTAATATGTTTATCAGAATCACAAAAATCGGATCAAGGACGTCATTCAGGGTTTGGGAGTTAAGATGGTTTTCGAAACATTATGATCATAACTGCAATGGTAATTCAATGGTATATCAAACATTTCAACATGCTTTTTATATCAACACAACACAATATTTGCAGTGTATTGCATCATGTTGATAAAATGCCATGTCCAAACTGGATATAATACATGAAAGTGGTGATATAAACCAAACATCCTAATTATATTTTGAAGATTTCACGATTCAGTGAATCTTTATTAACAGCTGTGATGTTTCAGTGGAGTCGCCAGAGAGCCTTTGAAGAGCGGCTGCAGTGTTCTTAAAGTAACACATGCCTCAGCAGCTCTGCTTATGTAGATATATAAATGTTACCTCCATGATTTAAAATTTAAAGAGCCGTACTCATTTGCAATTGAGGTCAGTAGTCTGTGGTATGACTTATAGACTGACAGTCTCTTGGACTAAATCTAATACTGTTCAAGTGGTGTAAGACAGCCCGTTAGAGGGATCATCTTCAGCGCTAAAACGCAGGAATCCAGAACAGAGGTTATTTATGATGAGACCTGTAGGGCTGCCGTAAGTCACCTTCTGTGGTGTTCACTCCGTCAGGCGCTAGCAGCTGACTCTGACCCACATCTAGGCAGAGAGGCGGAGAAAAGCAGAAGGGGAATCTGAGACATAACGGGAGAACTATGGTTCATTTATATTGGTTCACATCCAGAATGACATCCACACAACAACAAAACAACAGTGCTGAACAATTAAAAAGCTATCAGGCAGCTGCAGTGTTGTGGAGAATTTCATTCCTGCAGCTGAACAAAACAAAATTTTTAGGCAAAAATGCAGTGCTTCCATTTTTGTAAGGATTAGGGCTTTCATCAATAAATATGAGAAGCTAATTGTTAGATCTTTTCATTTGGGAGAGGTATAACACTTCTGTCTGGTCTAGGGAACTTACAGAGCAACGAGCTTCCCTGGTACCCAGGTCCTTGCATCACAATAAATGCTTTGATGCTATGTCTAGTCTGTTTTATTCACAGACATTCAATACGTCTTAGTCTGGACTATGAGATGTAGAGGTTGAGTGTATAGCAGGTCCAGCAGATCCACTCACAAAGCGACGCACTATTAGTGCGTGAGTCCCATGACACACTCACAGTCACCCTTGTGGGTACAAACTAATGTACATAGATGTATGCTGCTTTTCTGATACAGTTTACTGCATCAAACATAATCCTCATCCAAATCCATAATCTGCCTAGCAATGATTCCTGCAATTGTTCGAAAAGGCTGTAGGGATGATCTACTTCTGCTGTGCCTTAACCTTTCACAGCTCGCAATAAACTCAGCATCTTTATAATGCAAAAAAACCCGACTGCATCTCACCCTATCTTGGATGGGACGCTGTGGCTAACAGCATCTCACCAGTCTCAAAAATGGGAACGGAATCATTCTCTGGAAAAAAGGGGACAGGTGCCATTAAAGAAGGAAAAGAAAAGTCAAACATTATTCCAGCATCTGAACGAAAGCATCATCCATCTCTTCTCACGATTTCCCTGTCGCCCCTCCGCTTGAGAGAAAGAGGCGGATTATGCCTGCTGAATGCATGATGAAGTCAGTCATTAGGCTGAGCTTCACTCGGGCTGGCGGTGGCCGTGGAGTGCGGAAGGAGCGTGTGTGTGCGCTGCTGCTCAAAGGCGGTCCATCACCCACACGCTCCAGCGCCTCCTCTATCCTCCTTATCCCTCTGGCTCCTCGGTGCGGGGAGAGCTGCACCGCAGCAGCAGAGACGAGCGCCAGGCAGAGAGGGAGGGATAGCGGCCGTCCCCCTCTTTTCCCTGTCACTGCTCTGCCTGCGGAGGAGAGAGGATACTCCCACATCCTCATGGTTCTCTGGCTACGCTTTTTTTTTCTCTCTCTGGTTTGGGATAAACGCGCGAGCCAGCAGTCCAGGAGCACTCTCCCTCTGCACAAGCTCCTAGAGAGGCGAAAATGCTGAACAACCTGACCGACAGTGAGGAAGGCGATGGGGGACCCAACAGCCTGGGTAGGTGGCAAAATCGTTCCTGCCGAAAGACAAAAGAGTAAGAGAGTGCGTGACGGACGAAGGAGATGGGCTCCACTCTACTGCCAAGGCTGGTTACCTGCCCTGACTTACTGTGCCTCACAGTAGCTCCTACTGCAAGGCTGCTGTGAGAGGAATAATGATTGGTTTCCCCCGAGGTGGGAGAATGAGGGATTCACAGCCGATAGACGCGCAATTGGTGCAGAATCCAGCAGCCTGCTTCATGGCACCATAACTTGGCACCGGGGCACGATTTTTGTTTGAGCGCGGTCACCCCCCGGGGCTGCGTTTGTCAACCTGCATCTGTGCGCCTGGCTCTGTTCGTTCCGCGTCTTGCCGACTGCCAGCTCCTGTCTGTTGCTTGCACTGCGATTTAACTTTTACGTTATATGGTAGGGCAAACCCTCTGATATGAACGCCCAGATGCGGATGCATGTTAACCTTTAAAGATCATTTTCTCTTCAAGGATAGCTTCTCGGGAATGTCACAGAAAAATTGCGGGGGGGGGGGGGGGGGGTTAGAAGAATCCTGTGAATTGTCAGAAAAAAAAAAAGTTCTGGACATAGATTCCT
>JAODKM010000099.1:10253069-10270569 GCA_026780845.1 Petrocephalus sullivani | reverse complement strand
GAAAAATAAATGACATGAGATTTCAGAGTGGACTTGACTTGTTTTGAACTATTGGCTTTTAGTAGTTTATAGGAATTAATTGCTGGTATCTGCCAGTCTCTTGTGAAATTGATCTGCGACTAGTTAACATTTATTTCATGCTCCAAAGGGCAAAATAATGTACTTTTTTATGAGTTGCATAGGAAGAAATAGCATAAGAACAAAAAGCAATAAAAGGGTGCATATTTATCCATCCATTTTCTATAACCACTTACCCTGTTCAGGGTCACAGGGGGTTTGGGGTCACATAAGCACGCTTTTGGGCAATTTGGCATCTCTCATAAACCTCAGCATGTCTTTGGACTGTGTGATCAAACCGGAGTACCTGGAGGAAACCCCAGGACAATGACGTGCAAACTTCACACACACTGAGCCATGGCAGAGGTGTGAACCCCGGTCCCACAGGTGTGTGGTGGCAGTGTGAACCGCTGCACCACCACGCTGCCCCACCTTTTCATCGCCAACACTGATTTTGACAGTTGATCATCTAACACATTTCGCTTGCAGTGAATAGTCAGATTTTACTGTAGCGGCTCCTGATCATTCAGCCTGAGGAGTACGTCTTCAGCTTATCCATAAACACTGCAGTGAGCCATTGACCTTTTTGTTTTAATTTTCTCCACATAATGTCCCCACAATATGATACAAACCTTTTATTCTGACCTTGTGGGGACATGTTTCGGTGTCAATGAGGGGACACATATTTCCCATTTCTTTCGCCTGGTACCTCGTTGCTCTGGATCTCAGGAGGACAGCCTGGCCACCTTGGCCTGTGTCTCGCAGAAAGTGAAAACAGACCTAGGGGATCGAGGTAGCCACTCTCGATGTGAGGATTGACGAGGCCTTCATAGAACATCTGACACTGATGCAATTTCCCATAAAATCTCTGCTGCTTGGTTCCATGTCAGAGGATTTAAGGGTTATATGTAGATATGTTGACAGACCGATGTGCGGCTGGCTGTACACGGAAACCCCCTTATCAAGGTTGTCGCCCCACCTTTGCTGGACTGTTTTCCAGGATGATTTGTGGGTTCATGCCTTGTGTTCAGAAATAGATCTTTGCCGACTTTGCTCAAAAAGGACATTCCTGCTGTTCTTGGGACAATGTGACATGTTAGCAGTAAGCAAATCCTGTGGATGTCGCAGATCAGCCCTCTGTCTTCAGAGAGTCATTTGGAGATCTGCTTTAATTCCCACACTTTTTCAGCACCAGCTGCTGCTTTTACTTGGAAGGATGTGAAGAAGTTGTCATATGATGAGTTATGACTCGCCACGATTTCACCACGATTCCTCCAGCGTCCACTTTCTCTAAGTTCTCCGGTGATCTTCATGGAGGACTTTCTATGACAGGCTTCTGTCGCTAGATCATATGCCGCCCAGATTTCGATGACGTAATTCCTACGGCTGTGTTGGCATATAGTGCCTGAGAGGATAACATGTTCACCCACTGTAAAATGAAGGCCTAGATCGTACATCAGAGGCAGGATCTGCGACCATTTATTCCACACATCACTGACTACAGCCAGCTTGAGTTTGTCACATTAAGCCGATTTGATATCAAGATTAGCAAAATGAATCAAGTCAGAAATTAAATGATTCTATATGCAAAAATTCCATGTGAATTTCGACACATGCCTTAATTACATATCTAGTATAGCCTCCTTTATTGATGCAGACTAGTAGAGTGTGCGTGCTGATGGCGTGTCAGGAATTTCAGCACCTGCGAATCTTACTTGCCTCTGGTCTCTTTGTATTATATTATTATAGGACAGTTCCCATTACATTTATTGCACCATTATGTATTTCCTTGTTTAGATTTCTGTATTTCCTCTCTTGAGGTTGGTGGTATTTTCCGGTTATTTTCATTTGATGATTTCCTTTCATGATTCCTTCTTTGAGTGAAAGTACACAAGCATCAGGATTGTCAACATCTTTCTTCTCTCGCTGAGATGTCTCAGGAACACCCACTTATTTTCACCACGCAGAACTTGGAAAAACATGGCACTGACAGTCAGTGTAGTTATATGTTGTGGTCGTATGTGTTTTGGGGGTCAACAAGGAGCCGTCCTGGTCAGTGCACATCTCTGCAATAAGTAAGTCGACACGGCAGTGCGTGTTCTGCAGCATGTCACCCCACATTCCTACAGGTGTACCAAACAGAGCATCCTAACTGGCTGCATCTCCGAGTGGGATGGAAGCTGTACAGCCCACAACTGCAAATCTTTTCAGAGCATGGTGAAGTCAGCATAGAACATTGCCAGTTGCAACCTGCCTGACATTCCCTAGGACCCCAGCCAACCCAGTCACAAACTGTTTTCATTTCTGCTGTCAGGGAAACTGTATCAGAATATCAGCACTTGGACTAACAGGCTCCATAACAGCTTCTACCCTCAGGCAGTGAGGGTATTCAATAGCTGATCAGGCTATTAGTGTGGACAATATGCACACTGTACTGCATGTTACTGCCTGCATCTACCACTGCTTGCTGTACTGTTGTGCATTTAATAAGAAAAATAATAATAAAAAAAAAAGTGAATTCTAATGAGTCCGACACTTGTATTGTGGAGATATTACAGGCCCTATTGTAATGTAACTCTAAGCAAAGCTAATTCTAAAGTGAGCTGTGTAGCCTCAACCAGTTCTCCATTTTGCCAAATTGAACCCTAAAACATGCTAAACTAATGATTCTAGAGTAAGCTGCAACATACTCACCTGCTTTTCTGCAGAGACGAGCATTTGCCATCACATACAATGTAATTTCAGTTCTTCAGACAGACCCCCAGAGCTAAGCGGAGCTCCCCCCCTCCCTTTCTGATGCAGTCACAATGCGGGTTGTTATGTAATGACGTCAGACGTGTATGCCATCTCAATGCAGAGACCTGTTCAATAGTACACTATACAGGTTTCGCAAGCAGTATCTCATACAGTTTTTGAAGTTGAGGTGTCTCATCCATAAGTAAATGAATCATTCTATTAAAAATAAACAGGGTCCTGGTATTACATTTTGCTCTAACTGCAGCTCAACAGTCTGGGTCATTTTGATAACAAGAAAACAGAGAAATGTCAGCTAAGCAACACTTTGTAAGCACAGTGATAATACAATCTGGAATTTCTAAGTAGAGTAAAACTGAAAACAAGCCAACTGAAAACAATACAACATGTTTTCATCTGTTTTTCTCAATATTTTTGTAAATATATTACTATACAAATATCAACACCAAATAGATTACTGATAGACTGAAATTGTTGCACTAATTGTGAGAGAACTTGATTAAGAGGAAGGGGTCTGTTATATGGGATTTTTAAGCTGATTAAAAAAATATATTTTCCTAATACCCAAAGCAAGTTTCAAAATGCTACGTAATAAGCCACGTAAGTGACTTTCAATGTAAGGATTTTGTGCATTAAATGCAGACATATCCGCAGTGCTGCAAACTCCATCTCCTGTTAAACTCTCTAAATAGGTTAAGTGCAGTCCCCGCATTGGCTGGCAGAGTTTGTGCGGAACTTGGTTGTTTTGGTATATTTTTAAAGAGGGGCATCTTCGAGGACCATGATGTGTGATGACCATGTGAAATATTAAGCCATTCACAAGGTGTATTTGTGTAATAGAAAGAAACTCTATCTAGGTCACCTTGCCTTGCACTGAGAACCCGTGTGCATGCAGGCTTCATTTGAGTGGTCATTCCTTTTACTTTACTCTCAGGAGGTTGCCTTTAAAGGAAGGAGTACATTCATACATAAATCTCTTTAAATACGAATACTCTGGTGAATAAAATATGTAAGAAATATAGTTATATAACAACCCAGACAGCTCTGTCTGCCAGTTTGCTAAGAACATCCATGAAGCATACTCTTCCTCAAGATATAAACAAGATATATAAAATGCATAGATAGAAAAAATATTATTGCAGGCTCTACAAATGCAGCATGCAAAATGGGAATGAGAGCAAAGTAGGTTAACAGATTGAGTAGAAGAATAGCTGCCATCCCTTGAAAGAGCTTGAAATTGTAAATACAGCACGTACTAAGGACTTCCACTCAGGAACAAAGAGAGCTTCGGAACTGTAAAAATGGGTTTAGTGCGCAAATTGTGCAAGATTCAATTATTGATAGCTATGTCCTTGCAGAGTATATATCCTTACTGCTAGGACAGAAACATTCTGAGGTTTGTCTTTGCTTTCTTAAGCTTCTGAAAGCCAAGAATAATTTCTCCATTTTGTAATAAGCATGTCATATCTACTCCAGGTCTAAAGGGCGACTCTACAGCTTTAATATTTTCACTGACTCATTTTTACACATTCACAAGGAGTAATAATGTACAAACTTCAATGGATACCATGATTCTTGTACTGTAGACTCATCTGCAAAAGATGTAGTAACTCTGTAGTTCTGATCCCAGGCTTCTGATCACTGTAGACCGGCATAGGTAGTGCAAATATTTCATGGACTACAGGATTACACACAATTAATATGAAAATAATGTCAACATCATAGCTTGTTTATAACTGGAACAGTAACTAATCACCATGTCGCTGTTGTCTTTGTTGCTTCTCTCAGCCGTGAGAAAGTTCAAAGCCGTTTGCGTTCACATTTGGCTTTCTAAATTATATTATATATTATTATAGCTCCTGGTTTTTCAGATGCAATCAGAAATAACATTTCTGGAAATAAATCATTAACACTCCCCCCAAACCCACAGCATTTTGTGGCCCAGTGAAATACTGGTGCCAGCCCACAAATGGGTGGTTGGGAACCCCATCCCCAGGTCACACATCCTTCACATCATCTGATCATAGGATACTTGGAACAATCAAAAACAACCTTCAATTGGGTAAGAAGACAATATGCTTCCAAGGAAAAAGATGGCCTACTTCTTTCTTTGTTTTATTGGTTTAGCGTCAGTAACTGCATCCTCATGTAGTGTCTTCTGTGTCTACAAAATTGATGCAGTGGGGGCAAAAACTGTTGTGGCTTGATGTATAAAGCAGAAAAGGGACTCCTTGCTGCAACAGTACAGTGGGTGAGCAAATTTAATATAGCTTATGAACAGTTTCAACTAAAGCTAATCATCTGAGGCCCAAGGGTATCCAAACACCAGCGTCAGCATCAGCATCAGCTTAAAAATGTGTTTGCTTTTGAATAGGATGCAGCCCCACAAACGCCAAGAAGATGCTCGAATGGATGGGCTGCAATGGCCAGTCAAGACACAGCTGACATATTAGCATATGAGCATATTATGTTATTGTCAGCATAGCATGCATGCGCATGTTTCTGCTTATACTAGGCACTTTCTCACTTTCTGTACCAGTGGCCTAGTTCATCAATCCACAATCAATCAGGTCTAATGTAGCCTGGTCTAATAAGCTGGTGGACAAACACCTCAGTCTGTATATTGAGGATAAATTAAGAATCTCTCAGTGTTTCACAGATTCCACTATGTAACATATATTTGCTTCAGTTTTGTTGGGCTTGAATTATTGACTCTTTTGTAGACCAAAACAATAATTTAAACTGTTAGTTGCATTCATTGACTACTGAAATTTGCGAAGATCTATCAGTGTATTAAGCATATGCGCTGCTTAGGTAAATGGATAAGAAACTATTGTATCAAACCAAGGTTTTCTATTAAAAGTGGTTTGTTTGCTCTACTGTTTACATCACGAAACTTGCAAAGCGTAGGTCAGTAATGAAAGGAGAGATATTAATAATACGGAAAGGGTATTTTAAGCTAATTATATACATAATACACATTTTCTATTTGCATGTTTCCCTTGTTTCCTCCTGCAGCCCAAGGACATGCAGTTAGGCTAACTGTTGTCACAAAATTGCCCACAGAGTATGAGTATGTGAGTGTATGTGGCCGCATCCTGTCCATGCTGTACACCAGCCTTCTGTGCTATGCTGCCAAGAGGCCACCCAGCCCAGCCCATGGTAGCTGCTAGAAGATGGATAAAATGAAGCAGAAATCCTTAATGTATTAGGGGTCCCCTAAACACATATTGAATAAGCCCAGAAGAACTGGGCATTATCCAAGATGTTATGTTGTTGTCAGATATGAATCAAACACTTGCAAGATAATAAAGTTAAAATTAACGTGAAGAAAAAGCTAACATGAAATGCTGAGGTAAACATTGTGGACTCAAGACTGGCCAAGTGTCAGGTCTGTGCAGACAGTTTTAGCCAAAGCTAGTAAGAGATTGATTTTATTTTTGTCCAGACCTGTTGCTTCACTGCCAATGCCCAAGAATATCTTTAAATGTCTGTTTTTATATATATTTCTAACAATACTATATTTATATATGATATATCCATGCCATAATTTTGCTTTAATTTCCTTAGTAGGCTGTTTAAACACGTATATTTAAATACATTTTTCATTTAATTACATTCATTTCAGTTCAAAAGCACACCAAGAAAAAGCAGTCAAAGGGGCTAACATGTTAACCTTTACCATCCATTTTCTATAATTCCTTGTCCTGTTCAGTGACCCAAAGGCAATGGGCACAAGGCAGGGAACAACCCGGGGGGGGCACCATTCATTCTCAGCACATGCATGGAACTCTGGCAGAGACTCGAACCCAGGTCACAGAGGTGTGAGGTGACAGTACTAAGCCCTGCACCACCACCCAACGGGACCCATAAGGATAATTTCTATAATGACTTGCAAATCTGAGCTGTACTGTATGTTCCCGTTAATTAAACAATAAACAATGTGTTGTTATCAGAACAAAATCCAACACAGTTCAATCCAGTTCAGTTTAATTCAATTTTATTTGTATAGCACATTTTCAAAACATTACATTGTCTCAAAGTGCTTTACATTATCTTAACCCTGCCATGTTTCTATATATGAAAACATATCCAAGGAATGTATATGTTACATTTTTACAAAAGTCAGATGCCTGAACAAGAACCCCCAAGGTCTAAGCTAGTCGGACCTCCATGATCCCTAAAACAAAGCTGGGCCTTAGACGTTTCTTAGTACGGCTGGGTGTTATCAGTCATTTTGCAAAAATGCTTAGTACATAGTTGTGCCACTCACTGACTGCGATAACACCCCTCGTTCATTTGGCCTCCGGAGTGCCATATGGCCTTTGAGGCAATTAAATCAATATGGTAAATCCTCAGTTATCCTTAAATGCTTATATAAAGAGCCATCCTAGGACACACTGGTAAAACTGAAAACTGTATTAAACGGCATTAAAACATCTAAGGGGCGGCATGGTGCTGCAGTGGTTGGAACCTCTGGGACCTGTCTCCCCATGTCGTCGTGGGGTTTCCTCTGGGCACTCTGGTTTCCCCCCACAGTCCAAAAACATGCCGAGGTTAATTGGAGTTACCAAATTCTCTGTAGGTGTGAATGGTCTGTGAGTGTGCCCCGCGACGGGTTGGCACCCCAACCCGTGCCTATTGGCTCCACACCCCCGCGACCCAGAATAATACAAGCAGTTTCAGAAGATGGACGAAACACCAAATCCACCCACTATTAATAAATTTGGAGCCTTTTACCAAAAGCACAAAGGATAAGCAGAGAAGTGCATGCTAATCACAGGCAATATGCTAATGCAAAGGGAAAATGTCTCATTCGTTTTAATTCACTACCTGCCATTAGCAATAACTGTCGCTAATTACTAATCACTACAATGACAGCCTGCAAAATTATTGTTTTGTAAGGTATGTTTTAGGCCCACTGCTAATTTATCTGACACATTGTGACTCACGGTGGCCTTGATTTTGACATGTTTCATGAGTTGAAGGGAGCATTTAGTTTAACGGCATGGCGATGACAGGAGCCTCCCAGGATCAGTCCCTGCGCAGGCTCTGTCCCTGCCCAGGTTCAGTCCCTGCCCAGGATCAGTCCCTGCGCAGGCTCAGGCTCTGCCCAGGCTCAGGCTCTGCCCAGGCTCATTCCCTGCCCAGGCTCAGTCCCTACCCAGGCTCAGTCTCTGACCAGGCTCATTCCCTGCCCAGGATCAGTCCCTGCCCAGGCTCAGTCTCTGCCCAGGCTCATTCTCTGCCCAGGATCAGTCCCTGCCCAGGCTCAGTCCCTGCACAGGCTCAGTCCCTGCCCAGGCTCATTCCCTGCCCAGGATCAGTCCCTGCCCAGGCTCATTCTCTGCCCAGGATCAGTCCCTGCCCAGGCTCAGTCCCTGCACAGGCTCAGTCGAAGGACAAATACAGGAAGAACAGCATATACCAACACTGCTGCCAAAGGACCTGCACAAGTGTGGAATGTGAAGAGAAATTATCATCCATCGGTCAGGATGGATTTAATTGATTAAAATAAAAAAAACATTCTTTCAGTTCTGATCTTGTGTATCTGATGTCTAAGTTAGAGTAGATGACTTGGAATAAAGTGTAACTTCAGAACACACCTAGTAAGACTGTCCTCAGGTTTGTTTTCCCATTGGACTCGGTTTTGCCTAGAGCCTGGCTATTTCGAGATATTACAAGGTCACAAATTTGGGATATGTGGTGTTTTACACTATTAAAAAAGGCTGCAAAATGGTAAATGAGGGGGAAGCTGTTGATATTAATTCAAAGTGTAAATTCAAACTGGACTTGCAAACTGGATTAAATTTTAGATCAAATGTGGAAAGGTGGTGTCTGTGTGGTACTAAACATCTGTAGTTGTTTATGACCTTTCTTGAGTCACCTATATAAAATACATTTCTAATAAAGTACTTTGCAATGACCATTAAAAAGCATCCACCGCATTTTCAGACATCCTCTTCAGCGTGTGAATGATTTGACTGTAAAATTGATATAGTGCAGCCAAAGTTCCTAAGCATCGGTCCTGAAAACATATAACCAGGGTAGCTCAAATTATTATGCGGGTTTACTTGTAAGAAATGGCACGTATGTCACACTGTGTTCTGTTGTGTAAGTGCATGTTTATAAAGATGTATGTATGGTATTTCATTTCCCAAGGCAGCCAAAATGTAGGTCAGATGCTATTCTTCTGTGTGAATTCTGACCTAAAAAGTGCAGGGAGGATTGCAGGGATTATGGATGTACTCCGCATAGACCATTTCAGCCATTATGGCCATTTTGGCCTCTAGAAGAGATCAAAGGAGATTTATTCTACAGTATGGAGAAGAGAAGGTCATATTGAAAAGGGAAGGAGTATGGTATTCATGACGCTGTTCACTTTGCCTTACAATTGTGGGTCACAGTGGACATTTGTAAATAGTCGAGATAACAGCAAGGAAGAGGCGGATACCCCCCTTGTCAGTGAGGCAAGTTATCAGAGATCCCTGCCTCCAAGAGCACCCTCACCATGCATCGCTTAAGCTCTGCAAGTTTCTAATCTTGTTTGGATAAATCCTGGGACATTTTTAGCATTATAGTGTTTTTATAGCAGCTTCGGAACAGTCAGGAAATGAGCATACGATCTGTTGGCTGTCATACAAGTCAGAATTAATTGCTATTTTTGTCGCCCGGGTTCTTGGTTTTAGATATTACACAGCATAATACACAACAGTCTTCTGTAAATCAGAACCATCAACTTCTCGGATGTTATCTGATGTACCTGTTTAAAGGATTATGGATTTTATTAGTTTGACGTTACTCCGCTTGAGTGTTGAGTTGCAGTTTGGTTTGAGAATTTATGCTGCTATAATCACTCATACAGAAGCAGTTACATGCCTGTAGCAGCAATGATGGCCACCAGCCCCCAAGGGATTTTCTTGTGCTTATCTGCAGCTAGTGTGCTGCAGACAATTGTTGATTTTATCAGACAAAATATTCCAAATTAGAATCTTGTGATTAGTGTGTAATTCATTCGTCACTGCTTGGCTTGACTAATATATCACTGTTCTTTTTTCAGGTTGATAACACTGCATAGGTTTAGCCTTAGTCTAAGGTCAGATAAAAAGTTAAGAAGGATCTAACTTTAGGAAATATCTAGCCTCCAATTGCCCTTCTAGCAGCAGACTATCAAAGGCTCGCCTTCAGTGGCCCATTGATTTATAGTGTATTTAATATATAATCTGCTGCCAGATGTCTCCACTGGTGCTAAGAGGCTTAGGACCAGTTTGAATTAAACATAAATTGATGCTTATGTGTACTCCTTTTGCTCTGGGATTTAGCAGGAGAATTAGGTGATGCTCCCACTTTGTGTAAGCGCTTATCATCGGTCACATATATATATATATACATATACATATATATATATATGTTTCTTTTTTTTTTGGTGGCACTTCATTGTGGTATGAATTCCGAACACGGCGACTGGAAAATTCATTCCAAGTGATTCACTTTGTAGTGTTCCTTTCATTTCCTTTCTGCACATCTTCCAATATCCCACTCCCCATATAACATTTGATCAGTGGTCTGTTTTTACGTTGCCAGCTTAATGGGGAATGCGTAAGGTCCTCCATGTGCCTTCCAGCCCAAACCCCAGTCCTCTCTCAATGTAACTCTTTTCTGTGTTGCCTTGTGAAAACAGGAAGCCCTCTATTGATTAGAAATGCATTAACTTGTCCGGTCTTCACCCTCCACTGGTTAATGCTTACCTCTCCTGATCGCTCTCTCTTGGTTCCTAGTCACAGCTACGGTCATTTTCGAGACCCTAGTCTTGCTTTAACAAACCTCTTAAAAAACAGGAACTCACCATTTGCCAAGATACTGTCATACCACTACAATTTGCAACCTGTGGCCTTTATTTAATATTTTTCCCATGATCCCCTGGTGCAGTCAACTAACTACACCTGTTAGGACAGTTGTATCACTGTTCTAACTGTTCTAACACCGCTAATGGTATATAAAGATATACCTCTGAGTATTTTTGCTATTTCATAATCTGCCTGCCATGCACTATGCTCTGATTAGTTTTTTTTTTTAAATGCTTCTGAAGTTGCCTGCTGAACATGATGCTTTTGGAAACCGTGTGCTTTCAGATAGAAGGGTGCTAATATTTCTAATATGATTTACGTACTCAGAATTTCTCTTTGTTCTTTTTATTCTTGCAGATGCAAATAATCATTTTATCTCGCCCTTTTATAGTATTATACCCACTTATTCTAGACGGTGTTAATATTTGGATTGGTGTTGTTATGATGGACATTGCACCTTTTACGCTATATGACAATGGCAAATTATGACAGTCCTAGTCTGTTGCATTGTCATTCAAAGCAGATTGATTTTTGGTTATTGATTGATTATTATCTGGCTAACTTCAGGGACAAAACTGCTGTAGCTGGCCTCCGTGAATATCGCAGTACCTTTCATTTGCCCATGGGACTGATTAGTGGTTAAGACTAATTTGATCCAAAATCAGGCTTTGCAGGCGTCCCGCCTCATCATCCAGTCTCTCTCGGATTCCCGTGCCGTGGCTGCTCACATTGTGGCTTCGGCGGCCTTTAAATAGGTTACAGGATTACTGGCTTTCCACAGCGTTTCGTGGCTCATCTCGCGTCACATGAAATGTAGACGCTTACAGTGCAGGCAGGCAGTAAAACAGTGTACCGTTCATTGTATGAATGTCAAATGGGAGAGGACATGTCTGCCTGTGTAAGTCGACTGCTCATGAGCATTTAAAGGATGCTTAATAATTCCTAACACCTGGCATTTTTTAATTAGTCACACCCCAGGTTGTTGTTACCTATTTGCATAATGCACAGACATCTTGCATTCACCTTCGGCAAAACATTCCTGCATATAATTCACACCGCTGTAATTGCAATGTATTCAGTACTGTATATTAATGTCCATTAAAGTTCCACATGTGCGAATAGGTGTCTTCACACTGAAACACCTTCACACACACGTGCAAGGATGGAGCTGGGTAGAAACGTGCAGAACAATAAAGTAACTCCGCCTGTCCCTCACAGATGCAGATTGTAAAATTGACATTGGTTATATTTACAGTTATATTCACAAAGCTCGTGGTACTATACACATATATTTTATACATATACAGTATATTCTTTGTCAACTTATTGTATCTTATTTTTAAATGATCTAATTTCTATTAGTTATCTTGCTTTATAATTTTCCTATATTAAAGTTTGATAAAATCAATATGTCAGCATGGAACTGAAAACTACTTCTTGGCATATGTGCAGAGTGATGAGAGATATCTAGGATTTATTGTTCCTACGCTTCTAGAATAATTTGTTTGTATCAGGAGAAGCTTGTTTAGAATATGCAGTACCCATTGCATACTCTCGGAAGCCCACCATTACATTCTCTTAAGTTTCCCCAGATTTCAGTTCTTAATATACTTAAATTAGTATAATGAATAGGCAGATTTTAGAACACAACCAAAGCTGTTTTAGTAAGTGTCTATGCTATATCAGTTTTATTTACTTCTACCTCTTAATTCAGCATATGTTCAAACTTGTTTGGAGGAACAAAGTAAAACAGATTATCTAGGTCAGACCAAAAAAAAAATGAAAGAATTGACAGTAAACAAGATGTTGCAGGGGAGAGATTGCGAAGCGTCTTCCTTCGCCTGTGGGGAGCTCTGGCGATGGGGGGGAGGCATTGGGCTTGTGGGGGAAACACAGCGACGATAATGCTTCAGCTCCACCAAAAATAGACACTGTACATAATCTCTGGGAAAGACAGAGGCAGCCTATGCGGACAGGACCCTTGGGCCAGGCTGGCAGGCAACTTGCAGGAACAGTGCTGTACAAGCATTAAATAGCATTTAATTGCAAAGAAAAGCCACTGGGTTTGAAAACGGCTCCACCGTGCAGTTATATCCAGAAGTGAAGCAAGCTTCCCAGATTATCTAATACTAGTGGACTAGTGGAAGTGCAATTCAAAGTTCTAAATGTAAT
Source organism: Petrocephalus sullivani (assembly GCA_026780845.1). Lineage (NCBI taxonomy): Eukaryota > Metazoa > Chordata > Actinopteri > Osteoglossiformes > Mormyridae > Petrocephalus > Petrocephalus sullivani. The sequence goes on along the minus strand of JAODKM010000099.1, from coordinate 10,257,739 downwards.
CATTAATAAACAAAATCATGCAATCTTCAAGAATGAAGTTAGAGTTAAACATATATCACACCACTGAACCATTCAGTACAATGTGTAATGAAGCCAGCACTGTTACTGTAATACTATTACCTGTGCTAAAATTAATTAGCTTTAGGCATAGTAATATAAAAAGATGTACTGGGTTGTGGAGAAACAGCTAATGGTGAAAGTCTTTATCCCCACTGGGCAGGTGATGTCACCCCCAAGGAGAGCAGTCCGTTCATCGGTACCGGTGATGGTGAGAAGGCCCAGCAGTACGAGAGTAAGAACATGGCCCTGTTTGAGGTACGGCGCTCCGCGGCGGGCCCGCGCAAATAAACAAAATAACCATCATTAATTACAGTAGTTACAGCTTGAAGGTCGATTAGAAATCACCTCAGGCGATTTCGCAGTGGGGGTGAGTCTACGGGTAAGTGTGTAACTTTAATTATTAACCTGTCATACTCGCTTTGTGAAAACCTGACGCTTAGTGGTGTTGAAGTCAGTAAGACCTTGGATAAAAGACCTTTAGGCAAAATAAATTTGCTGCTTGAGGTGATTTTGGCGAGTTAATAAAGGGTAGTTTTCCTCTGGACGAAGTAAAATTAATCCCAAGCGTGCGCAGTGAAGGTGTCACTGCAGTAGTACAAGGTGCCAAATTTGAGGTGAGTCCTAATTCACCTGTGAAGGTCTCCAGACACCTATCAGAGGATTACAGCTGTTAAGGCCACTGTCATAGTTGAATTCCATTCAAGAATTATGTGAAAATCTATTTATTCCCTACATCTGTACATTATCTTTCCAAAGTAAGGTTCTGTGTTGATTGTCCAGCTGCATAATGGTTTACATCATCAGCAAGGTGAATGCCAGCCATTGAACAAGGTTGAGATGAGCATTATTTTTTTTCTTAACCCAGAATGGAATAATGCATTAAAATTCATTTCTTCATGGAAGATACTGAACAGACTTGTGCTCAGACTTTACCTGGCATGCTTAAGAGTATTAAATTTCTATATATGTTTTTCGTTCCAGGAGGAAATGGACACAATCCCCATGGTATCCTCTCTTCTCAGTAGCTTGGCCAACTACTCCAACCTCCCTCAAGGCAGCAAGGAGCACGAGGAGGCCGAGAACAATGAGGAGACCGTCAAGAAGCCCATCAAGGTACCATCACAGCCATTACCAGGAATCTCAACACTGGGAAACTTCAAGAAGAATAGCAGCAGGCAATCTTCTCACAGGATCTCAATAGCTATAACCAAGCATTTCCAGTCATGATGCTCAGGAAAGTCCTATGAGACAGGGAAGGGGTTCACCTGGAAGAGGAGACCAGGAGCAGGTCTTAGTCCAGTTACACTTGTCCCTTTTCATTGTCATCACTGTAAACCTCTGCTTTGTGCTAGTCCTGGAAAAATTACGCTTTGCCCCCACTACCAACCCAAAATTACTTTTGTGTGTCAATTGCTTACCCACATTTTATGTCTTAATCCTGGGGATTAAAACGCTGTTCCCTGTATCCCATGACATCCTCTATTTTTCAGTTTGTAATCAGAGACACTAATTACATTTGGAATTTTAAATAAAAATTGCAATCGTGATTTTGACAATAAAATCATTCCAATGATGAAAGTTAGGCGCTATAAGATACTGTGAAGACTTCAGCACGTCTACAAGGCAAAATTATTAAAAATTATTTATAACTGCATATAAAACGTAAAATTTATCAACATGCGACCGCTAAAGTAATCTCTCAATTTATATTTTTGCATTATGACTTGCCATCCTGTTTTTGCAGAATAATACAAGATTTCTCTAGGGAATTGTACTTTGTAGTTGTTTTAAAGGAGGAGTAACTTCAATTCATAGAAAGATAGTAATGTTAGAAAAAAGAGAGATGCACTGCATAATATAAATTTTGGCAGTCCTTTAAAAGAGGCTTTGGGGTTTTTGGAAGCCAAAATGGGACATGACCTCTTCAGTGAACACAGGCTAAGCTTCCAAGTTCACATCCAGGGCAAATTAAAAGTACACAGGATTTAAAAAGAATACCTAAACAAGCATTATACATTTACACTGAGCTTGGGCACTCATCCCTCCTTTTAATGAGCAGTTGATAATGCAGGGGTGTTACTCTTTAGCAATTCTGACTGAAATTAGTAAGTCCACTAGAAGATCGGTGTCCTCTGCAGATAAACAGATGTGTCTGCATCAGTCACTGTGCAAATCCTTGATAAACAGCCAAACTGTCCCACCTGCACAAATCAAATTTACAGATAAATTGTGCTGAAACCAAGGTTCAACACATACAATTTACACTGTAGTGTAAATTCTCCTCCTTTTCTGCTCCAGTGTTGTTCTCATGTAATGTATGCACATTTCCCGCGGTTACTTTCCCGCACACCAAAGAGATATGGTAGGTTATGTCCTACATGCACTCGTTTATCTCTGACCGTAGCAGGATTTGTTCAGCCGGGTCATGGGTGACAATTATGTTTGCTGGCCCAGTATGGCACTATTTGATAATTCATTGGGCCAGAGCAGGAACACATTAGGACTGTCAGGTTGTGTAAGTGCAGCAAAGCATGACACTGGAATAAGCTCCTTTTCGTCTGTCAGCTTTATTGCACTGCACCTCAGGCCTCTGCAATGGGGACTTCTCCCTCCCTCCCTCTCTCCCTCTCTCTCTCTCTCTCTCTCCCTCATTCATCTTCTCGCTCAGTCGGCCACTGCTGAAGAATGATCTATGAAACTGTGATATATATTAATGAATCCGATATGTGCCACAGCTCATTTTGTTTTTATTCTAGTGATTATCTAACTCCTATCAAAAAACATTTCGTATGTAGTATATAATATTGAGTTATTGGTCACACATCGGTCGATTTGCAAGACATGCATATAAGGATACAAACAATACGTGCTATATATTGCATATGTATAAAAACACCAGGCCGTTTGTCCAGCACCCATTCCACGTAACCAGGATGGGGTTGTCCTACCCCAAGAAGCGCAGCGCTCGTTCGGTATGTCATCCCCAAAAAGCTGAAAATATGCAATATGAAGTATATTATACAACAGAAATAAATACAATCTCGAAAGCAAAATCCCTGAGATATTTGTAAGATGTTTTACTAATAAAATTCCTCATTAAAAACTAAATGAAATGTATATGTTGCAAACTGCAGGCATATCTGTGGCCGAAATGCTGTGGCGCTGTGTAGCGTTCGATGGGCGCATGGCGGCTTAGGACTGTGTGGCGCTCCTCCTTCCTGCCATGCTCTTACTGAGCAGTGATACATTTTGTTTATCCTCCAAGCATTTGAGCAGAGAGTATTTGTGGTGTCTTTTTATCCCAGGCTCCCCAGATGGGCACCTTGATGGGCGTCTACCTCCCCTGCCTGCAGAACATTTTCGGGGTCATCCTCTTCCTGAGGATGACCTGGGTGGTAGGCATCGGAGGGGTGATGGGCTCCTTCATCATCGTTTTTATGTGCTGCTCGACAGTGAGTACGGCCGTCCTTCCAGCTACAACTTCCTCTTAACAAAATGTAATACTAAAAAATGCTATTTACATAATTGTGCGGTTAGATGTGCATCAGCTGTATTTCATCTCTGAATATTCCTCCCACTCTGTGTCTGAGTATTTAATCTAGTGATAAAGACGAAGGTCTGTCGGCATGCTTGCACCAAACTGTCGAAAATCTTACCAGCCCTACACTCCTGCACATTTAATCTTGGCTCGGCTACAGACTGCAGTCCACTTGTCAATACAGTATCACAACCCCGCTATTTTATCCGTAGCTTCCAACATCAGATAACACTCAAAACAATTACAGTCTAATCTCTTCCCTCCAGAGAGCTGCCCTCCCTTCATTGTTACTTGATTACGAAGTCACTGAGAACCAGCATTGTGACCATTTGGCACACAGTTCCATGCTTAAGGTCCACAATAACCAGATTAGACAGAAAGGCTTATGATGACAAGCAGAGTTATCCTTTTGTTAAATAATATTGGAATCTAAGCCTGTATATATCTTCCTGTCTTCTTCATTTATGTTGTATTTCTCTGTTTTCTGTTTTCTTTGGGCTTGTGATGTCTCGCTGAACTTCTGATCTTTGGCACAGTGCTGGACTGTCTGTTTTAACTCGGTTATGTCACTTCCTCTTTCGGTGTCCAGCTGCAGGACTTGCTTATTTGTTTCTCTTCTATACTCAGACGATGCTGACTGCCATTTCCATGAGTGCTATTGCCACCAATGGAGTTGTACCAGGTGAGTGAGTATAACCACCTGTGTCAGCCACCAAAGCCGTGCTCTTACGCTACAGACGCGCAGGTCTTAGGCAGGCTCACAGAAAACCGCAGTCAAGTTCTGATGAGTTGGAGGTTAATCATCAATCTCATCATGAACTATACTAATCTACGGCTTTATGAAGGATGAAGTTCTAATGACCTTAACTTGAAGAAAGCACCAGTTTAGTTTTTACTTTTTAGCTTAATTTATAAAATGTATTTATGAAATTTAAATACATTAAAGCTCCCGAATCTTTTAGCATCTGCTGTTCTTCAGTAACCTCAGTTACAGTGTATATAAAAAGTGTAACCTCAGTTATATGTAAGTAGTATATATCAGTGTATATAAAAAGTGTAACCTCAGTTATAT
>JAODKM010000099.1:10226196-10245847 GCA_026780845.1 Petrocephalus sullivani | reverse complement strand
GTCTGTCTCCCATCGCTGTCAGCCCACTAGCTTTCAGTTACACACTGCGCACTGTCTGTCTCCCATCGCTGTCAGCCAACTAGCTTTCAGTTACACACTGCGCACTGTCTGTCTCCCATCGCTGTCAGCCCACTAGCTTTCAGTTACACACTGCACACAGTCTGTCTCCCATCGCTGTCAGCACACTAGCTTTCAGTTACACACTGCGCACTGTCTGTCTCCCATCGCTGTCAGCACACTAGCTTTCAGTTACATATTTTCTTTACTTAGCAAATCCTTCTCACAGAAGAATATTCATTGAATTGCAAGCTACTTAAATCGGAACCAGCATATCGCAGCTATTGCTGTTAAGACTAAAACATTCAAATTCTCAGTAGAGCTTTCATAATATTAATAACAATGTTATGAAAATAATGTTCTTTTGCTTTTTCTTGTACTTTCCTGCAAAAATTGTAATATAGATTCAGCCACTGATGTTGCTAAGAAGACAACTGAATGACTGAATGATCTCTCTTCAAAACATTGACATGCATAATTTAAATATTGCACATGTTTGCCAACTGTGTGAAATGAGTAACACTTATTGTATGAACTACTGTGCACATCTATAATAACAAATTACGTAGTTTTTTTATTACAAATAAATTAAATCTGTACATAATGTAAATTTTACCTAGTTCATATACAACCCCATTTCCAAAAAAGTTGGGTCAAATGTCAATAGAAACAGGATTCCATGATTTACAAATCATATGAAGCCATATTTAATTTAAAATAGAACAAAGTCAAACAGAGAAATGATATTGTTTTACGACAAATGAGAAGAAGATAGTGCTGAGCAGGGGGCGAAGCAGGCGAGTGCCAAGCAGCTCGGCTATGTCAGGGGAGAGTCCCAGCTGCAGCTTCTAGCACTAATCAATCGGGGCTCTCTGGAGGGGGGCGTGACAGCATGTTTACCGCTGTGTTGGCATCAAATTCAAATTGAATAGTTATTTGCCATAAAACAATACAATTTCTTATATAGAACATTTGATATATTGTCTTTGTTATATTTTATATTAAGTATGGGTTTATATGATTTGCAAATCATTGCATTTTGTTTTTATTTACATTTGACACACCATCCCAACTTTTTTGGAAACTGGGAAACGGAAGAAAGTTATTTCAATATTTTTTATATTGACATGTTTAATAAAACATTGAACTGCATTAAAACAGAACTATTATGAGGCTGCCAGAACTATATGTGCAGTCACCAACACCCATTTGACATCTCTGGACCAATAAGAAAATAGCATTTACCAAAGTCATGGTGTAAAGCAAAATATAGTATAGTGAGCATGTGGTCACCTTGAGCATTAGAGTTGATTTTCCAGAGGGAATCAAAAAATGGTGAAGTCCATTAAAGTGATGTCCTTTTTAGCAAAGTGTGTCTCCTCACACTAGGCCTCAGCTGCTGGTCCTGGTCAGTGTGGATGAAGAGCAGAACATGGAGCAACCACGGCTGCTGTCCCTGACCTGCCAGCTTAAGGCCGGCAAGGGCCTCACCATTGTAGGAACTGCACTGGAGGGCACGTTCCTCAACAACTACCCCCAGGCACAGCGGGCAGAACAGGTCAGCACCATGAATACTCCACTGCTTGGACACAAATGCTCATTTAAAAATGCAAAAGCAATTAAAGCTTGTACCGTGATTACATCTGTAACTTGGGTCCTCTTAGTCTTTGCGGAAGATGATGGAGATGGAGAGGGTTAAGGGCTTCTGCAAGGCAGTCATCTCCTCCAACATCCGTGATGCCACGTCCCAGATGATCCAAGCGGTAGGACTGGGGGGCCTTCGGCACAATACTGTGCTTGTGAACTGGCCTCAGAACTGGAAGCAGTCTCAAAACCATCAGCCCTGGCGAAACTTTATCGGTAAGTCAAATAAGTGAGAAGAAGACGTTGAGTTCAATCTGAGAGAAACGGTGACGAGCCCTACAGGGAGGTAGCAGTCAGTAACAGAGCGTCACTCATGTGTGCAGAGCTGGTGAGGGAGACAACTGCGGGCCATCTCGCTCTTCTCGTGCCAAAAAACATCTGTGCTTTCCCGTCTAACGGGGAGCGCTTTGCTGAGGGATACATCGACGTCTGGTGGATCGTCCATGACGGAGGCATGCTGATGTTATTGCCCTTTCTCCTGCGCCAGCACAAGGTACTGACCTCCGACCTCGTCACTGTGGAGACGGTCGTCACTGCCTCGCTGTGTTTGTTTCCCTTAAGTGTGCGTGCCTGCAGACTGGCGATTCGGAAAGACGAGCGTGTTACGCATTTTGAGAGGGGTGACCTATGATTGGCCTCCAAACAGGTCTGGAAGAAGTGCAAGATGCGCATTTTTACTGTGGCCCAAATGGATGACAACAGCATCCAGATGAAGAATGATCTCATCACCTTCCTATATCATCTCCGTATTGACGCCGCAGTGGAAGTGGTGGAGATGGTAGGTGTACACCCATCGCTTTCGTTCTTAATCATCAGACAATGACCAACGTAGCTCAGTTCAGAATATGCTCTTATACGCACACCAGCCTTATGTCGACATGCAATAGTTCTATTTTAAGTGAAGTGTGAGATGGAGGTTTTACCTCCCTGCAAAACAACCCAAACAATTTATGCCCTTCATTAAAAATGTAAACAAGGAGTACACATTTTCCGACACAGTCTAAATATTGGAGTGAATTAATTTTTGATTGTTAAAATATCAGTATTTGGAAGAGTGGTGACAAGGTCTTTGCACGATTATACTTCATATGATGAAAATTGATAGAGTGACACTTGAAATCAGTGGTGTCCTCTTTAAAACTATAAGCTCCTGTGTTAACCATGGCCTCTCTTTCATCAGCAAGACAGTGACATATCAGCCTACACCTATGAGAAGACGCTGGTAATGGAGCAACGCTCACAGATCCTCAAAAAGATGCATCTCACCAAAACTGAGCGCGAGAGAGAAGTAGGACATCCTTCAATTTGCATTTTTGCAATTAAATAAATACACATTTATCTTGCAGATGTTTTTATCCAAAGCAACATACAGTTTCTTTAAATTGAGAGCAGGATCAAACAGGAGTCTTTGGGGGTTAGGGGCCTTGCTCCAGGGCCCAATGGGGAAATAACATTTAAGAAACTGGTAAAGAAAGAAACTTTGGAGTGTTTCAGTTAATTCAGTTGTGACCAGTTCTAAATGCATTTGTAATTTGCAAATGCAAACACAAGTGTTATATGCAGTTTTAAAATAAAGGGCACTTATCAGATCCAGTATAAACTTTTACCGGATTGTAGTACAGAACATACTTGCAGAATGAAAGGATGGGTCCTGCCACAGTCCCTTCAAGATTTAGTGATTCTGTGATCACAGAGAATAACAGCAAAACTAGCAAACGCCACATTAGTTTCTTGACTCTGCAGTAAAATTACTGCTGAAGACCATGCAAAGCAGCCCCCAAATGTTTTGCTGTCTGTCAAGTTGACGCATGAACACAGCACAACACAGCACAGCACAGCACAGCACAGATGAAAAAAATTTCCACAGCCAGTCTTTACATGATACAAAAATTTCACAGATCAGTAAAATGCCTCTGGGGCGGGTAGCCAGTGAATTCCATAAAGTTAACCGCTTCCATTTTTCTGAACAGAACTTGTAATTTTTAATATGTAATTAGTTTTGAAAATTAACTAAGCAAAACTCCCAGCATTCCGCAGATCAGGGGTCAGGAACCTATATATTTCTGCATTAATTAGAAGAATGGACATATTAAAATCATCTGATCGTCGTTGTTTTGTGATCCCTCTTCAACTCAGCATTATGTGAATTACACTAATTCTTTTCTCAGATCCAGAGCATCACCGACGTTTCCCGGGGATCCATCCGTCGTAAAAACCCAGTCGGCGTAGGTGCCCAGCCGGCCGCGAAGGAGGAGAAGCCCGGGGCCAGCAATGAGAAACCAGAGGAGGAGGTAACTTTTTTTCCCTCCAGGACCTCTCCCCCCCTCCCTGAACATGAGCAGCCCCATAATAATGGAGCTGGGGTCTCTTTGTGCATGCAGCATTTCAATCTGCCATTAGCTTTCTCACGCTCGGATGAGGGCGATATTCCAAAAGCTTCATTCAGATCTTGTGTATATTCCCCTCTTCCCTTTCTTTGGCAAAATAGATGCATCTTATTGACAACAAGAATTCCACACCAACCCCAACCAGCCCAGTGTCCCCTGCTGAGGGCCCTGAAGCCTCAGGGGACAAGGGCCACATGACGTGGACAGAGAAATGTGACGGAATCAAGGACCAGCCACCAGTAAACGTCCCGGAGGGAATCAAGGACCTCTTCAACATGAAACCGTGAGTCTGCCGCCTGTCTCACGTCAGCTCTTATCCTCAAATATGTTGCTTAGCAAATCAAAATTCTATCAAAGTATTGCATTAAACTATTTCGGAAGGAACATCAGGGTTTCCACTAAAGTTAAAATGAGTTTCAAAAGAGAACACATTTCACCCTATATGCAATTCCATTCATTTATATGACTCATGTGGAGTTGCTTATTTCTGATCTTCTCCTTAACATGCTTCAGAGAATGGGAGAATCTGTGAGTAAATATACTCCTTATATAATATTGTAATCATTGCAGTGTCATTTAATAGCTGATAGTTAACATAACATTTTCCCTTACTTCGTCTTTTTTTTATCACCATATCAGGAACCAGTCCAATGTGAGACGTATGCACACTGCACTCAAACTGAATGAGGTCATTGTGAATAAGTCCAAAGAAGCAAAGCTTGTTCTGCTTAATATGCCTGGTCCACCCAAGAACCGTACAGGTGATGAGAACTGTATCCTTTCCTCAGTCAATGGCATGGCAAAGCTCCCGTGGCTGTGAATGATCCCATTGCTTGGTGGACAGGGTGAAGTATGGTCATTTATTCCATGAAAGGTGATTGGGCAAGTGACTTCTACAGGTCAGACTGCTGGAGCTATGTCGACGGCATGGTGGGAGTTCTGCAGTGGTGGGATTTGCATCATCCCACTACTGTGTGGAGAATCAGTCAGCAATAAGACTTCTTTCTATCACTGGCTACCCTGCTGAAAAAATCAGTTCGACCAGGTTAAGCTGGATAAACTGTTTGACCAATTTATTATAATTGACCAGCTTTAGGCATGTTTCCACATGATGGTTTGTTGATTTAGCTGGTTATAACGGCATGACCAGCTAAATAGACTGCCCGCACCAGTATGACCAACTGGTGACTCACCCAGTTAAACCATCAAAGAGCAGCAAGAGCTGGGAAATTACCATCTAAGACCATCTTAGACCAGCTAAAACTAGCTGTCAGCATAAGCTGTTTTTTTCAGCAGGGTAATGTTTAAAGATCCACATTTGATCCTATCAATAGCTGTCAAGAAAAGAAATCACTACTTTCTTGTCTTAGTGCTGTGCTGGGTGTGAATTTTAGGTTCTAGGTTTTGTGTGTGATGACTTCAGATCAGCTTCTGGAGACAATGTTTGAGCACCTTAACAGCATTTCCCTTTCAGACATGGAGTTCCTCGAGGTCCTGACTGAAGGCTTAAATCGAGTCCTCCTTGTGCGTGGTGGTGGACGTGAAGTCATCACCATTTACTCCTGAGTGATGTGACTCACCACTGCCCCTAGCTGTTGCACAGATGGGGCCTGAGTTCTAATGGACACTACCCATACCATAGCAATAGTCCTGTTACCCCCACCCCCATGCGCCAAATGACTTTGCACTAAATATCTACCCCTTATACGTACCACTACATTAGGAAAAAAAACATCTTGTCTGAATTTATTCATTTTATTTTCAGCGTAAGTGAAGAGCTGGCTGATGAATTGCTGATTAGTGTTGCTCTCTTGGTTTACTTACATGCTTAGGTTTACCCAGCATCTATCTGACGCACACAAATACCAGTACAATCTCATCTGACACAGATAATGTTTCCTTCTTTAAGAAACTAGCTATTCTTGGTTTTTACTATTGCTATTGCTAAAGGAGAGAACAGAAGCACTAGGCAGAGCTATAGGAATATTAGAAGACACTCTGTCCTTGGCTGCACTGTATTGATTTGTGAGGTGACATTGGGTGTTGTAGACCAATCTGTGAATAAAATGGCCATCAGTTAATGTGGTAACAGCTGGAATGGAGCTTCAGCTGGATTGGATGGTTTCAACACTAGACATATTTGAAACAAGGCTTTGAAAATCTCTGCCTGAAGTAAGACCCTTTGACTGTACACAGTAATCCAGCCTGTGAGTTCAGTGTTATCTTCTGGAAAAATCTCAGTCAGCCATGTGCAGTATCTCTCAACATCCTGGGGCAACTTGTTCCTCCAAGTGCCGAACAGACCAGTGGAAACCAGTGCCCAACAAGGGGTGCTCTTGGTCTGGATTCTTACTGTGTCACTGCAGGAATGAAAAGGCAGTTTGTTGTGGCATTTTTGTGGGTTGCACCCACACCCTGCTGATTCTGTAGGGTGTCAGATAAAGGGATTTTGGATATTTTTCTGCATGGTCCGTTTTTCAAAATCCAAGTGTCACTGCAGGTTGAGGACTAGTAGGAATTTATAGAAACCCAGGGTGAAGAGAAAGCATGAAGATATAGGAAGCAAGTTGCGTTTCCACCGCTGTGGTATATGATGTAAACATTAGCATAGTGAATTCCTTGCTTTCAGTATGTTCTATTCAATAATGGACATACCTATTCTAGATTCGGCTGAAACACTTGAAGCCGAATACCTGAACAAAGTTTGAGTTTGCCGCCACAGTGCAGTTTGTGCTTGGCCACCGTTACCCGCTAATGCTTTACTCACCGTGAATTTTACAATGTGTTTACAATGCTTCTCCTTAGACACCTGACACTGTATAATCACACGCTCTCGTGCAATATTTAAAGACAATGATGTACAATAATACTGCTTTCTAAATTGTTAAATATACTTTTAAGAAAAAAAATATACCATATCTATAAATAATTGATATATTTTACATTTACCCTATTTTTGTTTTCTTTGGGTTTTCCTACTTCATCAAACACAGAAAAAAAATCACCACCTGCCAAATACAGATCTCCCCCGTGCCATATGGAAACAAAATATATCTTTTATAGTTACATTTTTTTTTTATAAAAGACAGAGAACCTAAAACTGACATGCAGCTGAAACATTAAGTACTCTTGTTTCAAAATAAACCAATTTACCTGCAATATATTTACTGAATGATCAAAAGTATCATTTAAAGATTTAATGTTTTTTTCCAGAACAGTAGCCAATTCAATAAGAAGTGCCCTGCAGTCAATTCCAAACATGACCTATTAATAGCTGGATGTATGGAATTAACCTAAATTATTTTCATATTCATATTCATGCTGTATTTGTGCAAAAGAAATGTGCAATAGTTGTGCTATGGACTTGCTGTGTTATTTATTTTTATATACAACTATTTTATATACAGTACATAGATTTCATATCTATAAGGGTATTATAAAGATGTGTTGACTTGAAAACTGAAAGTTACTGAAAGTTTTCTCTTGTAAAACATTCTGTCATTTTGGTTGCTTGTAGTAGAATTAGCAGTAGAGGTTACCTAGGACTATGAACACAAATGACTTATCAAATACATAATTCAATACATATTTCTGTGTATCTATACCAATTTTATGAAAAGACATTGAAATAGGCAAATTTGAAATGCTGCTATTTATTAATATTTACTTTATAAAACGTGAACTTTACACAAACAGATGTGTAATGATAGTTTACAAACCATCCAGGAGAATATACTGCTAAAACAGTGCATACCAGTGTCTATGACTATAGGGGATTGTCAGTTTCAGGGCTTTTTTCCAGATAGGGTGATGCTAGTCTACGGTTTGCTGTTGGTTGGCTTCTGTTATAGAAGCAGATCCTGCCTTTATAAAGAGGTTAAGCATTTTTCTGAATTGTTTTTGAGCAGTGAAATTTCCTGTCTGGTTTTAATAACAGAATAAATGAAGTTAATGGTTTGCCAAGTCCAAGCGATTTTATGAGACTTATCTGCATTTCAAGTATTTTTGGAAACTTTGAGCTAAATGACATTCATGGACAAATGCTATAATTGCAGAGACTAATTTTTAAAATCTTTAAATTGCTTTCTAATATGTATTGAATGCACTGCATTCTATCATGTTGTTAAATCTGCATGCTGTCATGTGCTCTTCGTATGTCTACATGTGCCGATGTGTTGCATGTGTTTGTACATGTGCTTTTACGGTACGTATATTCACTGGCACTCACACGTTTTCATGAGCACATTTCTACATATGTTGTCTTATTACGCATGCATCAAGATGCATTCATGTCTTGTATTGCACTCAAGCACTGTATATGCAATCTCAGCTTTGGCAGTCAACAGGGCACAATTACCATCATATAATTAGTTTATTGGCCAGAGCAAACTTAGCTCTTATTGCTCACTTTTCAACAAAGAAATTTGTGTTCACAAAAAGAGTGTAGAAGCATTGGACACAGATATTTGATTTTGGGAATCTGATGCATGATGAGGCTGTGTTTGACTGCATTGTGTGTGACTGAATGAGCAAACCACATTTTAGTTTATCATGAATTTGGTTTACAGTCAGGGGCGGCTCTCCCTTTTCAGGGGTCCTAGCCAAAGATTTATTTGGGCGCCCCTCCCTACCGAAAACAAAATGATCATAATTTCATTTCCTTCACAGCACAGATAATCAGGGGCCCTAAGCATATAGCTATAGCAGACCCTCTTTACAGTGTAATGTGGAAGTAAAGTTTAATGCAATGGTTGGCCAGTGTGTGAGAGCGATAGAATTATAGAGGATTGTTAGAGCCATAGATGATTAGGGTTAATTTTGACTACCACAGTAAACACTCCTGAAATACATAACATCTACTCTGCTTGTAAATGTAGCTTTGCTGGATGCTGCCCAGTTCGTACAAGCCTCAGACAACCTTTAAACACACCTGTTTAAATGAAGAGGTACTGTAATTAATATTATTTAACTCGTCGTAAAGTTTTAGGATGGGTGTGATTTTTAATTCACCGTTTTTTTTATGATTGTTCGGAATTCATTATGCTGCGACAATCACTTGCACAGAACATCCTCTACAGCCCAGCTAGCTACCTTTAATGATTTAATGACTGAAAGTAATGGGAAGAGGTGCGACAATTTTATGTAAGGATTCGCAGGCCACACAGGCAGGAGGTCTGGTGGCAGCAAACAATGTTAAATCAATCAGAATTCTGATCCAAAGCTGTAATCTAAACAGACAAAACGACGATTCTTGGAATACGGGGCATACTGTATTACCATATCATTAAACAGCAACTGTTCCTCTTACCGAACTGTGTGTGTCAATTCAGCCGTGGCACATGTGGTGTGTTGTTGAACAGCTATGTGAAAGTCAGAAACATCTATCTTCAGCACACTGCTCCTATAGATTTTGCACATTGGGCTATCAGCAGATTGTAGCTACCATTGCATTTTTAACAAAATACTACCTCATGATCAAGTGCTCTGGGAAGCACTTATGGTAAATACTGCTCTGACGATTATAACCCTCAAAACAACTGACTGAATTTGACCGTGGAGTCTACTTTAATCATACTTAAACTCTGCATTGCAACAGTCTCAGTGGTAGCATTGCATTCGTTAGATTAAGTTAAGGTATTAAGTGTAAAAAAAAAAAATGAGCGGCTACCCACAGATGAATGTAAACATACTACTAGTCACTTTTGTAAGAAAGTCAGAACCAGAAGCAGTTAAACATACGATGATGAGGGAAGGGGGTGTGTTTGTGAATCATCGTTTGTCAGGTAGAACCATTTTCTTTTCTGGTGGAATATTCTGTTGTAGCATTTGTGTTGTTTTCATGACTGACGTTTCGTTTTGTTGATAATATCAGCATGCATTATTGAATAAGGCTAAATTTCAAGCATGAATACAATACGCCATGTCATCTTTGGTATTTGCAGTGCCCATGAGATTTTACAGGATTTGTTTGACTTGTTTGGCAACTCAAACATTAGGATGTTTTATATGTGAAAGTTGAGACAGAGTCCATCCAACCTTCCCTTTTCTATGGCTGCGTATTCTATGCAGGATCATGGGCGTACAGAGCTTGCCCTGGAAGCTACGGGCATAAGGCACTGACAAAGACTCAGTATTTTTAAACATTGGTGAAATTATGATTTTATGTATCAACACAATGTATTAATAATTGATGAAAGAAAGGATAGTATAGTTGAATCTGTCGGTATACATGAAAGTACCAACTGCTAAAGGAAACCACTGCAGTTATTTGCGTGTTTTGTCATATGTTCCAGAACACAATATGTCATAAATTAGAATAACAGTCAGCATGTCTCAGATGAAGAATGACTTGCCTACCTTCAGGGGTGCCACTAGTGATTTTAGGCCCCATGAAAGCATATCATATTGGGTCCCCCAACCCAGACCAATTCAGCTATGCTCCAAATTTTTTTAAATCACCCGAAATCCGCCCCCCCACGCACCCTTTACGCCAAACTTGCCCTGTTTGTACAGCCAAGCCATCACAGAAGAGGTCATTTGTGTGCTGCCAGTATTATCCTAGCATGTCTCTAAATGTGGTTTACTTCCTGTTACTCTTTTAGTTTTAGCGAAGCACTGTTGCAATCTGATTGACTGCTGGGTTGCAGTTCTAGCATGACCTTAGTGTGTTTTCTTATGTACTGCACTTGCATTTATAGCATGACCTTGGTGTGATTTGTTAGCTGCTGTGATTGGATTTATAAACAAGGCGTTGGTGTGATTTTTCAGCTAATGTGGTGGCATTTATCGCGTTGCCCTGGTGTACTTTGTTAGCTGCTATGGTTGCATTTGTAGTATGGCACTGGTTTCGTTTGTTTGCTGGTACTGCTGTCCTTGCATGGCCCAGTTCTTTTTTGTTTTACTGCACCCTTGTAAGTAGTGGGTATATTCAAGTAACTGTTTAATGCAATGAACTTCATTTTATTTATTGTTTGTTCTTGTACTTTTCAATGATATGTAATACTTAGATTACCGTAGCCACAGGTTAACCGGTGATTCATGGGGCAAAAATTATGCAGAAGAAGAACTTTTCAGCAATATGCGAATTTATTGCTGTGAAAAAACTACAGATTTAGTCTAGCTACCTGCAAATAATACTGTGTTTTTACCAAAGAAAAACTGTGGTAAAAAATGGTGGATACATTTTATTGTGGCAAGGTCGAATAAATATGTAGCACAAGTCTCGGGGAAGGGTTAGGAATGGTTACAAATGGTTTGGGGTAAAAGCGATATATTGTTATATATCTGTCTTATAAATCATCTATTTTCTAAACCACACATCTATAGTAGAATGGAGGCAGATTAAAATGTCAATATTGTAAATGGTGTAATTTTTTTGTTTCACCTCGTTTTAAAGAAGTATCTGAAACATCCCTTTTATTTGTGACAATCTGTTTCCCTATTCCATGAGCCTACCAAACCAAACATATATTTACTACAGCAGACAACAGCAGACTCCTTTATAGGTCAAATGAATAAGGGTGTCTTGTTTTTTAACAAAATTAAACTTTTTGGCATCGATTCCAGAATGTAAGACATTGTATCATTCAGGTCAATTGTATCTGAGGATCCGAATTATATTGAGATGTCAACCAAGGTACCATTAGCAACATGGTAGTTACAGCTTGGTATCAAGTTTGCTAGCAAATTTTCTAGAAGATTTTTTGTCATTTTTTTGTTATTTCACAAAGAAATTTATGATAAACTTTTGAAAAAATTAACTGAAAGTTAAGGAAAAATTGTTTCAAAGATTTGAATGGTTTTAAATTGACCTGGCTTTAGATCTAGAACATCATTAGCTTAGAACATAAATTACTCATATTCAATATTATTAAAAAGAAAATATTTAAAAGAATAGCTATAATAGCTATGATCATAGTTATACAAATGCACCGGCCCCTTTATCCTGCCATTCCAGCGCACAGTGCATTTTGATTCAATTATCTCATAATGCCACTAGTCATTTTCGAAAATATGTATGTATTTGTGTATGCAACTAGAAGAAAGTATTCATGTACTTTGGAACATGAAGGCCCAATTGTCATACAAGTGGGTGAACTTAAATGGCCTACCAATATACATATGCTCAGCCGCAATAAACTAGTCAGTTTTCTCAGTATCTATATATACATGCAAATAGTATAAAGTTCCTCTCTTGTTTATATGGGTGGGTCTTGTTTATGTATGCCATTTCATCATTAAGATGTATTAGTCATGTGTCTGGTATCATACAAGGAAGCTTCATGCCAATCAAATTTATTGCACAATGTTTATCATCTGTGAATTTCAGCTATTAGATTGCTAATGCTAATTGATAATTTACATATATGTAAGTAGACTTTTTGTTCTTTTCAGTTCAAAACAAAAGTGCTTAAACAAACATAAACATAGACATATATGTAAATAATTATAAATACAAACATATAGAATTATAGTAATATATATAATATTTCATTTTAATGTGCTCTAAAAAGTATAGTTTCATAGGACACTGTAGAATAGATGTAGAAATATAATAATCATACATGTGAGTGATTTATGTTGATAGTATTATATTCTCTAATTTTCATTCTTGTCTTCTGGTAAACAGAATATGTTCTGGTGTTTCAGATTAGGCACTCATGCAATGGTGTGTGTGTGTGCGTGCGTGCGTGTGTGTGTTTACAAGAATGTGCGTATCCTTACACATGGGGAATAAGACAGGTACAGGGCAGGAATGTAAAAAATATTATATTAATACATTTCAAACTGAATTTTTTTGTGTCAGTGATGTCTAACATGTTGAAAATATAATTGTGTATTCTTTTATGTTTGATGATAATATACTATCAACAGAAAAAAGTCAGATGGTTTGTCTTTATATGAGATGCTTATGCAGTACTTATAGCATATATTCATCTTATAGCTAGTCCCTATTATTTTATTGGTTTGTCTTCACCAAATGCAATAAAAGAAATTTTGTTATATGTCTTGCCATGGCTATTATTATAAATAAATAACTGACATAACTCTTCTTGGACTTTGATATCTGTTGACCTTGAGAACAAAGGCAGTGGAGGAGACCAGAGTGGCCAAAGTGAGTGAATGTTATAGGTTGTATGACGCAGCCAGTACCTTAGCCGAAATGGAGTTCATTTATTCCACAAGTACTTTTATGTTGCCTTTTTGTGTCCTGCTCACCCTGCAAGTAAAGCAGAAGATTTTCTTCAGTTCCATGAGGAAAACAAATTAACATCCACATGCAGACATTCAATATGACTGAGTAATCTAACTGTGCACATTATGAAAAGAGATTTGGGTAAATATTCAAATTCTGCTCATCGCTTCCCTTATACTGTCTGAGGCTATTGAGTCACATGTTGCTAGCTAGTCAAATAGGAAAAAATGGAAATGGTTATTTAAAAAAGAGACAAGGAGAATTAGAATGTGAGCCTAGATGTATTTTCCAGTACATGGTTTCACTCCATCAGGGCCCCATAAAGTGGGGGAAAGCTAGAATGATCCCAAGGGCCCCTGGATTATAATCTGATTGATCTGGATTGGGGGTGCCATATAATATGCTTTCATGGGGCCCCTGCACTCCATCGTAGTGTATTTACCGGCCTAGGGTAGTCTGCTGCCAGCAAGCCCATTTCTTTGGACTGTAGGAGGGAATCAGCATACCTGGAGGGAACCTGAGTAGACATGGGGACAACCTGAAAATTGCACATGCATGCTGGAATCAGAATCACAAACCTTTTTCCCTGTTTTCTTAATCTTCTCTGAAAAGCACTAGAAAGATGTTAATATATGTGTGTGATTATACCAGTACATGTCAATAGACGTAAAGATTTGGTGCAGTATGACCTGTGAACCTGACCAATGGTAGGCCTGGACTTCATTTTACAGTGAAGGAGAGCAAAATTCTCCGAAACTCCCCCAAAACACATCACACAATTTAGTCTAGTCCAGTTAGGCCATATACATATATATATATGTTAAGAAACTTAAGAACTTACAGCACTTAAGAAAACTCTAAATTGTATTTTTAATTTTATTTAACGTTCTTGTTACCCGGGGTGCAAAAAACATTGGCGCTATATCTCAAAGGGAATTTTTAAAAAGAAACAAACAAAAATCATTTTAATATTAAAAAAATAAATAATAATTTTCGAGCTCTGGGAGGTTTGTTGTGATTCGCATGCCAAAAATTCATCGAAGATGGTGAAAAGGTTTTTATTTGGAGATTTGTTGAATTAAAAACGGAATGACCCTGTGAGTACACAATGGCCGATTTAGCTATTGCCCTGGGCAGCCCTACTGATCCGGGATCGGTATTGCAGGGCTGCGCAGCGCGAGGCTTCGCCCCTATGCGGCATCTCGGGAAACCCCTTATAGGTCAGTTTGCCGACGCCATTTTAGAAGAAGCGCGGGTCGCGCTGTGGGGCAAACTTTTAAACAATACGAGTGGACGTTCGAAACAATATCATATTAACCAGACAGGCAATATCAGTCTCCGAGAGCGTATGTGTTTCATTTCGTTCAAGACAGAAGTAACGAACTGAAGTTACCGTTTTATATTTTGTTTTGGAAAGCGGAAGAAAGGAACGATTGTCGACTGAGGCGGGCCTAGCTTGTCGATAAGCATCCGTAGAGAGCGTAACTACTTGTTGGGGGTCGATTAAAAGCTTGTCCGAGGTAATATTTTACATATAAAATGTTTTCGCTTAAGAAATTCCTGTGTATATTATTATAAGACTTTGCTTGAAATTTGGGCGCTAACTAGTGTCTTGAAAGTAGCGAGTAGCTAAATAGTCACCGAAAGCTATTTGACGCTGAAGGTGGCCTTAAAAACCACCAGCTAATTTATGTGTTATGTAACTAAGTGTAGCTTCATTATATTCGATGGTATCGGATTTTTTTTTTAAACCAACTTAGTATTATGGCACTGTAATATGCTAGCTGACTTGTTAGCTGCTCGGCGACTGTGCTAATTCAGCGGGTAATCTAGCTAATGGCGTATATGGGCGCTGCATATCATTGTTTATGTCGTGAAGTTTCCACGTATCAACCAGCTGGCTGGATAATCGCGAATGAGTTATGCGGCAAAACCGCAATTTCAGCCGCTGCTGCGGTTTTCCTTGTGCGCTGGATACTGGAACTAAAATCTTAGTGCTGTACCTAGTACTCGGCCATGATCGAGTTAGTGGAACTTGGCTAGAATAGTAAGGGTAACATCGGTATATACTAACGCTTTTTTTGTCTTTTTTTTACAAGTCGCGCGAGTTTCGTGAATATAATTATAGTCAAGTAGTTTAACCATTGATAAGAACTGCCGAGGAGTCTGAGCATTATCTATGGTGTAGGTGTGTAATCTGTTTCCGCGTCTTTTATTTCCTCTGCAGCCCGGAATAAAGACATTATGGCAGACGATTTTGATATTGAAGCGATGCTTGAGGCGCCCTATAAAAAGGTGGGTACATTCATCGGAGATGGGCTGGGATGGCTCACTTCGCGTTGCACCTCAGCGATTTCATACCCACATGTTTATTTTTTCCCGACTACTTTCCCTCCGTGGAGGCGTTCTGCAGTTCCAATTGAAGAATAAGAGGAAATGTACACTTTGTAGACTTTTCTGAAGATATTTAACCTTTTGTCTTATGCTAAAGCATTGGTTTTTTTTTCTTGTGAATTGTTGAAAAGTACTATTGAAATTATTCACTTTATTGATGTATTGTGGTCCTTTAGGTAAGAAGAGCCTTAACTTTGAACATCAAAAGCCAGTTACCACAAGGTGAATGAAGTGGAGGACAGGAATACTTAATCTAACAGGCTTAACACTGAGACAGTATTCAAATTTTGACTCGCCATACCTTTAGTCGCACCAGAACTTCCTGTGTTATATTTACTTATTGTGTAAAAATCTGTAATGTAGTATAATTATACTTTATGCGTGACTAAATCATTCTGCATTATATACGTTTTTTCCCCCCCTTTCTCAGCTTGTGACCAGTAACCGATTGTTTCAAAGCTCACTTTCGTAACGGGTAATTGTCCCTATTTCACAAAGAAATAAAATGCTGCTTTGGTGCTTTACATTTTTTTCCCTCTCAACATCACACACATGACGTTTAAATGTGAATACTGTCCTAATCTATTTGCAAGTTTTCTACAAGGGTTAAGTAGCCGTTTAGTACTTTGCATGCCATAACACTTTTTTATTTTATACCTTTAACTGAAGATTTTTCATGCTCATACTAGTTACTATTTTTGTTTCATCTTTATAAAAAAAACCTTTAAGTCACTTCCTAACAGGGGCCATCTCCATGCAAAAGTGTCATGGGGTTGGATTTTGTTTCTTGGGTATTCATTTATTGGGTCAACGTTACTAAGCAGTGTGAATCCCTGTTTGCTTCAGGGCGAGATGTGTGACAGAGGTGGCATCGAGCTCTTACAGTCTACGAACGAAAATGGGTGAAGATCACTGGAATGGCATCCACCACAGGAACTTGATTATTGGCTGGCTACTAGCTTGGCCACCTTGGTTTT
The DNA here is from genome assembly GCA_026780845.1 of Petrocephalus sullivani. Taxonomy (NCBI): domain Eukaryota; kingdom Metazoa; phylum Chordata; class Actinopteri; order Osteoglossiformes; family Mormyridae; genus Petrocephalus; species Petrocephalus sullivani. The sequence continues at coordinate 10,229,192 of JAODKM010000099.1, read as the reverse complement.
AGGCAAAGATAGCCTTGGTACTGATTAGGAGAGGCTGTGTTGCTAGCCACTAAACACGATCCCGTATAGCTTAAAAATCGGTAATTTTCCCGACAAATACTTGAAAGTCCAAAGGGGTTGTTTATTATTACAAATTTATTGAAAGGAAGGGGGAAAATTGCACCTGGATGTCTGTAAAAGACCCGATTTCAAGTCTTAAACTTTCATTGCATGAATATTTAGTAAATGATGTTCATTTTCTTTTGTTCCCATCCCCCTTTACCCTGGTGGCTTGTCTATAAAATCTTCGTCTTCATGGTGTTCTCCTGTCGACCCTGCTTAGGATGAGGTCAAGCCTGCTAATACCAATGGCCACGAGGAACGCAGTAAAAAGTGAGTTCAGCTTAAAGCATTTACTTTGTTTTATTATGTCTTGGGTTTTACTGGTCTGAGGCCTTACTTTTTGTTGTGAGGTTTTCATTTGCCTTTGTCATTTCAGCTATTTTAAGATATGTGAACTAGGGGTAGGTGGGGGGGGGGGTCAACTCCATTACAAATTGCTGTTTAAGGTAACTATTTTTAGATCACCGTGAGACATCAAAATGTTAAAATCACTTTAAACATAATTAGTGTAATTGTTGTAATTCTTATTTGTTACTGCTATATTTTTGACCAGTTGTACATGGTCCAATATTAAGAGACCAACATGTGCAAGTCTGGCACCATGCAATCATGAATAAGCAATTGTTTAGTCTTTCCAGCACTCTTAGTTTCAGAATTTGGGCAAACTTTGGATTCTATGAAATAAACAGACACCTGAACATGAGTATGGCATCTTTCCAAATACCACCCAGAGTTGGATGACAGCAAACTCGTGGCCACGTGTGCAAGTAGAGGGTTCTTCTATAGCTTATGCTGATGTTTAGAAGTCTGGGTCAGACAATGGCCAATATATAGGCTGCCGATTTTAAAATGATTTTTTGGCTGATAATTGGACGTTTTCCCCCCTACTTGCATGCTAAAAATCACACTAATAACACAAGATACACAAAATGTATAAATTTAGAACATATGGGTAAACTTAAATTATAAACTTAACTTAAATGGTGCACGAAACTTCTGTCAGAATCAGTGATGGTTTTAATACCCATCCTTAACATTACATGTAAGCTACAACTGGTTGAAGGCTAGCTGTCATTACGCCAGTTCCCGACTATTCACATTTTCTTTCAAAGCCACACTTCATAGAAAACCAGTTAAATATATAGTTCTTTGAAAGATCAGGGGCTGGTTGCACAAAATGCTTTAAGTTTTCCCCTTAAGTACTTAAAATTTAATTTCTCCTTAGCTTGGGTGATTTATTTAAGGGTGTTGCTCAGAACCCATTAAAAGGTTTCCTTAGTTAAGGAAATGCCTTAAGGGATTTACGACAGTAAAATTGTACAGTTTCTGCAGGTTTTTTGCCTGCAATTGTGCTTGTTCATTATACCCATTATTGCCTCCAGTGTTAATTTTGTTGACACAGATGTTTACGAGAATAAGGCCTGACAAAGGTTTTTGCATGACGAAGTGGGTTAACAAAACCTGAGCTGATGGATTTATTTTTGTATCTCAGATCCATTTGAATGCATTCCTGAATACTGTTCTGCATGTGTCTATGTATTTCTGCATTGGAAAATTAGATCAATAACCAATATACTTGCCGCTTTTTTTTTTTTTGCTGGTGTCGATGGTGAAACTTACCAGTGTTAGCCAGATTAAATAATGAATTATACTATAAAAAAATGTCCTGGCCCATATAAATAAAATTATAAATCGACTGCCGGTCAAATCTATAATAATATAATATATTATTATTATTATTATTATTATTATTATCTCGGGATAGCCATGTTGCGGCTAAGGTACAGTCAGAGGTACCTTAAGATACTCTTGTGCGGCCGCTAAGAGAACTTTAAGGGATTCCTTAAGTACAAGATAAAGATAACAAGAAACTTAAATACTTAAGTGAACATTTTAAGGAAACCTTAAGAATGTTTTGTGCAACTGACTTTAATGAAACCCTAACTTGGACTTGAATCTTAACTTACTGTATTTTGTGCACCCGGCCCCAGAATTTAAGCCATATCGTTTTCTCCCAGGACTCTTGTTCTGGCTGGGGTCGTGCACAAGCGGGAGCATGTGTCACATGTTCCACAGCAACAATAACACTGGGCTGCCCACAGACGTGCCCATCTGTAATTCGGCATACTACACCCGGACATCTGCCGATGTTGATAGATTTTTTAAAAATGACAAATCGACCGACTGATATATCAGTCGACCTCTATGTGCAAGGCAACAAACCCTTGACACTTCAAATCTTTCAATGCTGCAGTGACGGAGCTAAATAAGTCCGTTTCCCATTTTGTTTACATGATATTCTGTAGAAAACTCCACTTTGTAACATCTGTGACATAATTGACTTTTTGTAACTGCAAACTTTCTTTATACCTTGCTTGGTCTCTGTAGTATACATGTATAGCATACAAATTTGGCATATCCTTATTCTTAATAAATTTGTTTAGCAGCCCATGCCACATGTGACTTGGCGTGCCATTGAAGTAATACGCCCCAAAGTCACTGTAAACAAAGTGACCGCTCAGCAGCCACAATGTCTTTTAGAACAGGACACATTGTGGTTAAACTAGGTAAAAAGACGGTGGTAGTGTGGCAGTACCTTTTTGCAGTTTATAAAATGAAATGAAAATTTTATTTCATTTTTAATTTACTTATTTTTCTTATTTTTATGTGTATATATATTTTTTTTATTGTTTCCCTTTCAGTTTTTGTTTATGATGACAGTGGGCCCAACAAACATCACCACCCACACTGGTACCATCATTCAGAATTAGAATAAGCCCAGATTGTAGCCTAAACATTTTCTCAAACCCTTATGGTGCTTTTCCACTGCATAGTACGGCACGACACGGTTCAGTACAGCTCACTTTGGTTTGGCTCAGTTCGGCTCGGTTTGC
>JAODKM010000099.1:10201098-10213068 GCA_026780845.1 Petrocephalus sullivani | reverse complement strand
TGGAAATCTAAGTAGATGACATCATAGGCCTTCTTATCATCAACTTCCTGAGTAGCTACCTCAAAAAACTCCAGCAGTATGTGAAAGGGAGGTAGAGAAGTCAGCCTGGAGAGGGCCAGCAACAGAAGTTCGTTTCTTTATCATCGACATTCTTACCAAGTCATTTATAAATGTCTGCCATACTTTGATTGCATTTAAATACTTAAACTAAATTGCTTCTGTAAAACATCCATGCTAAAACATCAGGTTTTTCTAACTGGAGAATCACTGTTTTTGGGTAACTGTTTGCAGGAAGCCTGAAACAACACTTCTCTGTGTGTCAGTTTAATATATATGAATTAAATTTATAGGAAACAGTCAATCAATATTTTTAGTCTAAAAGTGGTTAATCTAAAGTAAAAGCACTGTTAAAGGAGTGAGGTGAATTGATCATCTGCTAAACTATTAGCCCGTCAGACACGTGGAATTGAGTACTGAAAAGTAATGGGTTTCAGTCACTGATTATTTGAGACAAATCATATGCAGTTAAAAATGTGTTTTTTGGGGGGTCCATACTGTCCATAAATCAGTTTTAACTGCTTATCCTTTTCAGGGCACCAAGCAGCCACAGGGCACACACACCTCAACATGTTTTTGGCTGGGGGGGGACCAGAGACCCCAGAGGAAACCCCTGCACCACATTCAAACACCACACACTTGGGACTCAGACGATGGTCGCAGAGGTGTGAGGCAACAGTGCTAACCACCGCACCACCATGCTTAAATCGCACGTCTAAATTACTTTTACAGCTTAAATGACCTGTTTATTCCACTGAGTTCTCCTTCAAGTACCCCTGTTAGCTTCAAGTACAGATGCGAATTCTCAATCCCAAGTGGGTCTTTCAGTCTAATTCAGTTTGCACAATAGGACAGAAATATGAACAAACAGTACTACCCACAAGTTCGGTACAGATCATTTTGGAAGGTAAGTTCTTACACCACAAATCTAATTTACAGACCTATTAGTGAATATTACTGTGCAGCTATGGTCATGGAGATTTACAACTTACATTTAAGTTTATATCTAAACGCACAGCTTTATATGTACACATTTTACATATACATACATTTTCAAAATTGGCCTTTGCTTCCTCGTATCTGAATTTGTTGGCTGCGTTTACCACAAACATCAAAAACGCATGTAATGTGATACGCGGCAACGCAACGTAACTCCACGAGAAATAGCATTTATTTTTATATAGAGATTTGTATCTGAAAGCCTATCTGATAGTATTTCTGTTCAGAGTACAACATATTTTACATGCATTTATAATTAGGAACTTAAGTAAAAAGTGCGAGAAAAGAGAGAAGGGCATTTCGGAGGCAGCCACCATTGTAAGCTTTTAATTTCTGCTCCTGTAAGATCCTGTTGCTATGAATAGTTATAACGGTGCTGTATGTTATTCCATTATAAAAACTTAGCTTTTAACATTAAAAGCGCTGGGGCGGTTTGCAAACCCTGCAGACTATTTGCAGGTTAATAAAACTGTTACATACATGTGTGTGCGCAGGCTTGTCTCGTATTCTCTCTCTCTCTCTCACACACACACACACACACACACACTAACGCGCTTCAGCAAGGCGGCTTATTTTACGTTGAACACTTCCACACTTAAATCTGTATCGTGCGTAAAAACACCGCAAAAAAGCAAACTACTCCCATAAAGCATGGATTACTGTAAACGTATCAGATTTAAAGACATGGTTTTATGCACACCTTTTCCCGGAAGCTGCCACCCGCATAAGATGCACCGCGGGCCGGCTTCCCGGTCGTCAGGTTACCGCTGCGCTCCAGGGCTCCAGCCCCGTAGCCCCGGTCGCCAAACGGCCATGTCCCCCAGGCAGACAGCCTAGGCTCGGGCGAAATCTTATTTGCGGGGTTACCGTAATACCACCGCGACTATGCAGCCCCCTCACCTCCCCCGTGTCACACATCTGCCGCCCTGAAATCAATATGCCCACGGTATGCGATATTCCACTTCTAGTCCTGGTGCACAAAAGGTTGCCAACTGCTTTATCACTTGTTTTACGTTTAAAATATGAGCAATGCCGCGGATACATGCTAGACCGCTATATGGCGCTCTGCCATCATCACACGCTCATTTGTAGTCAAGTCAAGCAGTGGTTTGCTAGTTTTTCTGTACCTTAAGCACGGTTGTACAAGGACTCCTGATGCACTCTTTTATTCGTTTTCAGTGATAATACAGCTTACCATTGCCTTGATTTCATGCATTTGATCACCATCAATTTCACCATCTAGTCCCAGTCTGCTGCCCTTTTTCTGCGACCACCTCTATGCTGAATGCACCAATAAACCTGGCTGTGATGGCGCTGGAGCGCTCGGCAGCCATCTGTTTCTCCTCCTTGCAGCATTCCCAGATCTGCAGTCTCTGGAGAACATACCTCACCATCAGGCTGATTTGGGTGATCGGAGCTACCCCCCACCCACCACAGATCTTTCTCGCCCTAACAATGGAGGATCACAGTTTCTTCCAGAGCTCCATCTTATGCATCAATGAGAGTTTGTTGAGAACCACAATTCAGATGGATGCCTACCTTTCTCCTATACTTAGTGACTGCATGCTTGCCACTGGTTTGGAGAGTCATCGTTTACATGTTTAAGGATAGTCCTTGCAGCTGCAAGGCTGGTCAATTCCTCAAAAAAAGCCAGAAACGGTCCAACACTCCTACTGGGCATGCCAACTATCATACGTCCCATCTTTGAATGCATTGTTCCAGCCCTGCCTGCAAAAGTGTCAATTTCATAAAATTGGATTATACCCAGAGTCTTAAATCCCATTGTATATGGACTAAGCGATGATAACTTGAAGAAGCACCTGAAAGAACTTTACATGTAGGTGAAACCAGTCTTCCAAGCCAGGAATCTGCGCTTGAGAACATGCAGTACCCGTCACGTCAGAGCAGTGGGCCCATCACATGAGCATCTGCCTAATGACATGCAACTTGTAATTATGTCATACAGGGGAAAGGAAGCTCAAATGTTTAATTATAAAATGCATCAGAAAACGACATTCTAAACTGTCTTATTGAAAATGTGCCCGTTTTGCCTGTAAGCACACATGGCTTAATTTGTACAGGCAGACGTTCTTGTTGAGAGGCCGTAGTCCCGCTCCTCCTCTACCGGTGCCGGCCTTGCTGGCTGCAGGGTACCAGCCAGGGACCACAGCTCGTACATGGAGCGTTGGAGTGGTTGTGACATGCAATGGCAGGCTCAAGCCATACTTTTTAAATGGACTATAGCAAAATGCTAACAAATATTAGAATCCCAGCTGGAGAGCCACAGAGCAGGATACACTAAAAATGCTTAAAATGTGACGCGCTAGCAGAGGCGGTATGAGCACAATCACACGATGGACTAATACGTTTACCATACAATGCACATTTGAAAAGTCCAAGGACAATTAGGGAGATAAAACAGATCCATTTAAAGTGTTTTTAATGCACACAAAACTCCCCAGTTCAAACAAAAGTGAACAAAAACATTCTGCAAACAGTATGCTGGCTTTTCAATTACATTCTAAAGTCATTTCTCATCATTTGCCCAATGAACTGGCAATGCTTTGGTTTTCAAAAATTTCCTTCAATTTCCCCCTAAATCTAAACTTTCTCCATCAGGAAAGCTTCCATGCTGCAATTTCCATCAAAACACTGCAATGTTTTTCCGTGTTGCTCCGTTGTGCAGTTTATCTAGACAAAACGCAAACAGCAGCAGATTAGGCATGTCCCCAGAAAATGTTTTTACATGGTACAAGACTGATGAAGAGGTTTAGCATTCCTATATTTTCCATTGACAATGCCCATAATCCCATAACACACAAAAAAAACAACATAACATACACCATTCCACTACATTTGCCACTGAACATTTCCCTGCCTCTAAATGGGTCTGCAATTTCAACCTTAGTCATAGAGATTGTTGTATTGAGCACTGATTTGGGGATCAGTCCAATTTAAAATCGATTGATATTGTCATACCGATCCGACCTTACATGTTATGGTTTATACCACGGTTGGAGAACTGGCAGCATGCAGGCTATACTTGGCCCCCTTCACTCATTTATCAGCCTGCTTACTAGGCATATATTCAAAGTACGTTTTACAAATTAAAGAAATAATACTTTGAAATGAATATCAAGATGCTGTCTGACCACTAAGAGGAGCTAGAAACAATTACAAGTAGAAATGCAGAACACTAGGGATGAGCCAAACGTCTGGATGAAGAGTATCTGGTACCTAATGCGCCCCGTCCTAATTATCATTACTGGCAAATGCCTATTTGGATAGTCCATTTATGTTGCATGCTTCAAGCTGAATTTCCTCTCACTTAGGGATGGGTACCAATAGCTGGTTCCAAACAGCAGCCAGAGTTACAATAAGGTCCAGTATTATTGGTGCTGAACAAGTAAGTTTCAGCACACCAAGAGCGCCACAAAGTAAATGCTTGCAAAGTGACGGGCAGGAATTCCACTCTGGCATTCCTAGTTTTCTTCCAAAAATAGTTGCGGGGGGGGGGGGGGGGATGTTGGGTGTGTCTTCCATTTAGAATACAGTGAAGCACAATTTAAATTCAGTTTTGCAAACCACCAGAATTTCCCTGGAGACCATCAACGCTTTGCATGCGCATAGGAAACGGCGAAGACAAGGTGAGCCAAAACAAACGCTCGCTTCGCTCTCACGTGACAGGTGCGAGTGCCATTTTTACAGACTTTTCCCCTTCATACAGTAGGCAGATGAAGGCCTAGGCAGTCATGCGGTCATTTTTCCTCAAATGTGGTGTTATGGGGGGTGGGGACTTCCTCATTTAGTTTAAGTGTGATACTGAAACTGTACCATTATCGTGGCTGTAATAGGTATAAAGTTGCAGTATATAACAAAACCACCATATATAAATCTGCCACTGCACTGTTACAGAAGTAAGGATACATTATACACATTATGCAATTAAAATGACACTAATTAGTTCTTCATGTCAATAAAAACAAAAGAAAAAGCCCTAAATCGCGCTAGTTACACGGCCGAAACCTACCCAAAGTGCACATTACTTATTTGGGGAGATCTCCTTCGCCTGGTGAGCTTGGAGAACCGCCACCGCTTCGTCCACCTGAACAAAGAAAGGTGGATTAACACCTCTCAGCCAAAATCCATTCCCAGGAATAAAATCCCCGCCGCACCTTCGAATGCAGGGACTCCGGGGATTCGAGCATGTGCAGCAGCTCAGAGTTGTCAATCTCCAGCAACATGCCCGTTATCTTGCCAGCCAGCGAGGGGTGCAGAGCCTGGATCAGGGGGTACAGTCGCTCACCTGTGACCCAACCGCACCCAACAGTCAGCATATTTAAACGTTCGATTCACACCACCTACCCTCCGGCCCCAACAAGCACAATTCCTACAGGCTTCCATCTATGGGCAGCAGCACCTGTGTCGCCCCATAAGTCATTAGAAAACTTTGAATTTCAAACTTAGTCACCATTACACCATTTGAATTTTGCTGGTTTGCCAACAAGATGCACAACATCCTACAAATAGTGTGCCGCACGGTGTTTTTTTGCATGGCTGGCATCTCTATTGCATATAAAATTTCTATTCTTTAGCCAAAATACAGCAGGAATTCTTCCCCACTGAGGCACTGCAATTTAAGTTCCTTTACAGAATACAGCAAAATCGTTGGAATTAATCCAGACCTTGAATTAGCAGCCAACACCAAACTTGATATTCTAGTGTTTTTTAGACTCCGATAAAACAGAAAAAAGCTTTAAGCGAATTTACACAGTAGTGTTCATTATGTGCAACGCATGACCACCATTTTTAGAAACGATAAAAGGGCCAGGCTGCAGTAAAATGGGGTCCCGTTGGAAGTATAAAAGCCTCAGTACTATTTTGGAACAAGGACTCCTGTAGGGCCCAACTGCATTTTCATAAGACATGAGCAATGAATAATTTGCCAAAGATCCATGTGCTGTAGCTGCACTGAAGCTGTCTGAAGAGGCAATAGACACTTCACTCAGTAACAATTTCAAAGCATTTTCAGGTGTCGTTTCTTTAATACAGCTATAATGCAGTGTCATGTTACGACAAAAAGACAAAAATAATATCTATAGTATTAAAATGTCACCAATACTAACGTGATCTTTTAGGTCTAAAATATTCACACTAACAAATGACTAAGAAAATGTCTGGACTATGCCGGCATTCCATGTTACAGGTGCAGAGGACATTGCAAATGCAAAATTTACTTTTATACAACCGACCCAACAGTCCGTCTAGGAAGCAAATAAACCTTCTATAAGCAGCACATCAAATTTTATTCCAGTTAAACCTAATGTTAGCACGAGCATCTACTATTGAGTGAAGAAAGCTAAAAAAAAAAAAAAATTTCCATGCCAGGAATTAAACCTTAAAACTGCAAATTCAGTTGCTAGCAATGTTACCTTACGAAAAAGAAAAAAAAAAAAAAAAAAGTCTGCTTTTACCCAGCTAGATTGCCCCATTTTTTCAAATGCAAGCATAAACACAAGCAGGGCATCCCTTTACATACAAGACAGATACCACTGCTGAGCACATCAAAGTCCTAGGGTACATTTCCCAATCCCACTGGGCATCATGCTTACCTCTGTATAGAGGTAGGTTTGTTGAAGGCTCATACACACCTAAAAGCTGCTTCTGCTCCATCAAGGGTGCAGCAGCCAGCATGGAGGCTGTAAGGGGCTCTTGTCCATGAACGTGGACTGCAGGCTCCATCACCTACAGAACAGGTGCCCACACTACTCAGCGGTCACCTAGCCACCATTAGCTAAAACATACTAGCAATGCCAATAATGACCAATAGTTAGGGAGACAGGGAAGAGATGACAGCATTTATTAATACCAGCTTAACAATAAGACTTACAGGGGAGTCAACCAGGTCCCTACCTACCTGTTGTATAGTTGTCTGGCCCGGCAAGGCTATGACCTGCTGCACGTTCCGGACGCCTGAAGAATACTTGTACTGGCTGACACCGCGCATAGCCGCGGCAGGCATCGAAGTACGGCCCCCGACAGTTTGTGTGCCAATGTTGGCTGGAGACACCAATTGCCCATTATCAAAATTATTATTGAGAAGATTACAGTCAAAGAATAAGTGCAGTAAAAACAATACCTTTATTAAAACACTCAGAACAAAGATCAATCATGATTCCACTACCAATTCTGAGGTGGCTCTTATAAAAAATAACTTACATGAATAATGCCTGCACTATATAATTCACATAAAAACAACATAATTGTCCAAGCTTGTTTTTGCATAGTAGACAAAAAAAATAAGCATTAAGATGGTCTCACCAACTCTCTGCGTCTTGCTCATGCCTCGCGGTACCTGAGTTGAGGCCTGTTTTACCGTGCTAATGGGAGTTGAAGCGCGACGAGGAGGAGCAGCCCTCACAAACTGCGGCAGATATGGATCTGTCAGTAAGGGAAGACACCGTCAGCGCGTACCTAAGCACTAAACTCCGGACGAGAACCTCTACTTCCCCAGCCACATTCTCTAGACTGCTGACCTTGGGGCCTTGGAGGCTGGGCAGCCCAGCGGGGAGCAGCACGGATTGGGCTCATGGTGTTAGGGCCATAGAAAGAGCGGCTTTGAGGCTGAAAAGGTCCATAAGGCAGCATCATTGGAGTAGACAGACATGGTCCCAAGAAAATGTCACATGGCCACAGCATCGAATGCCTCAACTCTTATCCTAGGTCCCAAATAACCAGCTAACTATGTGGTGGCCCATATTCTGATGATAGCAGAAGGGATGGGTTTAAGTCTTCCAGTACTACAAGTGACTAGCGAACAAGCACCTGATCAGGATATGAAGACCACAAGCAGATTTTTGCTTCGTTTAAACAGCACCACATACCTGAGGCACGGCAGAAACGTAATACCCAGAAGACTGCTGGTAGGAGCCGACGGGGCCGGGCATGGCCCTCACACTGGCAAGCCGCTGCAGGTACTGGTTGGTGAGGATAGCCTTCCGCTCCTCCTTTCTCTGGGCCAGAGCCACATACAGCGGCTTCGTGCTGACGATGCGGCCGTTCATCTCAGTCACTGCTTTGGTGGCCTCCTCAGGGGACGAGAAGCACACAAAGCCGAAGCCTTTGCTGTGTCCCCCATCCATCATCACCTGCGAGAGAAGCCCACATTTATTTGTGAGAATCTACCAGAGGAGCTGGAGGTGCTCTCACACACACACGGGCCCCTAAAAGCTACACATTTCTTAAAATTCCGGGGAGAGTCCCCATTTTATTTGTCTCTGAGAGAAGATAAAACGACAGTTACTTTTGCACTTGTAATGGTGCCATAAGGGGCAAACTCCTTCCGCAGCCTCTCGTCATCTATGCTGTCATCCAAATTCTTGACGTACAAATTAACACCCTAGAGAATGAACACAAAGCATTTAGTTCTGTAAAGTGCAATAGCATCATACTTATTTAGATTTTCAAAAAAAACTGTAGATTGTACCGACTTAAATGCCCTCTAGCTCTAGCATTAAAAGCCATGAGCAGTACCTGATAACGATGGAGTCGTTCTTGTTTCATCTGTTCAAACCTCCGCTTTAGCTCTCCCTGTCGTTCCAGCCTCTTCTGGGCTCGTCCCACATAAATAACCCTCCCGCTCAGTTCCTTCCCATTCATCTGCTCCACTGCCTTCAGAGCAGAAGAGACATGAAATGCCTAATCTCCAGAAACACTGCATTTTTCAATAATTGCTCATTATTGATAATTACCATGCATTAAGAGCATGCAAAGCCAGTTTTTTTTAAAGACAGATTATATGGACAAAAGTATTGGGACACAACATTCAATCATTGAATTCAGACGTTTCACTCAGACCCATTGCCATTCATTTATAAAACCAAGAACCTAGCCATGCAGTCAGGTTTACAAACATTTGTGAAAGGATGGGTTATTCCAAACAGCTCAGTGAATTCAAGTGTGGTACAGTCATAGGATGCACCTTTGCAATAAGTGAGTTCATGAAATTTCTTCCCTGCTAGATATTCCAGTCAACTCAGTATTTTAGGAACAAAAGAAACTCAGCCACAACGTGGCAGACCACAGAGTAGCAGAGGGTTAAAAGCATTAAAATGTTGGATGGAGTGGCATGCTGCCACTGGGCTCTGGAGCAGTGGAAATGTGTTCTGTGGAGTGACAAATCACACTTCTGTCTAGCAGTCTGATGGACAGGACTGGCTCTGACAAATGCCAGGAGACTTACCTTGCATTGCGCCAACTATCAAGTTTGGTGGAGAAGGGATAATGGTACTGGGCCATTTTAGGCTCGGCTGCTTATTTCCAGGAAGGGATCTCTTAGCCCATTTAATCCCACTGGCAACAAGTGTTACCAACATAACCAACATGAAATTGGGGCGGGGAGGGGAATATAAAAAAAAAAAAAAAAAAAAAAAACATTTAGGGAGGTCTAAGGAGTGAAATGCATGCACTTATTTTGCAGGAAAAAAAATGGGATTAAATGGGTTAATGCTTCAGATTACCAAGATATTTTGAACAATTATATGCTTCCAACTTTATGGGAACAGTTTGGAGAAGGCCCTTTTCTGTTCCAGCATGACTATGCCCAAGGGCACAAAGCAAGATCCATAAAGATATGGTTGGAGGAGTTTGGTGTACAAAAACTTGACTGGTCCACACAGAGCCCTGACCTCAACTTCATCAAACACCTTTGAGATGAACTAGAATGGAGATTGCAAGCCAGGGCCTCGCGTTCGACATCAGCGTCTGAACACACAAATGCGCTTCTGGATGAATGGGTAAAAATTCTCAGAGACACTCCTTTGTGGAAAGCCTTCCTAGAAAAGAGGCAGCTGGCATAGTTGCAAAAAGTGCAAGAACTCCACACAGATGCCTATGGATTTAGAATGGGATGTTAACAGTTCCTGTAGGTGTAATGGCCATGTGCCCCAATACCTTTGCCCATACCATATGCCATTTCAGAGGTACGGCCACAACACTCCTCACCTCCATACCTTTTGGGCATCCTCGTGACTCTGGAAGTTGACAAAGCCAAACCCACGAGAGCGGCCGTGTTCATCCATCATCACACGCACACTGAGGGTCCTGCCTGCGAAGACCACAGGAGGACATCTTTAGGGCCGTTCGTCTGACAGCCCTTTGTTCCCCCCAGTTTAACTTAACTGCTCATAACTACTCTGATTGGCTTAAGTCACTTGTACAAAGCAGCTAAAAATGCTGGAAAGAATCGAGAAGGCCAAATTTAATCCTGATAATGAGTTTTGCTAGTTACCGTATTCAGAAAACACTTCCTTCAGCTTCTCATCATCCACATCGTCCCCAAAGTTCTTGACATAGACGTTGGTAAACTCCATAGCCTTAGCCCCAAACTCCGCCTCACGATCTTTTCGAGACTTGAAGCGGCCCACAAAACTGCAAATAAAAATCATTTAGACATCTGCTGCCAATTTTGTGTATGACATGAACAGAAAGAACAGGCCATATTTAACAAATGCCTTGGATAAATTAAGATAGATTGGCCAGCAGTCAGTTTGCTCACTGCTCCACCTGCTGGTCACATTTCAACTTCTGAATTTTCATACAGACACTATGCAGAACAGTGGCTTTAATGTCACATAGACAAAAACTGAGGAATAAATCACATGTCATCTAAAGTAAATGAGTGAGAAGCTCAAGTAGCTGTGTCTCATTGGTACGATGCTTAGATTCGTACAATGACTATTTCTCAGTGGCTGCAACCACAATCAGCCAGAGGAAGAGCGGGAGCTAGAAGCTGCTTTAAAAGGGGTCACCTTCATAACCAGTAAGAACAGACGGCATACATATTGAGGGCCATTTAACCGGCAGTAATGGGCTGCCACTTTAAAGCTTATATTACTTTACAGGTGCTAATTTAAAACATTAAATTTTCACACATGAAGTTATGTAGGGCGAAAAGAAAGGTTGCACTAACCCAAATTGGGACATCAAAACATTTTTTCCCAGGGAACATGAAACTGGTTCTGTTTTCCCTGATGTCAACTGTCTACCCCTCTCTAAGCTGTGCAAAAACAAAATGTTAACTGAAAATATTAGCTCTATCACAAAGACAGTGACAACTTGCGTTTTATAAAATCAAGACACTACCATTCACTTAGCTAGTCTATGCTGCTCAGGTGTTACACTGGCATTAACAATTGACGTAAATACACCACTCCAAATCATTCATCCAAAAATGGATGATAAAGTTCAAAAGATAATATTCCCAAATCTCAACAGACTTAAGATGCACTGAGCAAGCAAACTGCTGGTGAAGTTGGTTTTTACATACACTTTCCGATCATTGAGCAACATTCCATTCATGGTTTCAATGGCACGATTGGCCGCTTCTTGGGTCTCAAAATGAACAAAGCCATATCCTTTAGAGCCATTCTCATCACATACAACCTGGAAAACATCCATATTGCCTAGTCAAAAACAAATTAAGCAAATGTTGCTTGCAAAACCTATATTAAAATCAGAACTAGTTGACATAAAATAAGAAAATATACTTAATGTTTTGCCAGAAATGTTAGATATGAGAGAAGCATTTGAATTTAAAAAAAAAAGTATCAAATGTCACTGAAAATGGACAGACACTGGGAACTACAATTCTGTAACTACCTGAAATGTGAAAAGTAACTCAAAAGTACCTTGCAAGAAAGGATGTTTCCAAAAGCAGAAAAGGTATCAAATAAAGCCTTGTTATCAATAGACTCATCCATGTTCTTAATGAAGATGTTTCCAACACCAGACTTGCGCAGTCTAGGATCACGCTGAGACCACATAATCCTAATAGGTCGACCTTTGATGACCTCGTAGTTCATTGTGTCCAAAGCACACTCCGCTACAAAAAAGATGGGTGGGGGGGGGGGGGGG
>JAODKM010000099.1:10145032-10162455 GCA_026780845.1 Petrocephalus sullivani | reverse complement strand
GGGGGGGGGGGACCAGTCTAGGGGCTGGGCTATGGTGGCCATCCACCTCCGTCCATCACAAGAGCTCATACTGCCGCAGGTGCATCCGCTGGATGATGTCCCGACAGTCATTGAAGACGCGGCGGATGTTCTCCGTGTCCACGGCGCAGGTGAAGTGCGGGTAGCAGTAGTGTCTCCCATCGCCACTGGCGGTGCTGACCCTCTGAAAGGCGGCAGCACAACCATGGCCCGTCACTATCACATTTGCCTCAAGCCCACTTCTAGCTAGAGATTAGGCACCACTTAGAACATGCCACAGAGCCTCCGAAGAACTTACCAGGAACTCATCTCGAATGAAATACTTTGCCCTGGTGACTTGTGGGTCTTCTCCGGGTTCCGGCGTTGCTTTGTGGGAAACGGAGACAAACACAGACATTACACGGTGCCAGGTGCCAAGTAGCATAGCTCAAAACCAGCCATTCTACCCTCCAGTAGAATCATCTCTCAAGATGGTAAACTATGATACATAACATGCAGCATTTCAGATTTCTACATTTCGAGAATATCAGTGCTGAAGCACTGGGTTGCCGTAATTTGACTAGGCTGCTAAAACAGAATAGCATAAGGAGATATACAATAATGGGAGATGTACAAAAGTCTTCTGGCATTTGAGGTCTGACTGACACCTGAAGGCTTTAGAGTGGTTTAGACAATCCGTAGCTATCATAAAACAGATGAAGACAGAACATGCTGTCGTTTGTCAGACGTTCCCTTGTGTTACTGCATAAATCAGAGGGGGCTATCACCATCATCAGGTATGGTGTAGCGTGCAAATTCTGGGAAGTATTCGTCGATTTTGGATTTCCCCGCCAAAACCTTCTCAGCCAGCAGGTCCTGTTTGTTGAGGAACAGTATGACAGAAATGGTCCGTAGCCACCTAGAAAAAACAACAAATAAAGGCAAACTTTCAATGCTGGGAATATAGGGCTAATATGTATGTTTGAACATAATTTTGTGTGAGCATTTAGTGTGTCTGCACGGCCCTGCATGCGGCTACAGGCGATTCTGCATCTCTGTGTGAGCGCGCATTCGTGGGCGTGCATTTCTGGGTGTGCTTCGACATTTCTGGGCTACCTGTTGTTCCAGATATTCTTGAACAGGTTGAGAGCCTCTTGTAAGCGGTTGGTCTGATTGTCCTCCCGGATAACCATGTTGTAACTACTGCTGGCCACAACGAAAATAATGGCCGTCACATCTGAAAGGAACAAGCCATACAAAGACATAAGGGATGAGGAGTCTCACTCCATTCTAGGGACAAGCACACAGCCATGGAATTCTAGGGAGGGGGAACGTCCTTGAATCACTGATTAAATCAAGACCAAACCAACTATGAACTGACTCAAGTAGCCATATCACTTGTAACAAACTGAAGGCAACTCCTACAATTCAACTGTTCACTGTGCCCTCAGCACCAAGACCTCCACCCATTACCAACCAAACATGGCCACCAAACTCTTTTGTTAACTTGCTTATAAGGGGTAACAGACAGATTCTACCATTGAAACACTGGATCCACTTGCGTCGTTCATCTCTCTGTCCTCCCACGTCAAACATACTGTGGGAAAACAGCAAAGAGGTAAAGAGAATCAGCCAGCACCATAATGAAGGTGCCTCATCATGGCAGTCCCACTCAGTAGGCCAGACACTGCCCCAGCCCCCTGCTTGACTTACTGGAAATTAACCTTGTCCACCTGGAATCTTGTCTCAAAAATCCCAGAAGTAAGCACTCGACATCGCAGCAGGTCCTGAAAGAGAGATCAGGCACCGTTACCCACAGACCACACCATCTAGGGGGTAATGACGGCTAACACAGACACGTCTCACTTCTGCCACGTCGGCCGCATCCAGTAATGCTTCACACAGGACACCATTTAAAACAGACATACATCTTTTCACAATGACTCAGGCCTACAAAGATTTACGTACTTAAAACTTGTCCTGCGTTGTCTATCATTAAGCATTTATCGTTAAAGCCCTGAGCCACCACTCCAGCTTCCACAGTTGAAGTCAAAGATGAAAAACAGAACTTCACCTGATCTGTGGGAGTATAGTCGCTCTGCTTTACAATGTCAATCTTGTCTAAAAAGCTGGAACAAAAAAGGGAACAAAAATGCCACGTTAGCCTGGTAGCTAATGTAGGACCAGGGAATGGGCTAGTTAGCCAGTTTTTAATTTAGCCAATTCAACTAAATCTAGCCAATTATGCATTTTATTCTATTAATGTTGTTGCCCTTTATCAAAAGTATCCAAAAAGGACCAGACAGCACTACTTCCTCACATCGCCGGGGCTGGAGGATTGAATCCCCCAAACTGCTGTGTGTATGCAGTCGGCTTGTTCTGTACCCCAGCCTTCTGCCCTATGGGGCATGGGATAGGCTCCAGTCCCCCCGGTCCAACCATGTAATGGATAAGAGATTGGAAGATGGATGGATGGATGGATGGTTTGAATCATTAAAAAAATGGTTTTTTGCCTTTTAAGTCACAATACAGAAATGAACAAAATGACCCAAAAAAAAAAATCTAACTACTTTACATACCCCAACTAATTCATACTGCCCTTGACAACCGTTAGAGTGTGCAGCTATCCTTACCACAACAATGGAGCAGTGCTCATAGAAACAGCCTTACCACAACCTAAGCTGTTACACCCCTTTATGGAAGACCCATCTACGTTAACCTGCCTACAATCATTGCATTGGGGTGGCTAACAGCAGAAGGCTACCGTGTTTGCCATAGACTGATCAGTGTCCTATCAGAGTAATTATCTGGCAGTCCACAATCTACAAACCTAGCACCACTGAACTGGACAGCACAAACGCAAATCATCCCTGATGTCTTTTATTCATTGCCAGCTCAAAGGTTTAACCAACACTATAAAGCAACCTTTTACACATCTCTGCCTCTACATAAAGATTTTAAACTTTTCCAGACTAAAACAAAAGCAACCACTTAAGAGTCGAGCATACTTTCAGCTAGAAGATAGTAACCATACATCTTGCTCCTCTCTTTATGACAAACAGCTCACTCTTTGGCTGGGCCAGAACAAGTCAAAATACCCCAGAATACCAGTGTTTCCCCAGTCTGTAAATAAATCTCTCAGAATAACTCTGGCAAAGTAAAGACCGTAAAGTTGAGAAACTCCTTGCAGATCCTGCTTAATCTCAAGACGCCAAATACGCTGCAGGGCTGGATCTCTTCCCTAGGTGCACTCAATGAATATTGTACTTACTACTGAACCTATACCCTACAAAGCTCAAACAGGTGCCTAAACCTAATGTAACAATTTTTTCCATGGCAAACTGTGAATAACAGCAGTCTAAGTTCAATCTTTACTGCAGGTGTAAACAAGCATCCTTACAAGGGATTTGTAGGTTTTATTGAATGATGAAGTCCCCCATGTAAGAAGGAGCAGGAGGTACACATATTTGGACTTCATGACCATCATTTCTTTTTTTTTTGCAAGAGACATTCTGTTGTTTATGAGACACATTGTTCATGATATGTAAATCAAATAAAGCAAATAAAGTTAAAATACAAACAAAATATTATAGCCATTTACACAATAGCTAGTTTAAATATTTTCTACGAATCCATGGATATCTATATAATCTAACCTGTACCTATTAATATTTACTTTTTTTTACATATACAAATATAGAAGATGGAAAGAGTGGTTTGAGAGAGGGAGAGGACCGTCTGACATTACAGAACAACTTCAAAAATAGCTCCCTGGCCTCCAGCTTGGTTGCCATAGTGACAGAGCCAGAGGCACTATAAATAGACCATTGGCCACAAATCTTGTGTGATTGGTGTAGGGGCAAGGTAGGGAGAGGGAAGAACAGGAGGGGGAGGACAGAGGACCTTGACAATGAGCAAACAAATTGTAAACACACACCAAAATGGAATAAACACAGTACACCAAGAGGAACATTCCAGACTCCTCTTCACTGGTAGACTGATGAGTTCAAGAATACAAGAAAAGACATTACCCAGTATTTCCGAACTCCTGACTGGGGTGGGGTCACAAATGGCCCCACATAGGCTTTCTGTGGCGTCTACATGAACATCTCCATGCCTGGGTCACACAATGCACACGTACACCTGCTGTAATCATGCGTACTTACTACTGAGCACAGTCAATGAGCTGGTACTCGTTGGACCTCTCGAAGCACACCCGGACGCCTTCGTCCTGCCACAGTGATTTGGCATGTTCGTAGAACTCCTTAAGGGAAAGACAGAAAGATGACAGCTAGCAGACTCTGTCAAAATTCCCATCACACTTTAAAGTACTGTGCAAAATTTCACAAAAATGTCACAAAATTTAAAAACCACAAAAAAGGAAGCAATGAAAAGCAGTAAAAAGAGAATGCAATTCAAGTTTAAAACATATTAGTTAGAATGGGGCCCGGAACTTCACCAAAGACTTGAATGGTACTGTAGAGTACAGCGCAATGTAGGTACCCAACTAAAGGGTGGGACTTTGGAATGTCAAGGATGAGAATTTATCATAGTTTTGACTTTAGTGATAAGTATTTATTTTAACTTGTATAAAGTAACAACAATATATTATTTCACTGAGCCCTTTAGGCACCCAGCCCTCTATGGAAAATTGGCACCCCAAGTTTATTTCAGCAACTTTTCAGATATTGAATTCATACATGTTAGTTCTAATTACTCCTTTTTACAGCGAGCAAAAATCCAGTGCAGCTAATACAGCTTTTATTATTAAAATCATTGTTAAAAATAGTAAACATAGGATACAATGAAATATAACATAATTATGTATAAAATTTGAGTGGCACAGTGGAGAGAGCAGAGGGAAGAGGACAATGAGCAGAGCAGCTCTGCATGTTTACACAGACATGGACGACACTGTGCTTCACAACGACCATTCCACAGCAGATCACCTTTGCACTACATTTCAGGAAAGCTAAGGGAATGAAACGTGGCATTCTGCTCTCTATTGGTTTACTCTGGCCAACTCGCCTGTTCTGAGCAGACGTAAGTCACCATTTGATTCATTCATATTATATATACACACATATACATATATACACACACTTTACATTTATATAAAAGCTCATTAGCAGCTGATTATTCACTGTAGCTCATACCTTAAACTATCCTACTGGGGTAAGCAATAGCCATCAACCCGAATAAAATGATATGTCTACCTGTACTGTTGATGCCTTGCCACAAGGGGTAGCTACTGGGCCATCCATCACATATTGGCAGTTTTATGTGTACAATGAATGAGTGAACCTTCTTACACTCACCATTAAATTTTAATCAGTTGTATTTATATTTTAACACAAAGCATCTACACAAATTCTCATGTCAATTGTTTTTATATACCATAAGAATCTTCCACATTCATTGAAAAAGTTCTCTTGGGTACCAGGACATCTTACCGTCTACTGATTTGACTGACTTTTGAATCTAAAATTCCTATGTGGACCTATGAAATTTATCGTAAAAGATGGAGTTGCCAGTACCTATTGCCAGTTTCGAAATCCATTCCCTAATAGTCCTCATAATAGTAAAGTATTCACTGAAAATCATACTAAACTGTCAAAGCCCAGAAATAAAGCATGAATACTAATAAAATAAAAGAATAAAAATGAGCACAAAAACAAAAATATCTGAAATACAAAGATTTACAGCTGTTTCAACAAAAGAATTGGACCACTTCATCAGTTATATATATATATAAATAATATCACAAAGCACCCATGACAGAAGTCGGAATCGACTCTGCAATCAGGAAAACATCAGGAAACAGGACAAAAAGCACAGCCTCACTGCCGAAAACCCAAAGTCCAGGATCTCTTTACCGACGACGACCCGTAAGCTGAAGCACGCCACATGGTTTCATTTCCTCCTCACTCTAGCAAGCGCTACTCTGCCTTAGCCTAGGAGCACCGCTCATGTTGCAGAACAGACGATAAGACTCTAGGGCAGAGGGAATCACTGCACTACAGTTGCACACAAGTCAAGCCCACTGGGAGCTCTCTGGCTTATTAACCAAAAATCACTTCTAACAAGCAATGCGCTGGGACACACACACACACACCTCTTAAGCCCATTCAGTTAGACGTCCCCAGGGTAATATACCTACTAATTGCTGTCCCACAGCCCACATAAGTACTGGTCTCAAACGGCAATCCTCCAACTATTGTCTGCACCAAGGAGAAACAAACTGCCAGTGTTAAGACCTGCATTTCATGCTCGCGTCTATATTTCATTTCACTCCTTTAATCATATAATCCTGCAGAAACCTTAGGTATTACTTGGTATTGGGGCTGCAGGACATAATGGAAATGCAAGTAAAAGCATGCGACAAACATACAATTTTTATAAGGGGGAGCTACAACCAACTGTGTACAGGACACTGTGATGAAGCTCACTTATATGAATGCCCATAATTTCAAATCCTTTTAGGAACCACACCAAGCCAGATAATTTCATAAGGTGGAGGCCAATTTGGTAAGTATTTATGAAGGGGGGGGGGATCTTCAAGCTCTTCCTATGTTAATGTTTCTACCATATATATCACAGTTCATGACATAATCTGAACTTGAAATAAGAATGCATTTAAGTATGCAAGCCCTGTCCATTTCAACTTACTGCAGAGAGGTCTGTGAGAGTCACATCAACAGAGAACCACACCGAGGTGGTAAGCGAAAAAAACTACACACACTGCAGCAATAAATCTTCTGGAAAATGAAGGAAAGCCGGGCTAATGTTGGTCAGGCATCACTGTAATGCCACTATACATCCTAATACATCCAAACACATGTCGAAGAATGCTTGCACATTTCACCAATATAAAATATGAATTCCTCACTCATAACTAATCATACAGATATATTCCATTATTGGGTTAAAGGCCGATAAATGTCATCAGGATGTAGAAAGGGGGACACCAAAGCTCAAAGAGGACAATGAGCTCAGGTTTATGCCAGGCTTCCAGAAGCCCGTCCTTTAGCAACCCCCATGCCCGAGTCAGAAATCTACTCAACCAACCTCTTCATTTATGCCAATAAAGCACAACAATAGATTGCTTAATTAAAAGAGCAGGGATTCATTTAGCATATACTTTCATTTTTTTTTTTTTTCTAACTTTACATTCTGCAATGTAGCATATGCATAGGTCTCCCTCCGTACAGATGCCCATCTCTAACCATCACAAAATCGGCTACTCCACGCACCTCAATCATTCCCCCTTCCACTCATCTGGCCGAGCAGTTGCATGAAGTATATGTCTCTGATCCCAACACCCTTCAATTAACCATCATTCCCTTGACCAGCCAAACATCTCTATCAAACATTCTGGGCAATAAGATCACAGCAGAGACAAGTCAGAGCCCATCCTCCTCGCGTGCACCCGGCGAAGTAATGAGTGGCTCAGGCACAATCTCTCAGTTTGTTTCCAGCAAATTTAGGAGCCAGCACCTGTCACCACTAATGTGTGCAACTCAAACTTACCGGTGGAAATTCAAAGTCCTTTTGACTGGCTATGCTGAGAATGTATTGGATTCGGAACTGGTTCTCCGGACAGGCGAGTTGAACTGGTGGTACCAATGTGCTCATGGCTGTCACAATAGTCTGGGGGGAGTGAGAGCACAATGTCAGACTGCTTAAACAGAATAAACACTCTCTAACCTAAGCTGCTAATGTTAAACTGAGGTACCATGGTTAACCTATGGTACATGTTCTTTCCATACGACGGTCTGTCATTATATACCAGCTTACCTCTATAGCTTCTTTTATGTTATTTTTTATATCCTGAATTTTCTGCTTCTTCTCTCTGCAAAAAAAAGTAAAAAAAAAAAAAAATACACAATTGGTATAACTTTTCATAATCACACTGACCACAAGTATAAGTAAGCCAAGCATGAACTGCTTTACAGAAAATCAAGTCTCCTGTGATACAATTCCACAGGGCTACGGTGCCTACTGAGCACAGGACTGATGCATACTGACAAATTATTCAGGTTTAGGAGGACAGAATGCCTTTCAGATGGAAAAAAAAATCAAGGATGCCACTAAGTAACTTCTATCAACTTCTGCTTTATAAACAAGCTATTTGGAAATGTAAGCATAATGTCTTAAAATCCAGTAATATCTGACACAGTAAGAACATGTGTTTCTGCTTGAGGTGACACTGCATGTTAAACTGATAACTGAGGATAATTTTGGGGAGTGTGAGAGAACCACTGCATTCAGGCTAGTAATGGGACATCACAGAGGAGGTTGTAAGACACACCCCTGCCCCTGGCACACAGCTGGAGCTCCCCAAGATCAATCCAACTTCATCTTAAGAAGACATGGTAAAAACAACAAAATTTTAAGACTTAAGTTCTGTTTTATAATAGGATATATAATAGCCTGTTCAAACAATGTTTCAAATAAATGTAGAGAATGCTTCATGCCAAAAGAGGATCTTTGCCAATAAAATATATCTTACAGAATATTCTGATGAAAAACACATTATATATATAAAAATAATACATGGCATTAAACGCAATGCTACTATTCACTTTAGAATGTAAATATGGCTTTTACACAGTTCCGTCAGCTGCGTGTTTTTCAAGCAGTCACCTCCAGTGCAATACCGATTAGTCAGACCATACGACTTCTGCCATATCAGTAGAAATAAAGCTTACTCTGCATTGAAGCCATTCACATGCAGTATGCGCATCTGCTTAACTATGGTGCTCTTCCCAGACTCTCCAGCTCCTAAAGGCACAAGAAAAGGGGATTAAAAACACATCATATCTGCACTTACATCGCAGCCAGTGACAATATATAGAAACTCCAGAATTTAGTGCCATCTTTTTAAACAGACATCACATTTAATTGGGTGTTAGTAGACACAAAATAAGCAAAAAAAAAAAATTCCAACTAATTGCCAAGTAAACAAAATCGATCACAATTCTGGAAATGGAAAACACCATCCATCTAGCTCGTATGGGCTTATAGTTTGAGCTTCGAAGCAATGACAACTACCAACAACAAAAGAAAATGAAGGGACATGGACCAGGTTCTGGGAAGGCATCAAAGGCATCTTTGCATTTTTGTTGCCATTTTAATAACAGTAAATGTCTGAACGCTACAAAATGTAGCGACGCTATCAAGACTTAACTTTTTTTTTTTTATTTTCCCACCAGATGATTTAAACATAAATTAGGTCGTCACCCAAAAACTATAACTTGCCCACGATGACATCTTTAAAAAAAAATAAAAAATACTTTCAATTAAGAAACAGAAAATTACCATAATGGAAAGTTTATATTTGGCCTATTGACAGGACGTTACTGTTTCTTTAAAAAAAAAAAAAAAAAAAAAAAAAAAAACAGGCATGGTCAGTTGGATTTTATTTACTTAAGTCTCTTGAGCTGAGGAAACCAAGAACTGGTTGTCGAAACTAATGCATAATAGCTACTGTCTGAATTTATTCAAAATTCATAGCGTATTGAGTTTATTCAAAATCTGCGGCATTTTTTTTAATGCCATCCATTTCTGTCTTAGCTTTATCAATTTTTGCATAAAAATGAAAGATCTGAAAAAGCTTTAGGCCGTACATTGTTTCTTGGATACAATGGATTTGATAAGGTGTACCTGAACTATTGACCACTGAACAAAGTGAGTCAGTTGAACTAAGCATTAGTCAACTTAGCAATGAGCCAAACTAGCTGAACAGCAATGCTGGGGCACTTTTCCACTGCAGCAGGTACCATACTTTTGGTACCTCAAAGTTTTTGCGCTGGTTTCCACTGTCGTAAATACTGGACCTGACGCTAAATAAAAGCACAACGTGAGCCACGGCATTTTGTACAGAATTCTAAAAATGGCTGTAGTATACAGCTGGATGATGCTGGATATTAAATATAACATTACATGTTCTGCATATGCAGTTCTTACATTGCTTGTCAGCTACATTAAGATCAGACTTTTTCTTAATTTCAATTCTGTTTGGACATTATACCGCAGGGAGTTAGTTTCGCTAAAACATTTTTACTCTGGCATAGGGAAGGAATAAATAAATAAATAAATAACCTAACTCTGCTATTTTAATCATTATTCATTCTATAGATTATCCAATATACGTTTTTAAAATCAGTTTGAAAGTTTACCTCTGCTTCTTTAGTATGAGCACTGCATGAGTTCTCTGAAACAGTTAAAATTCTCATCCTTGCCACTTAAATGACTCCAAGACGGGTTTGTGAGTAATGTAAGTTAACTAATTTTTGCTTTATCAATACCTCAATATTTATTACAACAAAATCGTACCCAAAGTACCAAAGAAATACCCTAACTGGATTGGCACTTTTGGTACTTGAACTTTTGGTACTGGTACTCCACTGGAAGTCAATGTAAAAGCGAAAGTACTGTACGTGGTGCAGTGGAAAAGTGCCCAATGCTGTGGTGATAAAACAACAGGACTTACGATCAGAACAAATAGATGAACTGTAGACTCCTTAACTATTTCTGTTGGTACTGGGCCTAAATGTATTACCAATAAGATTACCGATCATTTATAGTTTTAAATTTCCCAGCAGTATCAATATGTTGGGATTTTGCATCACACCCAACAATATGTTGCACTTTCACTTTGTAGAACAGTGGCTGTGAGGCGTCCCGTCAAACACTTTTATCCAAAGCGATTAATAGTGTGAAATGTATGCATTAAATCAGTCAAGCGCTTTACTGTAGAGGTTCACTTTATGATAGTACGGCCCCTTCTGGAAACCCCTTCTCTACACAACAGCCCTGTAACCACTGCACAACCTGCCGCCCCAGCAATCCACCTGTATCAACAAAAGCTCTGTGAGCTGGCCTCAACAATGACATTTATCAAATGAGGAAATTGGGGGTGGTGGTGCTGAGTTTATCCAGGACACCCTTCACTGTACACGCTATCCGTTTCATAAGGTTAGGCTGCTATTTCCATACCTGACCCTCTTTATCATTTATTGAGCCAGAATGTATGAGTATTCACATCCAAACACAGGACAGCCGTCTTGTCTTTGGGGCTTTACTACATAAACTCACAGAATGAGCCCTACCATTGGCAAATCACCAGAAACTTATAAAGATCAGAACTGAAATGTCTACAACAGCACAGATAAACCTTGTTAAGCCACTACTCACAAGAAGCTCTTCCTGACTATTCTGCTATGTGTTGGACAGCATATGCATTACATGAACTACCACATATATATTTAGATTATTTAAAACCACAATCCTAAATAAACTGGGGTCACCAATATGATGCAGATAAGATAGAAAGGCTTTATATGCATCATAAACAAAAACAAAACTTGGGAAGCCATTCTGCCTTCCAAATTAGCAGTTGCTATTAAATGGTTCATCCATGAAACCGTTCTAAATGCGAAACGATCACGTTACAATCACACATAGTCAATACCATGTTAACAGGCATACCTAGCTGAAGAAACCGCCTGGAACGTTAATTTCCTCGCAAAAACAGCAAAATAAAGATTGTGGAGATCAGGCACCATCTTGCAATTATAAGTATGGTCTTACAGCAGCCGTAAAGAACTATCGAAAGCATGCTCGGGATGTAAATAAAAATAAAGCAGAAATGGTATTTAAAAGCAGGCTGGCGGCATGCAGGACACTCACCCAGCAGCAGCAGCCTGTGCGTGGCCCGGTAGATCTGCTTGTCTTTCTGTAGCTGCTTCTCTATCTTTTTGTTAGCCTCCCTCTGCGCCTTCTCCTCATTCCTCTGGTCTTCGGTCTTATTGCCCAAACAACCCATCTTCCCCTCCCCAAAAGGAAAAACGGTTCAGGGGGTGGGGGGGATTTTGGAAGGGGGGGAGAATAATAATAAAATAAAATAAATGAATGGCAAATAAATAAACAATCCCTCGTCTTCGCTCGGCCCACGGAATTAACACCCTGATAACGATTTGTCAAACATATCGCCTGCGAATGCGGCGGCCTGCGTGACAGCTGACGGCGGTTCGGTTCGGTTCGGCTCGGCTCGGTTCGCCGGCCGCCTTTTCCCGGGATGTGCCCGCTATTCCGCCCAGAAAGGCTGGCAGGACGGTGCCGATGACGACACCCGGGATGCCTTTTCGGGACCTCACACCCGGACACCCTTCATTACATATCCCCCGAGCGCACCGGCGATATCCGCCTTACAGTCCGGCTAGCGTGGCCGTTAGGGCGGCCCGCTGAAGGGTCCCGCTCGGATACCGCGGAATAAGGCGCCGGTCGCCGCGGGGAAGCCCCCGACTCGCCGTCCGGCTACGATAAACAGCCCCTGTTGGATCGGCGTATGTTTCTGATCATTTCCTTCCGAACCCGTCTTCCTCCACAGAGGCGGGCGGAGGGGGGGACAGTGAGATTACCTCCCGGGAATTAGTGACAGCCGCTAGATCCGCCCGTGCGCTCCTACACGCAGCAGTACGATGGCGTAGGTACGTCTGCGCCCTCAGCGCTACTCCATGTCAGAGCCGCGCCGCCGCGATGGCCGCCGCTCGCCGGGCTCCGGCCCGCTCCCGAAGGCCCCTGCGCCGCCCCAGTCCGTCAGCCTCGCGGCCCTGCGCGGCTCGCTCGCTCGCTGGCTCCGCGGCGTCTACGAGCGGCGCTCGGCGTCTCCCTGCCGGCCGCGGCCGGGGCCCGCTGTCAGCCTCCGCTTGGCGCTCATGTTCCGTGCCGACGGCAGATACTCGGGGCGCGTGCGGGCGGGCGGACGTGCGGCGGGACGGGGGACGGGCTCCGGGCCGACTGCGGGCCGTTCAGCTGAGAGCGGCGCGCGGGCGGGGGGGCGCAGGCGCCGCCCTTTTGGCCATTTCGCGTTTTTTTCCCCTTTCCTCGGGAGTCGCGCGCTGGGAAAGGCGAGGTGGGGTGGGGCCAACGGCGCTCGCGGAACCCTGGGAAGGAGCGGCGGCGGCGGCGGCACGTCACGTGACCGCGCGGGACGTCAGCGCGCCGGAAAGGGCGCGGGCCCGAGTGCGGCGCGCTCGAGTCCCACCTTAGCTACACTCCCTCTTTTAAATATAATTACGGCGCGGACATACTTGTCGTTTTACGTTTATCAGCTGGCTTGCTGATAACGATATTGTCACGCACGGCGGCACAGTGAGAAGTAACGCTGCCTCTGTGGTTCTAGGTTCGATGGCTGCCTCCACCGTGCAGCGTCTTCCACAGAGAAAGCCCTGCTGGGGTTTCTGAATTGCCCGATTTGCGTTTATGGTGAGCTGTGCCATGTGGTGCCATGGATCCTGTACTGGATATCCAATTGGATGGTAGCTGGGTGGGCTTCCTTCCTAGACTTTCAGATCTGATGTGGCTTAGATTCCTCTAAAGCAGTGTTTCCCAAACCAGTCCTTGGGGAACCAACCCTGCACAGTCCACGTTTTTGCTCCATCCCAGCTCCCAGCCAATCAGCAACACCCAATACCTGGTACAGGTGTATTGGGAGCTGAGAGGAAGCAAAGCGTGGATTGTCTGGGGTTCCCCGATGACTGGGTTGGGAAACACTGCGGTAGATGGAGGCCAATGGCTGACAAACTGGATTGGGTCAAATCTAAGCAAAATACAGCAGGAAACACTGTTCTTGTTTGCTGAAGATTTCAAACTTAAAAGAGAACATTTCTCACTTGGTTGCACTGTGAGGCAAAGCTACATCAGCGTGTCTCAGGAATGAGACGTATTTGAGTGGCTGTGTCAAATTGCTGTGATTATTATTAAAATGATTTAAAAGCTATTAAGAATTTGTTGGAAGATCCATAAGTGGCTTCCAAGTTTTATGTATCACATCTGCAATTGTACAGAGTAGTGAACCCCCCCCCCCCCCAGGTTTTCCTATAATGGTCCAGCAAAGGAGATATAAGCAGTGGCAGGGGTCCCGGTAAGCCTGTGCATTAAAGTGCATCTGATACTCAACGCACTTCACTGCACATTGTACTATCACTTGGCTCCAGGCTGTGAACAAGTTTACGAGACATAAGTATAACCTACATCCAGAATAAATAAATAGTAAACACTTTCCTGGTATAGTCTTCATGCTTTTACAATTTCAAACCCTAAAAGATGTGTATTGCTTTATTCAGTGATATTTAATATTTCCAGCAGTGTGACAGAGTATGACGCAGGTGTTTACCTTGTATGCAAGATTACCTCCATAGGTACTGGAGCATGGAAACGCCTTATTCTGCTCTCCCCGGCAGGCTGTGTTGCAGTTTGTCATGTCTGGGACTGTGGGTTTCAGTCTAGCCCTTCTTCTCCCACAGAATTGGGTGAGTTTGTGACACTGAATAGCCTTGTATGTGTGCGTGAGTCTGTCCCACGATGCGTTATGATCTTTAACTGGTCTTCATCATTTTATTATATAGTCCAGCCATTAATTTCATGGGATCGAGATCCTTGTG
Source organism: Petrocephalus sullivani (assembly GCA_026780845.1). Taxonomy (NCBI): domain Eukaryota; kingdom Metazoa; phylum Chordata; class Actinopteri; order Osteoglossiformes; family Mormyridae; genus Petrocephalus; species Petrocephalus sullivani. Next base: position 10,148,008 of record JAODKM010000099.1, on the reverse strand, counting down.
ATGCAAAGTAGGGCAGTAGATTTTGATGTTAGATTTTGCTTTATTTGGAAGATGGTGCAGCTCTTGCTCTCCAATGCTGCTTACACCTATACTTCAGCATTCACTAGAAGCTCAGCCTAGCTGCACTTACGCACAGCTGGCTCCTTCACAGCCGTATGTTATAATGTGCAATTTGCTTCACTTGTGTGTCACTTAGGACAAAAGCATTTGCTGAGTAAAATGTAAAATAAATAGAGGAAAATGTAAAATGGATGGATACATAATGTATTAGTAAAATGTAAACATTACAAAGCATTAAAGTCTTTTTACATGAATATTAAAGAAGCATCTTTTGACAGTTTCTACAACAGTGAGTGAAAGAAGGAAATGCAAAGGTGAAGGAGATAGATAAGCATTGTTTTTTATACTATTTATCACAAATGCATTATAATTTCAGAATAGGTCATATAGAATTGTTGTATGACGTGAGTCTCCAAGAGCCAATACAAAAGAGATTCTGACTAAAATGCACAAAAAAATTATCCCATATCCCAGAAGTTATGGGTGCAAGGCAGGGAACAACCCAGGATAGGGCGCCAACTGTTTGCAGGGCACACTCACACACCATCCACACCTATGCATAAGCTAGAGACTCCAATTCACCTCAGCATGTTTTTGGACTGTGAGGTAAAACTGGGGTACCCAGAGAGAAACCCCATGCTGACACGGGGAGAACATGCAAACTCCACACCTATCGAACAAAGGCAGAGACTCAAACCCTAGTTCCAGAGGTGTGAGACAACGGTGATCACCAGTACACCATCATGGCACCCCAGAGTATATTCAACCACTTAAAATTTCTAGCAGAGGTCATCCACTTAAAATTAAGATTAGAGCTTACCATACTCCAATAGGACCTCAAGGTAATACCCATACTGTATATATTTAATTTAATTTATGATGGTCCACCATACAAGAAAAAAAAGCTGAACAATGTTACTGTGCCTGTGATCACTGTGTGGGTGATCGAAAGTGCTTATAAATGTTAAATACGAGATGAAAATTGTACTTTGTCATAAATGAGAAACATTTTCTCTAGTGAAAACAAAACTTGTTTTCAGTAAAGGAAACGTGTCTCAGTTGTGAAGCATAGAGCATAGTGAGTTGGTGTATCAAGGTTTGGGGTTACATTGCAGCCTTGGGAAGTTGATGGCTTGCAATCACTTTCTTATTGTAGCAGAAATTACAGTGTATCTGCTTGTGAGCTGAAACTTAACTGAAACTGAACCTAAACTGAAAATGTACCGTGTGGAGTATCTTAAACACACAACGACTGAATCGCTTGGAAAATGAGCTAAAGCGGGCAGACAATACCAGACAGGACAAAAATCGCAAAGCTGTGTCGGCCGGGCCATAGAGCAGTCAGAGCTGAGGGCCTTGCTTGAGAACGATATCATTGTACTAGCCATGGGATTTGAACCTATAACCTGAGCACAGGCACTTAGCCATAAAGCCAGCCACACCCTGTGGCTGGTGAAGTTATAGCTGTTTAAGAGGTGCTGAGGATATTAAGATTTATATTCTCTCATAATAAAGATTTGCAACATTGGATATACAATACAGGCATTACAGGGAGCAATAAATTTTTTAAGCAGGTTACTTTAAGCATACTCTTTATTTTGATACAGACAAAATACAGAAAAACACTACAAATGTTTTAAAAACATCACACTGTAGAAAAACAAGAATACATATAAGCATCACATTGTATCCTAAACTACAATCCCGCTGGACTTGTTTAATACCAAATATTTGTTGTTTTTGCCTGCTGTGGGTTTTGAACCCACCCGCTTGCCCACCCTTCCCCAGCAGGAGCAGTCTGGACACTGCGTAGCTCCGCATGTGTGTGTGAGTGAGTCCCAGCTCCTGCTACTTACTGTAGGTGCTGACAGCAGCTCTTGTCCTTGTTCTTGTTTAGGCTGATTTTTTTAAAATAAGTTCCTTCCTCTTTTCACTTGAAAAAAAAAATAATAATTAGTGCAGTCTTCTACATAAAGAACATGTTATCATCTTAGGGAAATATTGATTAATGAGGTTATGATTGATTTCATAACAGCAACATTTTTCAAGCTTCTGTCTCTTACACTGCTGGGTGGAGACTTGAACCCTGGTCCTACAGGTGGATAAGGCAACATCACTAACCTCAGCACCATGCCATTCCTTACTGTGGGCATAAAAGCTTTGATGCATGGAATAATAGGTCCATATGCCAGAATTTAGAGGCTTATATGGTGCCATTGCTAATGGCATCTTGGACAACATGGGGACGAGTTCTGTGGCAGCTGATGCTTGTGGCACCTCGTCCCCCTCGGGCTGGTTATGTGCTCAGGTTCATAAATGAGGCAGAAGCAGCCATTCTGTCCTGCCTGAAGCCTCCAGCTGCCGTTTCAGCGTAAACATGCATTGAAGCACCTGGTTGAGAGTTTTCACCCATTTTTGCACTGAGAAACCACAAGTGGCACTTTCTCCGTGATATCTGTCTCCTACCAGCGCTTTCAGCCGCACCGTCGCTGAAATATAAGCCGCTTGCTCAGCAGTCTTTCTGGTAATCGATGTAAATCTAGTCCAGAGAACAACTTAGTGAATATCTAAGCTGACAGCTTTACCTTACTGGCCCATTCCAGCGTTTGCTGTCCGCAGGTATATTTCATGGTGTACCTCTCTGTACTTAATGATTTGTGATTCTGAAAGAATGTGCATATGTCAAAGGACTACGTATCTTAAAGGCTATACGGACAATGGGACTTGGTACTTTAGCCCTGAGTCCCGGAAGCATTAGCGCAAAACTGCAGTTATAAACGCGGGGTGGCGGGGGGGGGGGGCAAATGACGTGGTTGACATTATTTTTCAAAAAAATTAAAAAAAAAAATATATTTAAAAGCAAATTAAAGTTTAGTTTCCAAAGGATTCTTTTTTTTTAAATTTCAGCCCTGTTTT
>JAODKM010000099.1:10123386-10144097 GCA_026780845.1 Petrocephalus sullivani | reverse complement strand
GGGGAGGAGCGAGGTGGATTCTGTGCGAGTAAAGCGCGGGGCGGGACACGGATGGGGGAAGGGGGGGGGGGGGGGGGGGGGGGGGGGGGGGGGGGGGGGGAAAATGACGTGCTTGACATAATTTTCAAATAAAATTAAAAAAATATATATATTTAAAGGCAAATTAAAGTTCAGTTCCCATAGGATCCTTTTCTTTAACATTCGAGCCCTGTTTTTAGAAAAGTCACTGTTGACACCACCCCGTATTTGTGATTTTTACGTCCTTATAGTACGGATTTTGCATCAAGATGTAATTGTACGTAATCACCAGAAGAGGCCAGCAGCTCACGCAGAAAGGCACGTTTAAGTTGGTGGTGTAACTTTCATAAGAGTACGCTTTAATTTATTTAGCAGACATTTTAATAAAACAAACCAAAAAAGATAAAACTACAAAAGCAGAATCCGACTGTCCAATGGGGTTAAGTGCCTTACTTGGGGGCGCTGAATAATGAAATTACTTCCAACCACAGGCACTGTGTCCTAACACGCACTGGACAGCTCTTTGGATATGGATCTGATATGATATAATTTCACATAACCTGTACAGTACACTAATTATAAGTTTTCTCCATTAAATAACTTGCTCACATACCGTACACGGTCTAAATTATGCAGTGCAGATTTCCCCTGGCCACCGCTGCCAAATGGTGCCTGTACGCACTACAGGTCCCAAGCTGCCCACTCAGAAGGTATTATCTTCCACAAAGTGAAGGCACTGAAGACATTAGAGAACATCCTCCATTATTCGCAAGACGTTCCTGTGCTAGCCAAGGAGGTGACAGCTAAAAGTAATGCACTGTTATTAACCGCCGGACTGGAACAGGGCAAGTAGCGTCGCCGTTTGTAACTATGGAAAGTCAAGGAAGACTGGCATTGAGGCTAAAATACCCCGGACTGTAACCCCAAGTGATCGCACCTATTCACAATTGCAAGTAGTAATACATCAGTTGCTTAAATGTAGAAAATGATGAAAGCAATACATATTTAGTTCTTAAATTAATGCGCACAGGTAGTTGATGGCAGAATATACGTACAGTGGTGGCCTAAGTGCAGAGAGAGTGGTAAGGAAATGTGGTGTGTGTGTCTACGGCTGCCGTGCAATGGTCAGTATCCTGAAAAAGTTATACAGGTCAAATGATTATGAGTGCACAGGTAATAGTCACCGCTATGCATATGATAGAAAATATCAATAAATATATAATGAAATGGAGTATATATGTGTGAAATATATAAATAGTATACAATAACATAACGTATATAATAGTATAATTCATGGAAAATAAGGAGAGCATGAAGACGGTACATTAAATAGCTTATGCCCATTTCACACAGTGTGGTCACCGCTGTTTGCCACCAGGCAGGCACTTACAGCCGGCCCGGAATTTAAGATGGCAAGATGATGACGCTGTTGGTAAGACATTAAAACCAGGTGTAATTGGATCCATGTTGTAGTATTTGGATGATAGTTATTATGGACAGCCTTGTGCTTCACTAATAGTGTTAAATAAATAGATGAAATACAAAATGTTAACTATATAACACTAAATATGAAATTTTAGGAAAAGGACAGAAAACATGTTTTATCAGTATTGATACACACATTACACTGTGGATTTTTTTGGTTGCCCGTTTATGATTCATTCATTTACGTTGTAAATATACATTTGTCTTTAAGCTTAGGTGTTAATTTAACATACATGTTTTCTATACTTCCTCTCTATTTGTATAAAGTTGGTGTTTGTATTGTATGTTACTTCACATTTTCCATGTCTGCTTGTCCTATGCAGGGTCTCTGGGGTCTGGAGCCCATTCCCCAAGTTAAGGGGGGCAGCAGTGCCCCCCACTGCACCACCCCAGAACGTAATTCATTTCATGAAAATATCATCCAGAAGTAAATAAAATTACTCAGCAGAAGGCAGCCTTCATACTTCTCTTCTCCTGAGATTCCGCCCCTCCCGCGTTTCTCATTTTCTGCCAGTCTCTAACAGCTAATGGGATAATCATTACTAGTATTAGATACACTTGCTCCATACCAAAATGAGTTATGAAACTTTTCATGAACTTTTGAAAAACAAACTGACCACAGAAACAAAAGATGTTGGCAACTCCACCCCTCCATGATTGTCACTGGATAATCATAACTTGCTGATGAGGAATCAGCCTCAGGAAAGATGCTTGTCCACATTGAAGAATAAGGCATGATCATCTCCAAGAGCACTGCTCCTCACCTGGCCCAGTGTGCTGGGTCAGGGCTTACAGTGATAAAAATTTGATAAGTAAATATCCTTAAACTTCTAGTTATTTCCATTCTTCTGGCATTAGCAGTCTATGTGGCTATCACATTTAAAGGACCAGAGAAACCATAATAATGAAATTCCTCCTTGCCACACATGTAGCATCTTTGACTCTTGTGATTGGATGGCTGTTACCTGCCAGCTGACCAGGAGGGAGGGGCTTCGGCTCCTCCAGAAGGGCAGTGTATCTAGTTTGTGTGGGGAGCCTGCGAGGCTCTGCGCAGACATGGCACGAGACATTGTGGTGGGAGTGATCTATAAGTTATTACTGCCTTTGCTCTTGCTAGCTGGTAAGTAGCTTTGATGGGATTCATCATAAGTGCTTTCACTGCAGTAGGTGCACTAGAAAAACAATGCACGATGAGACCAGCGTATTACTTATGACGGTATTTTGACCTAAAATGAATTTTCATTTTTTTTTCATGATTTTTCTCTCCATAGCCATTTGCTTCCGATATAACGGTCTCTCCGTGGCGTACCTCCTATTCCTCCTCTCACTCCCCTTACTACCAGATCCTACAGCGATATCCTTGAACGGTGAGTTCTGTCTGAGAGACAGAGGAGAAACTTCTCCTTTTTGTGATCCGTGTGGTGTGATGTTCATGTGCTCTTGGTAATGACAAATAAGCTACAGTTCGTCGCTTATATGTAACATGAGAACAGCAGTCTTCCCTCATATTTGTCTTTCAGTTTTATCATCAATCACTAGCTTTTATGTAAATTCTGGGAGTTCAAATCTTATACTTCTGTATGTTCACTACTGTGACATTAACTGTATAAGAAGTATTCTTAGCATGTAACAGAAACAGGGTGAAATTCAAAAAAGTATGAAAACACCTGTTTTATCATTATTATTAATTTTATAACATAAATACTCCAGCATTTGCAAGAATGTTCTGTAAAGCTGCTGTAGAGCTGGTTGTTAATTATGCTGTACGTATAATATAACTGCATTATCTGAATTCTATGTTGCAGCAATTTTAAGCATATTTTAGTGAATGCTGTTTCTATTTGGATTAGTGTACTGAGAGTAATATATTTACACCCTCTTTTGACAATTGTTTTTGTATAAGAAGATGTGCAAGTCGTGTAATATACACATAAGTACAGCAATTAAACTACAGCCAAATGGTCTTAACACAAGCTTTATAAGTAAGTACAGTTTAGGGTATATTTTATGCATTGTTGCTTCATGCAATAGCAATTAAATATAATATTTAACATGTTATTAAGAGTCTTTATATATAAGCATGTTTAAAGGTAAATAAAGTTAGGGAATAATAAATTCATCATAAATTTAGCAATTTTTTTAATTAATCAGTATAGACATAGAACCTGCTAGGTGGCCTCATATTGATGGTTGTGGGGAAATATATCATTTAGATGTACATATATGATTAGTCTGTTAGGTGTTCTGTAAGCTATATAGTAAGATAATTCTATGTCATTTTGTTTTTAATTATTGCTGGTGAGACTTTCCCTGGAATGTTTCCAATTATGAATCGCTAATGTAACTTCCTTAAACAATTAAGAGGTCACATGGAATAAACCCTGGAGATAATATGTAATCTAATATGTCTGGCGTTCTCTAGCCTCGGGAGAAATGGTCATCATGTCCATTCACATCATATTCAGATGTGAGTGAAGGCTGGACAGGGATAGGGCAGGGTGGCTGAAACCCGGACAGGTCACTATATGTAGCCTACCAGCCTACCAGAGCACCAGCATTTAAATAGAACCTGATCGCAAAATGCTTTTGTATTTGGTCAGGATTGTATTATGGGTGGGTTACATTTATGTCTTAACAGGGAACACCGAGGTCATGTGAGTGGGGCAGCGTTATAGAAAAGCATCAATACAATCACGCGCCCTTCAGCTCATGCCCGGGCTTTCTGTATCTACTGCTGCCCACGACCCTCTCCGTGATAAGTGGTGGGGTGATGGATGAATGGATGGATTCATGTCATAAACAATATCTATTACATTCATTTTTCATGGAGAACAATGATTTTAAAATCTCATCCAGCCATCTAGGATTTGTAATGTGTTGTGTTGGGATTGGGAGACATAATACTATTATAGAAACAGGGTTTTAGATGTCTTTAGATGGAAAATTGAGGAAGTGCGGTAAGGTTGAATTCAATTGACAATGTGAATGTAAAAATATTGAGCTGAATTTTCCAAAACAAGAAATGATAATACTTATGTTTACACGTGTTAGCATTTGAAATAATTGAAGACCAGATTGTTTAAATATATTGAGCCTTATTAAATGTTTTCCTTGTTTCATTACGGCTTGTCAAGAGGTTAATGTTGGCTGATCATTTTAGGACCAGGCTCAGAGTTCCTTGAGATAACTGGCTCCTCTGAAGAAGTGGCCCATACTGTCTTATCAATTATGCAGAAGGGAGTAATTATATCATGCAATGAAGAGTTGTGGTGTCAGCGATGCATCCACAGCCCGGCTGTGTCGAAGCGTCTTAGAGGAACATTGAGGGCCCTGTTTTATGACCTCATCACAATAGTGGGCAGCTCATGGAAGAGAAATTAAACAGTATGATAATCAAAAGGACCTCTTCACGGGGGAGGGGGGAAGAAAGTGAGCTTTCAGTAAAAATCGAGTCATCGGAAATACATCTGCTGGCTCAGCTAATGCCCTCATAATAGCCTTGTTTTCAGCTAAACAAACACAGACAACCTATATTTTGCACTACACTCCAGCTTCTCTGAGCAGACCGCAGATGTGCAGCCTCTTTGGAACTAAAATTTGTTCAGTTATTTGTTCAACAGCATTTAAAAATTGAATTGCCTTAAAAATTAATTGCATGTTGCCTCTCTAAATGGATGCATCAATAATTTATACCACATACAATGTTTCTATTATTTTTAAGCATCTACATTTTTGTGTGTGTGAATCTGTATTTATGTGAAAATCTAAAGGATTATATTGTTAGTTCCATGTATGGTATTACTAATATCCCACCTATGCTTTACCACAAAGTGTCAATGTTTGCACACACTAGTTTTAATGTCACCAAATCTGACAAGATATAAACCCAAGCAGGTTTTTCTTTCCATCCTTGTGAGAAGGAGCATAATGGAGAAAAATTCAAATTCGGCTGATTGTTGTGGGGAAAATCAGGTGGGCCTGCAGAAAATTCTGTCTGGGGGGGGGCATCAGGGGCCAGTTACATTTATAGGGATGGCTGCACCACACTGTGTATCTTCTATGGTTCCCCTTAGAAAATAAAATAATCCATATTTCGTTTTTATTATTTTGATGTGGGGTCGCAATAGTGGGGGCACGTATTTACTGGGGATGATCACCCCATAGAGCCACCCCTGGGGAGTATTAAAAGAGAAAATCCAAAACAAATTGCAAAAGCATTACAAACATTAACGCAAAACAGACCAGGTGGTAGCACAGATGTATGAATGTATCTTGAGTCTGGGTTTTAATTAAGTCCCTAGGACACACGGGTATAACATAATCAACACACTCTTACAGTCTGTGTCCCACAATGTGTGTGTTCTGCAGGTTGAACAATTAACTGTTAAACTGACACTCCCGAGTTCCTTATATCAGTCTTTGTTTTGGTTGAGTCAAACATTGACTACTACACCTAGGAATAGCATGTGTACTAATGTGTACTAATACACAACTTTGATAGCATATTGTTCCTCTTTAAGGTGTCCTCCATGGGAAACGAAAGATAGCTTTCATAGATTGCAAGTTACAACACTAAATCAGGTTAAATCAGGTTCTTTCTTATTAGAATGGTGTTTCCTCCCCAGCTAACAGGGAACGTATCCAAAATTTTGGGCCAACGTTATGTAAAGGTATGGAGGCCCACGCATCCCGTCCCTACCATGCCCTCCATTTGCTTAGAAATTATTAGTCGTAGTTGTAGTAGTGGGATAACGTTCTGGGAACATCAGGAAAACTAGACACTTTGAACGTCCTTATAACTTAAGAGTAACGTTCGGGAAACATTCCTAGAACGAAATATTGTTAGCTGATTCACAACGTTTTCCGTACTGCAGAGCAGTAGCGGAAAGGATTTTGACATGTACATCGCAAGATCGCAAAGGGCACATATGCAACAGTCACATTGTGAAAATATGAGACGTAAGAAAGATTATTAAATAATTAAAAAAAAAATCACCATTTAAAATAAGAAAAACACTGTTTAGGGTCCTGTTTCACAAGTAAACATAACTAAAAAGTACTAAAACTGAAACGGATCCGTATGATAAAACGATTTCGCCTGATACAGGACTGCAATCTTCGTTAGGTGTACAATGAAAGATAAGGATCGTGCTCTATATTCCCGTTTTCTGTTGCATCTGCATCATTACAGAAAACAATTAATGGACAATGAAAGGTGCAGTAATGAATGGCTGGTAAAACAATTTGATTTAGATTTGATCTTTTCCAGTCTCGCGCAGCCCTGTAAATAGGTGCATGCTCCTGCTCAATTTTTGGGAGGAAGGGGGATCTGCCGATATTGGGAGCGAGGGGGCGTCCCCCTATTTCCGACGTTCCTGCAGCTGAGCTATAAATTAATTCGTTTAAAAATATATTATTTAAGGTATTACATTATTCAAGACGCATTACCAAATCTATTGGGTGTTTTCTTACATTTTTATAGTTGCGTTTAACTTTTGTTTTTCAGTCCTCATCCAACAACTGACGTGTATGCTGGTTTTCTAGAGAACTAATTAAATGATTCACAAGGCTAAAGTAATTTAAATTAAACGAAATCAATGGAAAGACTATTTGTAATGATCAAAATGACTAGACACTATATAGATATCGCCTTCTGCCTTTTCCTTGACGAAGTTTATTTAAACGAGACAATACGTAGCTCCCTGTTATGTCATTGAACAGTCTAAATACAAATATTACAAAAAATGCACTATAGTTAAAGTTTCACAAATTATCTTATAATAGGTACGCACGTAATTTGGCTGTTGCTAAATGTGGGGGCTAACGGTGTGACGTTCGGGAAGGCACACATGGTCACGGTCACTTGATGCTTCCAGTGCGGCTTCCATCCTCGACTTTGCCCAATGAGAGCCAGTAAAGCATGTGAGGGCGTGCTGTAAGCGAGCATATGATTGGCTGAAAACCTTGGACAGAAGGCATGAAAAAAAGTGAAAAAATTATTACTGTTTTGACCTATGATTGGTATATATGCACGCATGTAATTTAAAATCTTTGTACATTGGGAAACGCGCCCCAGAACGAGAACGAGAGACCCGAAGGAGTGAACGAGCTGATTAGCGAGTCGGCGAACGAGGGGCTAGGATAGGCTGCTGAATGAGAGAGCCGCACCTCGTCCGTGACTGAATGCGCCATCTACTGGTGCAGTATAGAGATTACATGTGCAGTGCCTTCCTATATGCTGCAGTTCGACTTTAGGGACGCAACAATTACAACACTAATTAAAACCATTTTAAATGCTTCTAACCAGGCGCTTGGACTGGTTATCTAACTTTGAGAAGAGCAGTTAATTTTGCGTTTTTAACAAACTTGAGGTAGCGAAGGTACAATGTTGCCAAAACCTATTGGTGGTATATAGCTAACCCCTTAGAACTATGTAGCCTAAATAATAGGTTGTTTAAAAAAATAGCGACGATTGGCCACGTCTATACTTTTACTTGATTGGTCGCAGAAATACGAACGCTTATCTTATTGGCTAGCAGCCGCCCGAGCTGTCTGTCTGCAGCACGTACCCGCGGCCACAGGCCACCGTGACTTAATTATACTTCTGGCCAGAGGTAGCCTTAGTTAAAAAAGGGAGTCCTGCAAATATTAAAATAGTATATTTGCAAAAATGGTTTAACCCTAGCCCCCCCAAAAACTACAAAAATTAGGAGTGTCCCGGTGTTTAGCAAATGAACGGTCTAATCCGTACTTGTGTGCCATCAGTAGAATGTTCCTGCAGATCCATATTATTATGGGGTGCATTTACCTGGCATGGCCTGGGTCCATCCATTTCATTAAAGAGCATATTTAACGCGCAGATAGGCATGTTTAGTGTTTTGAGCACTTTAGCTTGATGTAGCATTACTTACATATTTCCGGGGAGGTCTCTATGACTGTGCTCTGATATACAGTGCATGTGCTTTCATCAGCTCCTTTGGATAGAGATATTTTATTGATCTCACTATTAGCGATCCTCTGTCATACCCAGTACGTGTGTGGAAATCTGGTAAACAGTTTAAAACACACAAATCCAACTTTCTGGACCTCTTCCATTCCAGAAGGAAAAGACGGCGAAACATTTGTTGTCTAGTGCGTGTTTTCTTGAAATGATGATCATTACTATGTTATTTATAGGTAAAACGGGCTCCTTCCTGGTGGCCATTTGCTGCACAAGTGTCACCTTCTTGGCTCTGCAGTGTGGACTACAGATCACATTCACCTATGTCCCCGAGCATGGTGAGACAGCACACACTCTTTTAGCAAGCTGTCAGTGCTGAGCTTTGCCCATGGCCTGGCTGCAGAACCTCTGCGAGGCTGATCTCACATCTGAGCAGCAGGCTTAAGTGATGATATGGGTTTTGTTTAATTAATTGAACTAATCATGTATGAAGTTTCTGAACGGAGAAACTTGTTAACCTGTGGATATGAAAGTGGCCTCTTTTCTCTTGCAGTCAGTGGTTTATGGGAGATTGTTTTTTACCATTTTGGAATTGTCAGGTATGAGTTCTGTTTTATATTGACAAATGGCTTGTATCGTGTTCATCAGAAGAACATGAACGAGCGTGCCAAACATGTATATTATTCTGCATGTCAGGAAAATGTGTTTGTGTTCACCATCTCTGTCAAGTTTGTATGACTCTTTATTTCTGCTGTTTGCCAATTTCTTCCAGATTCAGCAATGTGACCTTAGGGAACATAGTTCGCCTGTTAGCTCCTGACGCGGGCCTCTTCCTGTCCGCACTGTTCATCTATCGGCTCTGTAGGAGGTTGCTGGAACCCATGCAGAGCCATGGCGCTGGCCGTGAGAACTGCATCTCCTCCTCCAACAGTGAGGTACCACACTTGCCCTCCTCTGATACATGTAAACAGACTAACCCAGTATCTGCAGGTCCTCGGGACTCCACAGCTGGTCCATGATTTTGCTCCCTCTGAGCTCCCTGCCAGTGCACATTTTTGCTGCCTGTGGGTCCCCAAGGACCGGATTGGCAAACACTGGATTCACTTATTTGAGTGCTCCTGCAGGCTATAGCGTAGCCTTCATTAACACTCTGCCCCTCAGCTAACCCCCATATGAGGCACATACTATAGTTATCATCTCACCGATTCTCCCTAAGCTTCCCATCTATTTTCAATACTTAATACCACCCATGCAGTAATTCTTTAGCCAGCACTGTTTTCAGCTCCCAAGCCCCACAGTATCCTTTCACTGTAGAGATCAAGCAGCCATTCTGTCTTGATGGCTCCCAGTTGCTCTGCGCTTTAAATTGTAATTCATTATTAATGTAATTAGCCACGATGGAGAAGTCCTTCACTGAAAGTAATGCTCATACACTATTCTTGGTTAAAGTGCACGAGCAGCTGTATCTTTGCATGTAACATTGCTCGCCAGATAAAGCTTTGAAAATTGATACTCTTAGCAGCTAATATTTTATGTCTGAAATATTCAACAATGTTTATAGATCCACTTATCATTATTTGAATGATCGGGGTCTGGTTTGGGAAGCAGAGGTGACAGTTTCATCTCTGTTCATGAAACACCTGTGATTGCTGCAGCTTGACAGATCGCGTCTGGAGCAGTATGACACAGAGTCAGAGCCAGAGGAGGAAAGCAGTGAAATGACAGACGGCTCATCCTCAGACAGCTCAGGCGGGGGCAGACGGAGCTCAGGTGTCCCTCCCCGCTTCATCCAGAAGCTGGTCCTGTTTGCCGCCGGGCTCCGGCTTCTGCTCAGCACTATTCTGGACACGGCTGGAAAAGTGGTGATCACAATTCTCCTGGGACTAGCAGGTAAGTGCTCACCTTTGCACATCTGCAAGGGGGTGGGGGGGGGGTGGGGAGGGTCTTTGTGTGCTTGTGAAGCTTGCATGTTCTCTCATGCTCAACTGAGGTTCCTTCAGGTACTTGCAGGTTCCTCCCAGAGTGCAAAGAAATGCAGTTTAGGTGGATCAGTTTTGCAAAGTTATCTGAAGTATGTGCTTGTGTCTGTCCCGTGATGGACTAACGTCCCATGCCTCAAGTGCCGTGGGTTCTAGGCTCACCCTGGATGAGTTGTTATGGAATAAGACCTGGTCTGTCATTTCTCCTGCCCCTTCCACCATATCTGTAGGTATTGCCTTGCCCTCCCTGACTTCAGCGGTATACTTTGCCGTGTTCCTGGGCCTCGTGTGGCTGTGGGTCTCTTGTCATCCCCCAAGTCTGCTCATCCTCTGCAGTCTCTGTGTGATGATGGCTATCTTCAGCGCTGGCCATTTGCTCGCTCTCTACCTGTACCAGCTTCCCTTCTTCCAGGAGATTGTTCCCCCACAGGACATCTACGCTAGGTACAGCAGACCGTTAAAAAGCAACTTTGCGGCTTAAGAATCAATTTCTGTTGACAACGGGAAATGTAAGCACCCTTCCAGGCTCTTGTTCTTCTCTCATTTTGGCTGTCTCAGGCTTTTTGGTATGACAGCAATCATTCAGACAAACCACTCAGACCCACACAGCCTCCGTCTACACCCGGACGTCACCTGGCCTGTCTTCATCAGCCCTCTGCTCTTACTGATGTTGTACTACACCCTTGTGACCCTGTTGAAGAACTGGGTTCCTGAGGAGGTATGTTTATTCTGACCATCTGGTTGGTCCTAAAGTATAGAACCAACTCAAATAAGTGTCTTATAATGTAGTTTATGGCCAGAGTTCTAAAGCTTTGGATAAAGTCTGCTGTTCCAATGTTTGCATACTTGCTGTTGGCTAGGAGGATTATTTAGTGTGTGAGCTGCCCGAGAGACCCCCGGCCTCAATGCTCTGGCTCTCTGGCGACCAGAAAGAGGTGAGCTGTATATAATGTAAAGTAGTTTTCCTATCCTAACGATGAGCCAGACCTGGGTTATGTCTCACAAGTCACTTCATGTTCACATGAACCAGCGTTATGACCACCTTGACTATCTAACCCAAGTGGCTGTTAATAGCCGGAGCTCATGGCCCACATCCCCACAGAGCTCCACCCACAGAACTGCCAGCTACCAATCACAGGGTTTCACCTACACTGCACAATAACTTATGGAAAGCACACAGCAGCAAAGGTGCACCGTATCAGAACAGAGCAGCCACACTTCGTCATCAACATCAGTTAATAATGGTATACCAATTACAAACCATAGATCATTACAGTATTTATTAATTTTTTTATATAAAATTAATACATTGTTTAAAATGTTGTTTCTGCTGTTATTCTACAGCTTCTGGCCAGTATGGATGAAGACAATGAAGTATGTCATTTATATGCCTATATACTTATTTTTCTGTGCTTGCTTGGTTTGGTGTAGGCGATGTAGCTGTGGCAGATCAGTAAGGTATCAGTGAAGGGTAGCGTGGAGTATGAGGGTCATTATACCAGGAAGCAGATGGAGAAACATGGTGAAATGATGGAAGGCTACTTGTATGTGTGCCATTGGGAGCACGTCTCTGCTCTGGAATGAAATGGTTACATGTCAGTGCATTGCTTAATGTACCAGATCTGTGCAGCTATGTATGTGTTTATGCATTTCTATGTATATGTGTTTGTACACGTTAATCTATAGCCCATTGCCATCCTAATGGGCAAGTCATGGTCTGAGGACAAGGGGCAGGATCTGGAGTCTGTACTGGAGAAGGATCCTAACTCTCATATACCACCAGCTTACAGAGATGTGCACGCTACTCATGGTAAGCATCCTTTTCGATGCTACAACAAAAATAGAGCAGTATATGCTTCAGACTCATTAGAACTCCCAAACCATCACTTTAAAATAGTCGGCAGTGAGATCTCAAGTAACCACTAAAGCCAATATATCATGAAATATTAAGGTCTTCCCATTTATACACTGATACAGGGCTTTACAGTGCAGTGGAAAGATCCAGGTTATTGGCCAAGGATGAAATGAAAGCTATCATTGGATTATCTTGCCTAATTTTGAGTTTATTATCTAATGGACTTGGATATCCTTGAATCCATTTCTTAGGTCAGCAGCTCAAACTACATTGTTAATAATCTTGCTCTGCTTCCATATTAGTATCAGATGAGGATGAGGAGGAGAGCGGTCACCTGACAGAAAATGAGCCTATCACAGATGCTGTTTCAGACCCTGCTCGACCCAGCGGCCTGACTTTGTTTGGCCGGTTCATTATGAAGCAGAGCTACATCAGTTCACTCATAATCATGATGGTAAGTGTTTCCGCAGCCTGTAGTATACTTACTATATGCTTTCCCGGGCAAATGAGACTGCAGATGGCTGCTCTGTCAGACATCGCCGGGGTCTGATGTTACCACTGGTCTCCAGGTGTGGAGCATTACCTACAACAGCTGGCTGACCTTTGTGCTGCTGGTGTGGTCGTGCTTGGTCTGGATGCTACGGGACCGCCGGCACTACGCCTCGCTTTCCGCCCCTTTCCTGGCAGTTTATGGCACGGTGCTGGTGCTGGCCGGCTACCTGAGCGGACTGCGGCTCTATCGGGATGAGCTCTTTCCCGGTCTGCCTGAGTCTGTTCTCCTTGACTTTGACTTGCACCACTATGAGACACCCTGCATTCACTTGGGAGCAAAGGTGAGGGCATCCCATTGATCCTGTGGCCACATGTGCTCAGCCCTTGTATATGATAATAGATTTTTAAATTGCTCCTTTGATTGGTTCATAAGGTTTACACCCACAATCAGGCTGCACTGGTGGTATAATGGCACTTAATACAGTGCCTATAAAAAGTATACGCCCTCCTCTTGAAATGCCAGATTTTTATGATATAAAAAATGAGACCACAATAAATCATTTCAAGACTTTTTCCACCTTTAATGTGACCTATAACCTATGCAATTTGATTGAAAAACAGAGAAATCTCTCAGTAGGAAAAAAGAACAAAAAATAAAAAACATACGATAAGCTGGTTGCATAAGTGTGCACCCCCTTAAACTAATAATTTGTTGAAGCACAATTTGATTTAATCACAGCCTTCTGGGGACACCCCAACACAACCCTGGGGTCTTATTGCGGAAGGTCTCCCACATCACATTCGAGTCAGCAGCTGCACCCAAGTCTGCTAGTTCTTCACTCAAACTGTGTGCAGACTCATCAGAGACAGCTTGATCTTGGAGTCTGGCAAAGCCCAGACTCATACTCCTAGTAGGAGGCAACCTACTGGATCTAAGCTGAGTCTTCAGAGTAGTGACAACAAGTGTGGCCTGGCACTTCTGTAGACTCTGCAGTTCTGCAGGAGCCTCCAGCGTTTGGCCACAAGGATGTGATCGATCTCCTTTGCCACACCACCAGTATTGGATTACCAAGTCCAACGATGCAGCTCAGGGCGCTGGAACTAGGATCCAACGACCCGCAGCCCTTGACCTTTTGCAAAGTCAAGGAACATGGAGCCACTTTCACCTCGGTTTCCAGACCCGGTTGACCGACACAGTCCTCATAGCCAGCCCTATTCTTTCAATGTAATTGTACAGGTTATGGGTCACGTTAAAGGTGGAGAAACCATTGAAATGTACAGGTTTTTTTTACATCACGAAAAACTGGGATTTCAACGGGGGGTGTATACTTTTTATAGGCACTGTATGTATGGACAATTTTTGTTTTGCGTGCTTTGATTTTGAGGCAGTTTGCAAATCTGAAAACTGTTTTTAAGATGATTTTCTGTCTATTCCATTTGGGGGAAAAAGGCTTGGGGTTGATTGGACTTCTGTGTGGTCGTCGTTCTGTACCCCCTTCTGGGCCCAGGTCTTGTACGCCTTCACCTTTTGGATGCTGCAGCGCCAACATCTGATGGAGAAACGGGAGAAACAGTTTGAACAAGATGAACCTCCTGAAGTCAAAGTGCTGCCATCAGGTATGCAGTCTAGTCCCGCTGCCCATGGATCATCTCGTGTTCATCTTGCTCATGTTCATCTTGCCCGTATTCACTTTGCTCGTGTTCACCTTGCTCGTGTTCACCTTGCTCGTGTTCACCTGGACCTCACCTGCTTCACATGCTGTGTTGTATAACAGCTTGCTGTGATTTTGTGCTGTCCCACTTCCCAGCTGACGATGGCACCTCTCTGACAATAATGGCCGTGCTGGGCTCATTTATTAGGGGAATCCTGGTGAAATACTGGATCCTTGTCTGCTGCTCAATGTTTTTTGTGACCAGCTTCTCTGGAAAGGTGGTAGTCTACAAAATCCTCTACATCGTGCTTTTTCTCTTTTGTGTGGTCCTGTATCAGGTAGGCTTCTTTCCACATGCTTCACATTGTACCACTAGTTTGTCAAAGAGTCTAAGGCAGGGGTGGGCAATCTTATCCGCAAAGGGCCGCTGTGTATGCTGGTTTTCGCTGCAACTCCCTAATTAGGTTACTAATTAGAGGACTAATTGGCCGAAGAGTCCTCACACCTGGGCTTGAACAGCTGACCTTCGGGTTATTCCGAAAACCTGCATCACAGTTATCCCTTTGCGGATAAGATTGCCCACCCCTGGTCAAAGGCATGTGTGTCCTTTCCACGTCCTGTCGGGCCACATGTAACCCCTGTCCTTAGAATTGTAAGGAAAAAATACATTTGAAAACATTTGTTTTGCTATGTAAGTACTGCACATAATGAATTACTAGTGGAACAATTTATCCAAGTTCTGGTGCTGGGATGAAAATGAGCAGACATATATGCGGTGGATTTAGACGATCAGAAACAAGGGTACAGCCCTGGAACAGCCGCTAATGTACAAACAACAACAATGAGTCAGAGTGTGTTTGATGGGATTGCAGCACAATTAAGGTGGCAGAATCAGCACTTTCCAGCATCAGGCTTTGCACACGTAGTTCCTGTTTCAGTGCCACTCAGGAAGCAGACTGGCCATGCATTTACACAGGATGGTTGGCTGGGGATTGATTTCGGGTGGGAAACATGGGTACAGACTGTGCTGCTACTCGATGCCAGTTCGGGCAGCCAGCAGGTTACATTGGCAAAGTCAGCTAAATTGTTGTCACTTGGTGAAGTAGAGAGTTTGAGTGGATTAGATAGTGGTTTTATTTATTAAAATGCTTCTATGCCAGTTAATGTTTCTCATAAAGCCAATCCAAATCCAAAAAGAAGTCCAGTTTTATTAACTGCTCAGTTCATATATATTTTTGCCTTGGGGTATTTGTAATAAATCAGCATTTTGTTGAACAGAGGAAAATCATCTTTCCAAACATTAGGAATAAAATTGTTTTAGTTTAAGAACATTACTTCAGTTACTAGGCGTTTGTGTAATTAGCTTGTAGATGGTTCTACCTCATTGTAGCTGTTTTAGTGAGACTATAGCAGGTTTACACACGCAAAGTAATGCTTTAGGGTTGGCCCAAATTATCTTATTGTTAGCTGAGAGGCTGATATAGGTTTTTCATCTTATGCATCTTTTATACTAGATAATATGTTCTCAAATGAATTCCCTCTCCAAAATTTGGTTTTCCGCATATCTTTCCAACGTGAATTCCTGGCCTGGGGATGATGGGAATGGATATATAATGTTTGCTTAGTGCTTTTTTGCTGTATAACTTGGCTAAATACAGGGTGGTCTACCCAGCTAGGGCTATGGACTTTCGTTAGGGCGAGTGTGGCTAAGTGAGTAATGAAAACTCCTGGCAGTGCTGTGTATTTAACGTAAATTTGACACAGCAGTACCTGTATATACTCCAAATAGGAGCCCACAGAGGCTCAGGGAAACCACATACATTTATTGCTATAATATACTCGACGGCACAAAGCTGCTATCAGGTAAATAATACTGATAGCTTATTCAACTGCGGTATCCACTTTAGGAATACAAAGAGTGCATGGCATATATTTGATGACCTAAAACACCAGTGAATCCCATCTCAGGTGAGCTACGATGTGTGGAGACGGATGTTGAAGTACTTCTGGGCCGTTGTGGTGGGCTACTCCATGGTGGTCTTAATAGCCATCTACACATACCAGTTCCAGAGTGTCAGACAGCTGCTTCGCCAGGTGATGGGCCTCTCAGAAGAAGGGTGAGTCTGTGTGTGTGTGTGTGAAAAATGTTTTTTTTTCATATTTACAGTCACAGTTGTGTGAAGCAGTTTTCAATTTGGCTTGAATGTCTTTACACCTTAAATGAGCCTAACCTTCTTCTCTGAGGAAGAGGCTTACAGGAATAAGGGGCCGTGCTGTTTTCCTCTACCCCAGCCTTCGGGACTTGGGTTTTCAGCAGTTTGACACTGTAGAGCTGTTTGCTCGCATCTTGCTGCCAGCCGCTTTCCTGCTAGCCTGTATCTTGCAGCTGCATTACTTCAACTCTGACTTCCTGCGCCTCACAGACCTGGCCGACGTCCCTGTTTCTCCATCGAGGTACGCCCCTCTGCGTGCTCTGCTCTTCTCCTTTCAGTGTCATGTCCGCCCGTAGTGCTTTTTCTTTCTGCTGTGCTCAGTCGTTTTTATCTCTTCACAGTGAGGAGGACCTGAACACGACCGTGAAAGTTATTTTCCAAGCGTAAGCACCGCATGCCTCTTAGCTCCTGATTGCACGTAAAATCATGGGACATTTTGAATTAGAAAAAGACACGTTGGTGTCTTCATGCAAAATTTCTTTTTCCCTTAGCTTGAAGGAGAACATTCAGAAACTTGAGAAACGGTAACATATTCGAAATTGCACAGTAGTAACATACAAATAAAGATGCATAAGAGCTCAGGAGGCTGGTGATGTTTGTTTGTGACGTGTGTGGTCTGCTTCTGACTCCTTCTCAGGCTTGCCAAGGAGCAGATGAGCACTGGCAGTGCTTACACCTTGGCTGATGAATCCTTGACAATTTCAGGGGAGAAGAATCCCAGGGCTAATGGTGGGGGCTTCCGGAACATGCCTATAGCCCATCTATGCCTATAGGCTTATTCTCACCACCTGAATGTTCATGCTAGCAGATAAGATACATACACTGCATGACCTTTTCTAGACCGGACTCAGAGTAACATGATTATTTCAAAATGTGTTAAAACTAACGGAACTTTAAAAAAAAAATACTTTCTGGTATACTGATTAGACTAAAATGGTGTATCCCGGCAGAGAGTGCTAGCGACGTAGCACCAGGTGCGTCGCTTTACAGTGAATGTTCTTCGACACACAGAGGGCACTCAGACAAGTCAGTGGTACCTGGTGCTGGATCGCGTCAGCGTGCTGCTGCTTCACGGCTTACTGGCGTTACGTCGGGCTCAGGAACTGTGCTGGAGGCTGCTGGAGCTGCATAGCATGAAGATCGTCTCCACATGCATTATCTGGATCTCACTGAAGGAGGTCTGGCCACACCTACACACTCTAAGGACACCCGTCCCAAAGTCTGCTCCCCTAAGCCAAATAAAGAACAATGCAGAAGTTATTACTGACTGGTAAAATCAGTGCTCCCTACTGGCTGATATCAGATTTACTTTTTGCTAGGAATTTAATACACAGTATAGAACTAAAATTCTACTACTACTTCACAAACAAGGAATCATATGTGCATGCTAGATAGATTAGAATGGGTGACCTAATAATTATGTATTATTACAACATGTGGTTAAGATACGCAGCTTGCAAGTTTCAGGTTTACATCCCTGAATTTTGTGGTTCAAGAGCTCAGTCTATATACAGTAAAGACCAAGCAGGTAGGTTTCTGCACCCAGCTTCACAAAGTGTGTAATTTCTGTGGGTATTTCTGTGTTTGTGCAAATTCAAGGGGCATTGAATGTATTTTGTTCAAAACACGTCGTATGGATCAATGTGACAAGAACTGTAGAAGAACAGTGTAACTTTCGGTAAATTGGCCATAGCTTACATGTCCAGGGGGAAATCAATTCCAGCTGAGCACTTCTTTACACTAACCAGGATGGATGCCAGATGGTTCTGGGAAATCTTTATTATTCTCTTCTAGGACTCCAGGCTGCACAACAGTCCATGTATAGAGCCTGTATGACAGCGCAGGGTGAACGGGGAACAAGGAATTAAAAAGGACGTTAAACAGCATAGAGTAGCATAGGCTATTCAGTGCATATTACTCATTTACATGTTCGTAAAATTGTACATAACGACTAAGAGAAAATGCAATACTGTCTGGCCCTTCCGCTATTTATTACATTGCCAAAACAAATTAGAGCAATAAATGACTGAAATGGAATAATGTGTAATTAAACCGATACACTATAAACCTGTAAAGTCAATACAATTGAATGTGATTCAGTGTGCACATAAATGTTTGATCAGTTTATGTTAGTGAAAATGATTAATCTTTTTATGAAGTTAATGCACGGTAAACATGCGATATGGAAAGGTTAAATCTGTGCTTGGCTTTCCACTCAGGTGTATTGATTTTAGTAAGGAAATCAGATCAATAACACTGAATGTCAAATTAAATAGGTAAATGTTTTATTTAATCATATGTTGTAGGATATGTTTAATGTATTATAGATTTGCTTTTTTATGAAAATGGCAGGCCTCCATAAAATCAATAGTGATGAACATCAAATTAAATTTGTAAGTATTATATGTAACTAAGCTGTGATGTGTTTCGGGGGATGTAGCGTAAAGCTTCGGCACCGTCTACCTGTCCGCGACCTCCAGGTGTGCCTGATGAACTTCCTGTTCGTGGTGCTCTGGGTGTTCGCGCTGCCGTTCCCCTGCGTCCGCCCTCTGGCCGCCAGCGTTTCCTCAGTCTGGGCCTGCCTCATGGTTATCTGTAAGATGATGTACCAGCTGAAGTTCATTAAGCCGTCTGAGTACTCCTCAAACTGCACCGTGGTGAGTCAGCCCTGGGCCGCCCTTAGTGTCCTCTGGGCCACTATGTACTGATGTCACTGATGAGTTCTTCAGCAAGGCCCTAGAAACCAAAAAAACTGCTTGTGCCCCTAAGCTTTGATGGGATTTGCACAACGAAAGAATCCTTATGTAGTTGTACAAATGACAAATAAAGTGTCATTATCTGTGAACTTTTTTTCTGGGTGCATTTAGATTGTAATATAAAAAACTGGAATAAGTAAAAGTAAAAGGGGGGGTGTTACATCACACTTGTCTTTTGGTAAAATGCATTAATTTCATGTTTGAGTTAGAACATATTGAAGTAAGTGTATTACGAGCCGGAAATAAGGTACTGGACCAAAGAAAAAGAATGATGTTCTAGTACGGGAATGTGTCTTCCAGCAGCGTGATGTATATTTTTAAGGCATACCTTTATAAATGGTTATAGGTGAGTGTATAATACTTTACAAATGCATTATAATGCATTATGAAGGTATGTGTAATGCAGTATAATGATTGCTTTAGGTAACGTGTTACCAAATGGATTATCAAACTAAGTCTTTCCGATTGTTTGTAAAAACTTCTGAGCTGATGCAGCATAGAAGAGGCAGAGATTCCTCTGTTTTTCTGTTAGTGGCTGACATCTGCGAATGGGACCTGGTCCAGGGCGAACCAGGAGCAGCTGCTGAAGACGTCTCTTTTGTATGCGAAGCCGGTGGATCCAGTAGAGTGGCTAGGAGCGCTGCGGAAATGTGACGACAAAATCCTGCCTTGTCTTCAGGTGCAGTGGTTATTTCTCATAGAATAAAGCACTCTGAGCACAAATGTCAGCTAACCTCTGTCCTAGATAATAGTGTCTGCACAAGGGGTAGAATTCACGTGAGGCTAGGGCTGTGGGACCAGTGATACGGAAACAAGATATTGAGGGTGGCTGAGAATTACTCTGCAAATATATAAAAACAAGAGCGAGGCGATGTTCTGTTCCGTTGCGCTGAGGACAGAGGCGAGCCAAAGGCAAAGCTATCTGCGATCTACGTTCCTGTCCTCACCTATGGTCATGAGCTCTGGGTTGTGACCGAAAGAATGTGATTGCGGATACAAGCAGCCGAAATGAGTTTCCTCCCCAGGCTACCTGGGCTCAGCCTCAGAGGTAAGGTGAGGAGCTCAGACATTTAAGAGGAGCTTAAGGGAGAGCCTCTGCTCCTCCGCATCGAAAGGAGCCAGTTGAGGTGGTTCAGGTATCTATGTAGGATGCCTTCTGGACACCATCCTGGGGAACCTGGTGGAGATCCAGGACACGCTGAAGAGATTATATCTCCCGGCTGGCCTGGGAACGCCTTGGTATTCCCCCGGTGGAGCTGGAGGAGGTGGCTGGCGAGGGGGGGGGGGGGGGGGTGGCGGGGTCCGGGTCGGCGGGTGGGGC
>JAODKM010000099.1:10103905-10123286 GCA_026780845.1 Petrocephalus sullivani | reverse complement strand
GGGGGGAGGGGGTCGGTGGCGGCGGGTCCGTGCGCGTCGTCTGGTCGTCCCTGCTTAGGCTGCTGCCCGTGACCCAGATAAGCGGCAGAAAATGGACTGGTGATTGAGAGCTGCTATATTTTTATGGACTTCATGGCGTGTTTGCAGAACCACCTGATGGTGCTGGGACTGCTGGTCTTTGATGTCACCGTGCATCGGCACCAGCTGCACTACAGGCTGAGGAATGACCTGAAGGCACCTCTCACCGGCACCATCTTCCACACCGTCACACGGCAGCACCTGGATCGCGGCGCCGGCCGCTGCCTGAAGTACTTCGTCAATTATTTTTACTACAAGTTTGGCTTAGAGGTGAGCCGCCTGTTCTTCGCTAGCCGTAAGTCAGCATAGCTCCGGATGGGTTACCGCGCTTTTCCGCAGTCACAGCAGCTCCTGCCGTCCTTGCCACCAGGTCTGCTTCGTGCTGGCCTTAAATGTGATTGGCCAGCGCATGGACGTCTTCTCCCTGCTCCACTCCTTCGCCCTCATTGCTGTGCTGTCGAGGCGGCGCAGGAAGGCCGTCGGAGAGACGTGGCCGCGCTACTGCTGCTTTACTGCTAGCCTCATGGTCCTCCAGTACTTCCTGTGCATTGGGATCCCGCCCGCGCTCTGCTACGGTACGGCCAGGGGCGTGCCAAAGCACGTTGCTCTTTTCATTTTCAGTGGACCAAGATTCTGCTGCTTCTTTGTACCATTTTACTGTAATAGGGGCAGGGCTGCCTTCTCTCCTAAGGGCACTGTTGGCCGTGACAGTGATCTGAGATGCAGTATTTTTATGTGGATAGATTTCCTTAATGAATATGCTGTACAGGTGCCCCCTGACCTACAATGGGGTCGCATTCTAATGAACCCATCCAAAAGTGGAAAATATTGTTAATCAAGTCAAATATGAATAAGATAAGTAAATAAATAACTACTGTCACTGAATAACTAAATGTACAATTACGGAAACTTTTACAGTACCAGTAACTAAAAAGTAAATAAATTAATACAAGTTTATTTGATTATATACAGGGAAAAAAGGAACTGTATCATGCGTTATTAAACACTGTGTGAGTCTCTGTACTCACAATGGCTACAGAGACTGTAAGTGTGGCTGGGTGGATGTTACCATGGCCCAGCATCAGTAGACAGTATCACACGGTATATCACTAGCCCGGGAACTGATTACTGAATGCGGAAGGTTGTCGCACCATCGTAGAGCAAGGGGCATCTGACCTGGGAATGTTAACAGTGCATTGTTTATGCTGCACTGCCAGAGAACACCTCCCCATGTGTGACATTGTTTCTCCTGTTAGATTATCCCTGGAGGACTTCCAGCCAGGCCTGGTCCTCCAACCTCATCAAGTGGCTCTACCTTCCTGATTTTGCCATGCGGCCAAATCCAGGCTTCATCATCTGTGAGACTTTCTCAGTCTGAGTGACGCCATAGTTGGCCTTGAGGAAATGTGCTGACCGTCCTCTTCCTCTCCACTCTAGATGACCATCTCCTGCTGCTGGGCTCCTCTCTCCAGTGGCAGGTGTTTGAGGATGAGAACCGGGCAGCAGTACGGCTCATCGCTGGGGAGAACGTAGAAATTAGCAGAAGCCTGGACGCACAGGCTCTCAGCCAGTATAGCCCTGTGAACAACTTCTTGCATTGCAGGTCTGTGAAAATCTGCTCATCTATACTTCTTTTTATATTTTTGGATCTAATAATAATCCACAGATTTTGTTCCTGTGGAGGCCTTTTGGGAAGCGTCTTGTGCTTGTATCTGTTGACGCCTTTATTCTTGCAGGTCGTATCTCGACATGGTGAAGGTGTTTGTGTTCAGCTACTTCTTTTGGCTGGTGCTTAGCCTGATTTTCATCACCGGAACGACGCGGATCAGCATCTTTTGTATGGGCTACCTGGTGGCCTGTTTCTACTTCATGCTCTTCGGAGGCAGCTTGCTAATGCAGCCTGTGCACTACATCCTGAGACTCTGGGACTGGCTCATTGGCTACACATGCATCGTGATCACCTTGAAGAATCTGCTGTCTGTGAGTGCAGCGCTATGGAATGCATTTAGCATTTGAAAGATTTGCCTTTCCTGTATTTATTCAGTTGTATACGTGGGATGCAGTTTTATCGGAGGTGTTTCTGTCACTTAGATAATGGCAGAACGTTGATAAAACAAACACACTGCACCTACAGAGAGCTGACATTTGCAGAGTTAAACTGAATCATTAGAAGCAGGCATATGGTCAGATAACACAAGCTGTGCCGTCAACAAATGACGAGGTCAGCAGTTTACCTGGGATCTGAAGGTCCATCATTGCAGAGAGGGTCTCCTCTTTCCAGAATATGACACCCCATAAAAATATATTTTGTCAATTAAATTTAAGTATTAGCCTTATAATTCCAATAGTGATTTTTTACAATCGCAGGCAATCCTGCAACCTGGATAAACATCTCTTTGCATCTGTGTTAACAGCTGGGCTCCTGTGTCTTCCTGGGCGGGCTGCTGCAGAATGGCTGCTGGCTGATTCAGACTTTCAGCATGTTCTGCACCATACGAGGCTATGATGTCCGTAAGTGCTCGGCACCCCCAGAGCCAGAAGATATCTGAGGTGCTCTCTGTCTTCTCTGTCTCATATGCCAAAATGCCTCTTGATGAAGCCCGTGCCCTTCGTAAATAATGGGACAGTGAAGTAAAACTTATTTTTGTGGCTTTTATTAAGTAATTTTGACTTGAGATGATAAGATGATTTTGAGGTAGAAGAGGATAATGTCTCCTTTTGTTTATGTGCAGACATTTGACCTATTTCAAATTTTTGGAACTTTTTTGAGTGTCTTAATGTCTTAATGCAGCACAACCAAGCGACACCTGCGAGTTGCCCGAGGGCGAAGCTGGCATCATCTGGGATGCCATTTGTTTCACCTTCCTCCTGGCACAGCGCCGGGTCTTCCTCAGCTACTACTTCCTCTATGTGGTCTCTGATCTCAAGGCCTCCAAAATCCTAGCCTCCAGGTGAACCTTCCTTCCAACATGAAACACCTCGCATTGATTTGCGATAAGAAGCGGTCGGTCTCCCTATACCGGGACACCACTGATGTCCAGTCGATGTTAAGATATACCTGTTTTGAACTATTTTAAGTCATATTGACTTAAACATTCACTGAGGCTGGTATGAAACATTGATCTCTATAAGAAGACAGTTTGTATGCATAATGGAGCGCTTGCCAATAACAGAGCACTGCAGAAGGTCCACTCTGGAAAGATCAAGTATTTATCTCCTGTCTAAAGGGGGGCTGAGCTGTTTGAAGCCAAAGTGAAGAAAAGAATTGCGGCCCGGCTTGAACTTGAAAAAAAGTCAGTGGAGACATTAAAGAAACAGTAAGAGCCGTGTTCTGTCCGTGCCAAAGCTACTGCTGTTTACAATGTCAGGCCACAATCGAAATGAAACATTTTATTATAATAAAATACATGAAAAGCATTCCTTCTATTTCCTGAACGCAACAATACACACTAGTACCACTTTCATCTGCAGGATGGAGAAGATTAAATCTAAGCAAAGGAGCCAACCAAAAGAGGAGGCTACCCCAGAGGAGGAGGGAGCAGAGCAAAAGGGTAACTGTGTCCATCTCTCCATCCTCTAACTGTGTAAGCTCGGGGTCATGGGGGGCATGTGATCTTTAAATATTGTATGTTTGTCAAGGCTCAGTGACTCCCCAGACCACATAATCAAAGACTCCGTTACACGACGACCAACATTCTGAATGTCTTAATGTTTATTTTTATAATCTTAGTTTTAATAGGCGTTTTAGTTGCTTTTTTTAGGATGTCTTATTTTGTGGCACTTTGAGATTTGTTTTAAATGTAAACTATGTTACAAATAAAATCTATTATTATTATTAGGGATGGGCATTCGAATAAATTTTCTTAATCGATAATCGGGAAAATTAACTATCAATTATCGATTGATTATCAATCATAGTTTTTTTATATTGTAGCAGGCGGCATAGCTGGCGCTAAGCCGGGGTTTTATCTATGCATTGTTATGCCGAGTGTCTCTGCACTCATTTGCACTTTCCGGAACGAAAAACGATGATATTATATTGTAAAAAGAAACGCGAGTAGCGAGTGCACATGGAAGTCAGATTTTATGCAGATGAAACACTTTCGGTAGTGACAAAGAACTGACGAGTGCGTGTTAAATTGCGGTTGTGTTTTTTAAATATTAAAAAATAGTGGCAACGAAAGGCTCGTCCTCCCTTGGAAGGCTCGTCCTCCCTTCGCGCGACTCTGAGCAGTGTCACAACAATAATTTTCGATAGAAAATACGGAATATACAAGAAAGCATTACGAAAGCTTTAATAATGAACAAAAATGTTCCAGAAATCTTCTGGAATCACCTGCCTTGTTTAGACAAAAACAGCACTCATATAGACAGAAAAGTCTCCACATTCAAATACACGTATTTATAAAATTAACTCACGCCAGCCTACTGATTTTTATTTAAAAAAATATGAGCATGTTAACATGCTCGGGAGTGAGACGTGAACACAGCCCCGTTACGGTGAGTCCCGCCGCTGAAAACAGCCGCTCAGGTAGCGATCGAAACAGCAGGGAGGTGGCTGGAGGTGATGGTACGGTGGGAGAAGGATTCATTAATCAGGATCGGGTGTGCGATGTTCGAATAGTACATCATCGGAGATGTTGTTGTGTTGTAGGCATATATACGGTTTTGCAGTATTTACAATGAACTTTGTTATTTTTTACTTCAAAATGGTCCCACACCAAACTTTCGTATTTGCGCATAAATTAATTGCGCCCTCGGCGGATTGCTGCCACGTAGTGAAACCCATTGCATTGCTTCAGTGTAAGTTTGACACGAACGTTATCAATCAAATTCCACTTGATCGACAAAATTCTTAACGATCAATTAATCGATAATCAATTAATTATGACCATCCATAATTATTATTATTATTTCTCAGACTAATTCTGCAGAAACAGTTTGTTCCTCCAGTCTAATGACTCCATAATTTTCAGGCAAGAGTGAAAAGGGAGAGAGGAGCAGTGGCGAGAGGTGGTGGCAGCCGTGGGCCCCCCTGCCCTCCAGTGAGTAGCGCCCTGGTTCCTCTTCACTGTCGTCCCAGTTCCCAGATGATACCACACTGGCTGCTTACCTGCTATAAACTTCTACCTACTTGTCACTTACCCATGGATTGTCCTACCTGGGTTCATTGGAAGCAAAGGTTTCCTTTGTCGCATGCAGTCAGGGGCAGCGTGTGGCTCGCTGAGCGAATCCTCTGTGCCTGTGATCGGAAGGTCACGGGTTCGAACTCAGCCTTGGCAGAATAGTCACGTCTGTCTAACCCCCAGCTCCATGGGTGCCACTATCGGTGGCTGCCCTTCTCTGCCACACTTCCTCTCACCTATCCGTGTGTCGTGGGGGGGGACGAGGGGGTAGGCAGACAGAGAATCTCCTCACAGGGGTCAGTGAAGTGTCATCGTTTTTATTTTCATTTTCTCGTATGACATACAATGAAATGCTTGTCCAGGCAGATTAACCACCTGTGCTATGTAACATAGGGACTATATAATATACTAGATATGTCTAAAATATACAGAATGTAATACAATATACTAAATATAAAAATAATAAATATAAATAAATAAATAGATTTTTTTTTTAATCGCAGTAAGAGAAAAAAAAAACAGCACAATGTTGTGTAATAGTGGTGCAAATGTGCAAGGCTAGGTAGGCGAGTGTACGAGAATGCGGTAGAGGTGTAAAGGGAGCAAGAGAGCATTAATTAATGAATTAATGAATCAATTAATGAATCAGTCACACAATTACGCAAGTGGAGCCCTCAATGGAGAGCATTATGGAAGACACGGAAGTGGCATGATGAGCCGGGATCCGGTTCCTTACTAATATTCCAATTCTCCACCTGCAGTGGCAAACACTGCTACCTACACCCTGTTTGAGTCTGATAGCGAGGAGGAAGAAGAGGAGTCACAGATGAAAGAAGAAGAGGAATCTCCTCCTAACCAGAGAACTGCCTTTCAGGTGAGACTAGTCAACTGTTTTCAGTATTAACTTGTATTGCCAGAATTTTAGGTGAGATGCTGCCCTCTACTGGTAGCAGAAAAATGAATCCGCGTGTCGGCCACAGCTTGCTTACCAAGCATGGACAACCAGCTCTAAGGCTGCTTTGAAGGGACACAAAATAGAGGCATCTAGACTGAAGAGGCAAGAGAGGAAAAGATCACGAGAGCTCCAGAGACAGCAAGGTGAGAGAGGCACACTGTGAGCACATGCTGGTCTCCCACCCCGGCCCGGGTACTGATGTCCTATTTTGTTTTGGTTGATCCAAGGTATTGAGAAAACAGACTCGAGTGACGATGAACTCGATCCCTGTGCAGAGGAAGACATGAAGGAAGAGGAGGGTGAGCAGAATTTATTTCCCCTGAAAAGAATCAGCACCTTTTTATAATATGAAAAAACGGACTGACTGAATGTTGTATTTTGTCTCTGCCATCATGTCAGGAAAACCTTTACAGCGATTCATCGACTCGGGGCACTTTTTCTGGGTGTTTATTTTGTCTCTCCTGGATGACCTGACGGAGGGGCTGAACTCACTGTGCAAAGACAATTTAGACATTTCTAGGGTGCTGCACTTGGAGAGGGCCATTCTGGGACAGCAGCTGAAAAAGGTGACATTTCATTCATGCCGCGGCTAACAATGCACACAGACTACTACTTGGAGAGTATTCTCATGAAACGAGGTTATCTTAAGACGTCCTAATACAGAAGTCTAGATAGTACTGTGGGCCTGGGTCCGCAGGGTAATTTGTAAGGGAATCTTTATTGTTTCCATTACCAGGGGAAGGAAGTGTCTCATGAAAGTGTCAAGCAGTTTTACCAAAGCTGGATGTCCAGGCAGAATACGCAGGCATCCTTGGAGACTGAGGAGCCTCACCCACCACAGCTCTCCTCACCCCCTGGCCTTCCATCCTCACTCCGTGGCTATGCAAAGTTAAAAAACTCAAGCTCCAAAATCTCCTTGGGCAGCAGCTTGTCCAGGTCAGTGTTGCGTATGAAATGCAAACAGTTACGCCTTCATCTCCAGATAATCTACAAAAATGTTCTTAATACACTGATATGCCTAAGGTTCCGTAGTCTATACTCTACTGTAGATAAATTCAACATATTGAAATGAATTATCCAGGGAGCAATCACATGCTAAAAATCATGACAGGTGCCTCAGCTTCAGTTTTTTTATCAATATGACTTAAAAGGTATAAGAACAGGAGGTCCCGAACTGTGGTACAAGTACTACCAGTATAGCTTGGAGCGCCCCTGGGTAGTACTCGAGAAGACTACAGTAATTTCGTTGCTGTGACTCATCTTACACGATGGAACGGTGCTGTGGTTAGTGCTATTACCTCACACCATCTGAGCTATCCTGTTTCCCCCACATTGTAGCTGCCAGATTGTCCATGGGTGTGAATGGGCTGTGAGTGTGTGTGAGTGTGTGCCCTGCCATGGGTTGGCACCCCGTCCTGGGTTATTCCTTACCTTGTGCCTGTAACTTCTGGGTTAGACTCTGGACCCCCTTGCGGCAGAAAATGGAAATGGATTAAGGTTACTGTCATTTGTTTTATGTGGTACTTGGCAATTTTGGTTAGACCGGAAATGGTACTTGGTCCAAAAATTTTGAGAACCACTGGAGAAAGCCAGGACTGGCTGTGGGAGTCGTGGTGCTGCCTGGCCCAGTCTGACCCGGTGCTGTTCTCCCCTCAGCTGCGTAACGGAGGAGACACTACTTGGGTCTCGACAGGCCACCATTGACTTGGACGAGACCCCTGAAGGGCTGCAGCCAGCCAGTCAACCTCGCCGTAGGCTAGTCAAATCTGCAAATGTTGATCAGTTCTCATTTGATGCTGACGACTCTGTACCGAGGTAAAGCCAAACCCATTTTTCCCCTGAAGAAACCACGTATTATACATTCGAGTCACTGTGCTGGGCTCTGTGTTCTATGTTTAAGGCATTATTGTATATTCTTTCTATCCTTGATTAAGTATTCTGGTGGATGCCCATCAGGACAGTGTGGAAGATAAAGACCTGAAGATCTATACTGAAAAGTTAAAGGACCACTCCCAAAGAGCAAAGGTCCAAGCTGAATCGATGAAAGACCATAGTGACGAGCTACAGGAACTTGGCGAAGACCCAGAGGTTCTTAGAGAAGAGCTGAAGGTCCATAGAGAACAACTGAAGTGTCAAAGTAAAGAGCTCCATACTCCAGAGTTTCAAAGCCATAGTCCTGAGGATCATAATGAAGAATCGGAAATACATAGTGAAGCTCTGAAGGACCAGAACAAAGAGCCAGATATCCGTAGTCAAGTGTTTGTGATCTATGACAAAGAACATGCTGGAGATGAGGAATTTCCAACAGCTCTATCTTCAGATGAATTAGCAAGCGGCACATTACTGGCTGAGAAAGAAGAGATCCCAGAGCCAAGAGTTATCAGCCAGGAGACTAGGGCCCTCACAGCTAGTGAGCTGCTACTCAACAAGTTAGTTATGAGACTCCCTCTGACATATTCACTAAGTCAGATCTTTGTAGTGTCAGCAAGGTTTGTATATGTGCATGATTTCTTAATATCTTAATGATTATGTTGCAGGATATTTGATATTGAAGAGATCAAGGAATCTGACAATTTCTACCACTCGTTACCAAGGCCCCTGCGGCTCGTGTTTGCCCTCTACAACACCATGGTGTCCAAATCGGAGTGGCTGTGTTACTTTGTGATCATTCTCAATCACATGGTGTCTGCTTCCCTGCTAACACTGGTGCTGCCCATTTTAATCTTCTTGTGGGCTATGCTGTCGGTGCCACGGCCCACTAAGCGCTTCTGGATGACAGCCATCATCTACACCGAGGTACTCAACTCACTGGGACACATTTCAGTCCAACGAAAAGTACACTACAGTAAATGAAATTTTAACTATAAACACTCACCAAGTGTAACATTTTTTTCTACGTCTTTCCTTTGAGGTTGCTTACTAATTCTCGTTTTTCTTTTAGCTGACTGTGGTCATTAAGTATTTCTTTCAGTTTGGCTTTTTTCCCTGGACCACATCTGCTTACCGTGGCATCAATGCAGACCGGCCCTTCTGTCTGCCCAACATCATTGGCTTAGAGAAGAAAGATGGCTATGTCCTATTCGACCTTCTGCAACTTTTGGTTCTGTTTTTCCACAGGTCAATACTTAAGGTATCCATGGTCAAAATGCTTAAAACTCCTCACCCCACCAGGTCTTTGAAATTTTTTTGTATATTGTTGGTTTTTGCAACCACTTATTCCAACATATCACCTAATGCTGACTGAATATGCTTTATGAATTTACTGAAAATGAGACATTAATTTATTTGGACGGTAGAGATGAATGTGCATTAATTTCTCTCTCCCCAGTGTCATGGCCTCTGGGATAACAAGGAAGTAGAAATGCCTGACTTCCTTAAGAAACTGAAGCAGAAAACAGAGAAGAATCGAGTCAGCAGCGGAGAGAAACGGAGGCTCCTCTTCCTGCCCGTGCAGGCCCCCGCAAGCACTCTTTTCCGACGGCGGAAGGGTTGCAGCGTGGATGAGAATGGTTTGCAAGATGTAATACTGTTTAACTATTGACCACATTGACCTTGGTGCTGACCACATGTTTTTTTTTTCTTAGGTGACACAATGTCAAAAAATCCCCCCTTAAGGAAGAGTCGACATTGTTCAAAAGTACAACAGTGCAGGATGAAGAGAATAAAACAAAAAATCAGGGAGAGGATGCTAGAGGCAAAAGCTGCAATCATTGAGATGTGAGTCCCTCTGTAGGATGGCCGAGGGGGATACATTTTATCAGGCATGTCACATTTAAAGCATCTTCATCAATCTGTATCCACAGAGCTCTACATATTTACCTGCCCATCAGACAATTCTTCTATGACATCATCCACCCTGAGTATAGCCCCGTATGCGATGTCTACGCTGTCATGTTCTTGATAGACGTTGTGAACTTCATCGTCATCATTTTCGGATACTGGGCATTTGGTGTAAGTACTGATAACCATTAATCAATGAGCTGGGGAAGAAGGCAAGGGGCGTGTGTTACATGAATGCGTCACGCCGGTGTGCCGTATCTGTTTCTGCAGAAACACACGGCCGCCGCCGACATCACCGAGTCCCTCTCAGAGGACCAGGTTCCTGAGGCCTTCCTGGTCATGTTGCTCATCCAGTTTGGCACAATGGTTGTTGACCGTGCCCTTTACCTGCGCAAGACCCTGCTGGGGAAATGTGTATTTCAGGTTGTCCTGGTGTTTGGGATCCACTTCTGGATGTTTTTCATACTGCCTGGTGTCACAGAGAGGTTAGAACTGGGCCAGAAATATACCCGAGACTGTGTCCTTCCCTCAGCCAGGGTAATACAAACCATTTCTTACTGTGCTGCTACAGAGGAGTAAGAAACTGACCTTTCCCCTTATTTTTAGGAGGTTCAACAGGAATCATGTTGCCCAGCTGTGGTACTTTGTGAAATGCATTTACTTTGGCCTGTCAGCCTACCAGATCAAGTGTGGCTATCCCAACCGTGTCCTGGGGAATTTCCTGACAAAGAATTACAATTACATCAACCTCTTCCTGTTCCAGGGGTACGTCGCTCCCCACTATCACCTAATGATTTTATAGAATGGTCACCATTTATCAGTACAGGACTTACTTAATGCATCCTCTCTTCTCACAAGTCACATTTGAAATTCACAGATTTACCCACCCCAATTCAAACCCCCAGTCTGTGGATAGCAGAGGGTTTTCATGAGCAGTTCATTAATTTCCAGTTATGAACTGCATATTCTAGTTTTGGGAACTCCTTTCCTAAAGAAACTAAGTCAGGGCCGTCGTATTTGTTGCAGATTCCGGCTAATCCCCTTCCTGACAGAGCTGCGAGCCGTGATGGACTGGGTTTGGACAGACACCACCCTCAGCCTGTCCAACTGGATCTGTGTGGAAGATATATATGCAAACATATTTATTCTGAAATGCTGGAGGGAATCTGAGAAGGTAATGTTTTAATACTTATTTAAGACATTACAACCCATAGGACACAACAGTTGGCTTTGAATATTCTGGTTTCATAGTGTACAATATACGGATGGCAACAGATGTAATCTATATCCTAAATGTAAAAAATTTATGAAAATGTCTATTCATGGAGATGCTTTTTGTCTTGTCCTGGGTACGGTTCTGTCATGTGATATTTTAGGGCAAATCCAGGCTTTCCTTTCTTACACATTTAGTGAGAATGTAGGAATTTTATTACTTACACAAATTTATTTGAATACACCAGCGTTGCCCAATTCCGATCCTGGAGGGCCAGAATCCAGAACAGTTTGCAGATTTCCCTGTTCAAGCACTTCTACTAAACCTGATAATTAGCTGATTAAGATGTGTTTGAGCCTAGAGATCTATAACCTGGAGCCTGTAGCCTAGGTTCCAGATGCCCCGACCTTGAATAGGACAAGCAGTTACAGAAAATGGGTGGATGGATGGATGGAATCTGTAAACTGTGTTGGACTCTGGCCCTCTAGGACGGATATTGGGGAACCCTGGTATTTACTAATGAGTGGGAGTGTATTTGACACAGCAGTGACTTACATAGCTGTACAAGTATGATTGGTGCGTTATTTTAGCCTGCTGCAGTGTACAAATGTGTGTGCATTGATATACTGTAAAGACCTTAAATCTGACAGAAGAAGTAATTAAGCTTCAAGCTGTGGCATGTCTTTGTTCTCTTATTCTCCAGAAATACCCCCAACCCCCGGGTCAGAAGAAAAAGAAAGTTGTTAAGTATGGCATGGGGGGCTTCATCATCTTTGCTCTCATCTGCATTGTTTGGTTCCCGCTGCTTTTCATGTCCTTGGCAAAATCTGTGGCTGGAGTGACCAACCAGCCCCTGGATGTCACACTTCAGCTCAGCATCGCAGGTTATGAGGTACAGACCCTCTCTGCTGTGCGTTTGCCCAGATCTCAGCCATTTCAGGGTTACTTTTGTGGACGCTCACTGATTTGTCTCTCTTGATTTTCCTAACTAGCCACTGTTCACCATGAGTGCCCAGGAACAGAACCTGGTACCCTTCTCTCAAGCAGCCTACAATAAGCTAACCAACCAATATGCCACCCAGCCTGTAAGAAGACCTCAGCCTTGCTAACATCCATTGGTACACTGTACAGATCTCAATCAGCTGTTGGCATTTACATGTATTTAAGTGTATTTTTAGATTTCGTAATATAATTCATATTTATTTGAATTCATTCTGTAATTCATCAGAGGTAGGGAATATAGGGTTAGTACCCTGTACACTGTGGGGCCGTGGGCTTAGCAGAAGTCTCCTTGGTCTCAGGCTGCCATGCAGTTCATCGCGAAGTACCTTGCTGAGGACGTCATTGTGGCAAAAATAAAGAGTGATGCCAGCCTGGTGTGGGGCATCAGCCCGGCAAGCCGGCAGGCCATGATACTGGAGCTCAGCCAGTCTAGCCACGTGTACATCACGCTGCGATGGACCCTGCTCAGGTGCACACAGGCTACACGCATCGCACCCCCCGCCGCTGGCACACCAGGAGACATCTGGCACAAGAAATGCTCAAGAAGTTTAATAATCTCTGCTTTAATAATAATTTAACAATCTCTATAAAAGGAAAGCTGAGACATATTCACCCGCAAGCTTATGAGAATATGTTATGCTTAACCAGATAATCATTATGAAAAGCTTACACAGGAAAGATGGCTTGGTCCTTTGATGTGAATGTCCCTGTGCATAACCCACTAGGAATGCCTCTGTTGCAATGAATGCGATGACAGCAGGGGAGCGAACTGTGAAGTATGAAGACAAGCAAATGATCGATGGAATCGTGCAGGTTCTCAAAGGGGCTCACTCCCAGGCCGTGTGAGTGCCGTCTTTGTGTCTCGGCACCCGTGAGAGGAGGACCAGCATGAAAACACATCAGATTTCACATTAACATCGGGAGGGAAGGGGTGCATTGGGGTCGGAGGTGTGACATCACATCGATTCTGTAGTCATGCCGTATGCAGCTTGTTTTTTTTTTTTATTCGCAAACTATTCCTGTTATAGTCTCGATATATAAAGTGAAATTTAACTTTCCATTTTTACTTTTATTCACCTTCACTAGTACGGCGGTTTAAATGCGTTAATGTCCGGCATTATGTATGCTCAGTTTGTGGGAATCATTAAAATTATGCACAAATCACAAGATTCTGCTTCTCCTCATCTCCGGATCCACTGTGATAGGTGAAAACTCTCAGAAAAAAAAATGTTAACTTATGTGATGTTATGTTTATCGTATGTGTCTTATTGAGGGGGGTAGCCCCCCCAAATCTATGCCTTTGGATACAAATCCCTAATGATGCCCAAATCACTATGATGTATCCACTTAGGGTCATCCAATCACTGCTGCCCAAGTACATCAGGGGGCCTTCAGGGCCAGAAGCCAAGGTGGCCCATCGGTTAGAAATTGGTAAGAAGCATATTAATATTAATATCTACTATTAGCTACTATTTTTTATTCTTTTTTTCATTATTCTTCATTTCAAAAGAACAATCTCAGCTGCTTTTCCTGCAGCAGGTTAGTAAATAAATGAGTACTGACATTTTTCTAGGTTTTGATCACATCTTTCCTGCCTTTAAAACTGAATACAGAGAATCAGGATACTTCAGAACATCAGCAGACAATGGCCCTCTTCCGCCCCCTGTCTGTCAAGCTTCAGCAACCAAATGACAGCTCAGCGCCCCAGTGGTGGGTTATACAAGAGTGCCAACCAAAGCTACCGCAGACCAGCTGCCGTAACATTGAGATAGTAATCTTTAACGACAAAGTGAGCCCACCCAGTCTGGGCTTCCTGGCAGGATATGGGTAAGGGCACGCAATTCTCTGTCTTTTTGTTTAGTAATTCCACTGTGATAAATAATAATCATCCATGCTTAGATGATAGCCATGCTCACTTTGAATTATCATGAAACCAAAATTAGGAATCAGTATTTTTACGTTCTTTACCACCAAGTCAATAAAGAGCAAAATTCTGTCTCATAATTAGTACAATTCAATATATATATTTATTTTTTTACTGTTCCTATCGGGCAATCTCATCTTATACTGGGACATCTTCTTTCGTCTTCTGTTCAGGATCGTAGGACTGTACATGTCAGTGGTGCTGGTCATCGGGAAGTTTGTACGGGAATTTTTCAATGGAATCTCACGGTCCATAATGTTTGAGGAACTGCCCTGTGTGGACCGGGTCCTGAAGCTGTGCACTGATATCTTCGTGGTGCGTGAGACTGGGGAGATGGAGCTGGAGGAGCAGCTCTTTTCCAAGCTCATCTTCCTCTACCGCTCTCCTGAAACTATGATCAAGATGACCCGTGAAAAAAAGGCCAAGTGATGCAGTGAAAACTCCAAGATGTCTCCCCCGCATAAAAAAACTTAAGTATTCTGACTTTACTACTAAATGGACACTGATCAGAAAGACTTGCCAGAGATGATAAAAGTATACCCTGGGTAGGTTCCTGTCAGAATAGCAGAAACACGAGGATCTTCATCCTGAAACACCTTGGCTCAGTCCAGTCTACTTTAACATTCAGTTTAACTATGAACTCTCTGTCCTGCATGTATTTAAATATGGGTAAGATGACAGATAATACATCTCGACAACAGAGATCATTTTAATTTTTTCCACAGAGTAATGTATGTTAAACTTAGAATATTAAATAAAGTGAATATATGAGGAATGTATTTCCTGTGTTGAATTATTTGCATATCTACAATCTTTCCAATTTCAGTGTGGTTTTACACATTATTCAGATTCTATATTTACATTGCAACTATACAATTAACTTGAGGAAACGCTTTTACTGTCACTTGCTGGCAGTGTAGATATAGGGAAACATGACGACTGTTACGGTAACGACAATGGCTCATGTACGACAGGTAAGAATTTTGTAGTAATGTCAAGAAAGTAGCGCAGTGCGATGTGGCCAAAAATTCATATTGCAGTATAATTGGAACCATAGACGGTAGATGGTTGTTGTGGTATATAATTTGGTATGTAAATTTCAATATGACCGTTTTTGAATGAGTAACATTCACCCAAAAAAAATGCGCTGCAGAGGGAAGTTGTATTTTAAGCTGTTAACACATTTCAAAGTAGTCGTGAATGTCACGTTAAGAATATTTATTGTGCAAAACTGCAATTTCAGAAACATTTAAAAGTAACCTTTTCCGTGGTTTTATCACCAAAATATCTTATATTAAAAATACAGGTTGGTTTTGTAAACTGTAGGTAAGCAGAAAACAATTAAGACAGAACCAACAAGTATAAAACTATAGACTAAATTTCATGACTTCATCCCTATTCGAATGAAGAGCTAGCATCCGATGTGCATACTTATTTAAAACAGATTGCTCGTGTTACCGCTTTGTAATTACTTATTCTTACTAGTAAGAATTTAATTATACAGCTGTACAATGTGACTTTACTAGTGAAAATTGAATTATGATGAGTAATAAATTGAATTAAAATTATAGTTCCTATACTAATCATAATATTACTGATATCTTTGAATAGGTTTCTGAGAGTCAGAATGTAACTGGAGAGCTTTACGATTGTATTTCTTACTAGCAAGAACTGAGTTGTTGAGCCTTTGGTTAGTATAAAAATTGCACTTCATGCATATGTGTAACCGCGGCAGCGTCAGGGCTAGAAACAGTACAAATATTGCGACCACGCCACCTCGGGGATTTCACCAAAGGAAATTCACGCCAGCCCAAAAGCCAGCACCAAGGACCCAGGTTCGTCACTGACGAAGCAGAGAGGTGATTACCGGAAACACAATTTTATTTACCGTTTAAAACAATCCCCATAAAACCGGCTTGCTGCGGTCCTGCCTAAACTGGCTGGGAATACATCACAAATCAAAATTAAACCAAAGAAACCACACAAACCAAAAATCAAACATCCCGCACGCAATAATTACAAGGGTAATCTTAACACGGCACACAAAACCACCCAGTACAGCCAAATACAGGACACCACAGCAACCGATAGCCTCACATTGACAGAAACTACAAAAGGGACCAACAAACCCGAGAAACCAGTAGCGCTCGTGGTGCGAGCTCAAGGCCGCACACCGCGGTAGCCGCTTTACGCACAGATCGGCGAAGTGACGTTGCAGCGTGGATCGGCTCCAAGTTGTCCCGTCCGAAGTGGGAGGGTGAGGCTAACCATCCTGTTCAGTGTCAGGCTAAGAGTGAGGAGAAATAGATTAGGTAGGTGACTAGTTAACATGCACCACAATGTTCAACTGTAAATTCGTTGGCTGTGAGCATGTGTCTGAGAATGTGTGTAACTATGTTCAGCACACAAAACTGCATAGCAATGCCCCCAATTATCACTACCAGTGTGGGGTGCCTAACTGCTCACGGAGGTACAGAAAACACGCAGGACTGCAAATTCATATGTATAGGCAGCATAGGTCCTACCTGCAGGCTGCTGGGCCTATACTGCCTGGCACATCAGCTATACCACCTGGCACACCCTTGAAATGTCTGCTTGAGGCTTGTGCATTTAAGTGTGACACTTTGGCCTCTCTTATTGAGCATTTGAAGACGCACATAAGGGGAGGAATGGAAACTAGATGTCCATTTAGAGGTTGTGATTGCAAGTTCACACACGTGATGACTTTTGCTTCACATATTTCCAGAAAACATAGGTGTGCAGAGGATTCAGTTTTAGATTACCTTGTTTTAGAAAAGTCTTCTCCCACTCATGGTGGGTGACAGGATTAGAGATCCCTGCGAAAATGAGGTGTGGAAAATCATTTTGCAGCTGAGGGAGATTGTTGAGCTCATCTGTGCACCGGTCATTAAAAGGCCAGGTTGCGTATCTTAAAGTCCTCATAGAGGAGTACATAGACAACAGGACAAGGCTTTTCCCCAACGCCCCCCTCAGACCAAAGCACCATTATCTGTGCCACTATCCATCTCTCATCATTCACTTTGGCCCACTTATTCGCCTATGGACACTCCGATTTGAGAGTAAACATACATTTTTTAAACAGTGTGCCAGAAAATTGCACAATTTTAAGAATTTGTGCAAAACTCTAGCAGAGGCACCAACTTCTAGAAGTGTACTTGAGTGCGGGAAACTTGTTCCCTCCACTTGTACAAGCAGAGAATGAGACTGATTTTCATGTTGACGATTACAATGACAGGATCAGGGCATCTGTAGCCAGTTGTCCATTCCAGTTAGTCGGCAGTGGCTTGTAACTATGTTACAGTCAAAGGCACAGATTACAGAAGGGGGATGTACATTTTACTAGAGAACAGTGATGAATGGCTTCTTATGGGGAAGATTATGCTAGTTATTGTTGTTTATAATTCTGTCTATTTTGTCTCAGAGAAAC
Organism: Petrocephalus sullivani; assembly: GCA_026780845.1. Classification (NCBI taxonomy): domain Eukaryota; kingdom Metazoa; phylum Chordata; class Actinopteri; order Osteoglossiformes; family Mormyridae; genus Petrocephalus; species Petrocephalus sullivani. The sequence goes on along the minus strand of JAODKM010000099.1, from coordinate 10,105,760 downwards.
ATACTTTTGTAAAGTTATGTGACACAGGTGTGTACTGTGACCTAGGAGTGGCCCAAGACAATTATGTGTGCATTAAGTAGGAAGATCTACTGGACTACTATCCTCTTTCAGCATACAATGTGTATGATCAGTCACTTATTGCTCTCCACCATTCTTTCCCAGAGGCAGTATGAGCAGGGAGGAAAGTGAGGATACAGGATACGTGCGGAGAGACGTGGGTAGTAGAGCAGGCTATGTAGTCATAGCAAACAAAGGTGTGTGTGTGTGTGTGTGTGTGTTTTTTTTGTAGCCTTGAATAAAGTTGATTTTTTGTCTTTAATTTGCTTTGTTGATTGAACAGACTATAGTAGGAAATATGCATACAGTGTAGGGATGGCAAAAATGAGAAATTAGTGTTTCATGATTCACTACTTAATGGGACTAGGTCGAGGAAGCTATGTGGTCATACCTGCCTGGTCTCCCTGATGACCTTCTTACCACCATGCTGGATGAGCTTGGGGTCGAGTCTTTTGAAGATCTGACCTTGGTGGAGGAGAGGGATCTGGTGGAATACCTCAAACCTATCCAAAGTCGGAAGTTAATGAAGGGCATCAAGGACGGTAAATTTGTCTGTTCACCCATTACACTTCTCACTCCTTCATGTCACTGAACTAGGGCCTTAGAACAAAGGCACAACTGGTAGACAATAGACTTTGTATAACTGTAGTCCCAAGCTCACACATTTGTTGCCTGTCAGATACTATTGGATGAAGTGATTAACCTCAGGTGTGCAGCACAGCTTATAGGCCTTATTCATGTGTGTGGCATTTGTTCAGTGTGATGTAATGGGTTGGGGGAAATGTATAATAGGCATGAAAAATAATTGGAATTACAAACTCCTCAAAACTGGGCTGTTTTTCACTGCTGTTGTTTTCACATCTGGAAATGCAGCTGATGCTTATTACTTGCATGCATTTCCAAACTTAATAACAATAGCAGTGAAAAACAATCAGACCCTGTTATGATGAGTTTGTAATTCCAATAGTGTATTGGCCTTATTTTAACTATTATTTTTTAAGTGGCATTATCAGAGCAATGAGGCAATGGATACTTCTGCGCTCTCCCCACCCATTATGTCACATTCGAGCAAATGGCACTCGCGGAAATACATTCCAATTGCTTCATCCAATAGTGCTGACAGGAAACCAATGTGTGTGCTTCCTCCAGGAAGTACTGGAGCAGGACTACAGTTAAGCACACAGTCTATTGACCCATAGCCCTACATCTTGCCCCATCTTATTTAATAAATTGTTTTTGTGCCTTCTAGGACTTGTTACTCTTAATAAGGAGTTGGTCTCTGCTCCTGATCCAAGTGCTCCAAGTCCCCCCAACTCCAAGTTCTCCAAAGACAACATTCCGGTCTCCAAATCAACTGTTGCGCTGCCCCAAGCACATCAAGCGACTGAACTGTGACATCTTCTAACTCGGATCCAACCTTCAATCTATTTTGTTTTGATGCTTGTCATATGACACTATTCTGAATGCAGAAAACATAACTTTTTTGTGATTGTTGCTTTTATATACAAGCATATTGATACAGGGTAATTCATTTAATTTATTATTGGGACGCGTTATTGAAATTGTCAGTCATTGTGTTTCCAGAGTCGTCCGCTTAAAGTCACTTGTAAGACGCTCGTGAGTTTTGTGTGGATTGTCGTGCTTTATCGATATTTTGAACCATCTGAATAATAAACAATGAAAAACTGTAGGAACTTAAGGAGATAAAGACGGGATAGTTACCGCGTTTAAGGTGACGTATATATCGTGCGGGAGCTCAAAAAGTTGTCTCGCATTCACCCAGACATTTGGCATTTGC
>JAODKM010000099.1:10068030-10103458 GCA_026780845.1 Petrocephalus sullivani | reverse complement strand
GTGGTGTGGCAGTGAAAAGGGTCCAATGTCAAAGTGTTCTGCTGCGCCACATTCCAAACATTGTTTAAGCTATTTACCGGTTTTACAGTATTGGTAAAGTTCATATAACAAAAATAAATGCCGGTTTTTCGGTATGAACCGGTATACTGCCCAGCACTAGCTAGTAGTAGCATCCATTAACTCGTTATCCGAGTATGCAAACTGCAGAGGATCACAGCTGATGCTTGTGATGGGTGAGAAGACATTTGAAATGTGTGGTGTCTGCAGCCAGAGGCCTGTTTTGTCGATGGGAACACTGTCCAGAAATGGCATGTTTATGTAACCCAGTCTTTGTGAGCCGTCTTCCTGCTTTGTGTGCATCAGTGGGCCACCTTTACTTTGTGCATATCAAGCACAGAAGTATTTTGATCTAGATGCACCAAGATGCATCTCCCAAGCTTTGTGATTCAGCCCATATTATATCCAAGTTAGTATTTACTGTAGATGGAAAATTTTCTATTTTTGCTTAACCAGGAAGCGATGGACCCTTGAGAACTTTGATGTTGGTCGCCCATTGGGAAAGGGAAAGTTTGGAAACGTCTACCTGGCCAGGGAGCGAGAGTCCAAGTTTCTTCTGGCTTTGAAGGTACTCTTTAAAAAGCAGCTGGAGAAAGCTGGCGTGGAGCACCAACTCAGGAGAGAAGTTGAGATCCAGTCTCACCTCAGGTATGCTGATTAATTGTGCCTATATTAGGCTGCTTACGGGGAGGGTGGCTGCAGCGCCGTTCCTGAAAGCGCTGACCATTTGCAGACACCCCAACATCTTGCGTTTGTATGGCTATTTCCACGACTCCTCTCGTGTGTACCTTATCTTGGAGTTTGCACCCAAGGGCGAGCTTTATGGTGAGCTGCAGCGCTGTGGTCGCTTCGACGAACAGAGGAGTGCCACGGTGAGATGGTCTACTGATGGTCTTTTCCAATTGGTTTGGCTGATTATTCTGTGCGTCTATACCATTAATTCTTATTCTTCCCCCACAGTACATTACAGAGCTAGCTGACGCCCTTCAGTACTGTCATTCTAAAAATGTTATCCATAGAGATATTAAACCAGAGAACCTCCTGCTGGGTGCTAATGGGGAGCTTAAAATCGCTGACTTTGGCTGGTCCGTGCACACCCCATCTTCCAGGTATAATTTACAGCTTTTGATACTGTGAACATGCATGGCCATTTGGTTGATTTTTAGTCGTGCATCACAAGAAGTTCTCCCTCGCTGCTGTACACATTAGGCGGTCTACCCTTTGCGGAACATTAGATTACCTGCCTCCGGAGATGATCGAGGGACGAACTCATGATGAGAAGGTGGACTTGTGGAGCCTTGGAGTTCTCGTCTATGAGTTCCTTGTTGGAAAGCCTCCGTTTGAAACCAAGAGCCACGAAGAGACGTATCGCAAGATTTCTCGGGTGAGAATTCAGTGCTCAGAATGGCCGCTCATAGCATAGCATGCTAAACCTGGCACTAATGCTAATTTTTGGATGAAGAACAGAAGCACCCCCTTTCCAGTTTGGTAGTAACTCCTCCCACTTGTCTGGGTTTCTAACAGGTCGACTTCAGCTACCCAGATTTCGTCAGTGCCGGCGGCAGAGACCTGATTGGCAAGCTGCTGAAACACAATCCCCTCCACAGGCTGCCCATCTTGGAAGTGCTTTCCCACCCGTGGCTGCTAGAACATTCCACGAAACCCCCACGACAACGTAAACCTACGCCTTCAGCAACTAAGGGTGCTGTTGCTTAGAGGCGTGTATGGAATAAGGTTGAAATTTTAAGCTATATTCTAATACGGCTCATTGGTCATGACCATTTGCACACTCATGCTGGGAGACGGTGGATGGTGTACCTCAATCTGTCTGTCGTCAGTGTATTGTCCTTGGTAGTTCTTAACGCATAATTGTACTGAATACTCCTTTTAAATGTTTATTGTTTGCAAAAACTTAAAATAATGATTAAAGTTTGCATTTTTTGCCATTCATTTCTCTGCTACAGAGCAGTCTCCTGAGGTGTTTAATTACTGCAGTAGGAGTTAATCAAGTTGTTTTTACAAAATTTTATATAAATGGTAATGAAATGATTTGGATTGAACTGGCGGTGAATTATAAACGATCCCTTAACTTCTGGCTTCTTGCAGGGAAACCTTCGTATCTGTAGCGATTTCCACAAATCCCTGGTGGGGGGGGGCAAGACAGATTTAAAATTAGTTTAAAATTTCAGTATTCTAGTGGATTGCTATGCACTTCACTGCAAAGGACCTTTGCTGACCTTGTTCACTTTCAGCATGGAATTGACCCACTGCACATTGTGGATTGCTGGCAGAGGAATGCCACCTTTCAGTTTGTCTGGGAAGGATGAGGAGAGAGCCTGGATATAGCAGTGCTTTGGCAAGATGGCAAACCATCAGTGTGGCTGTAAGCTGATTTCGGTTTTCCCAGCTAAAGCATGGAAAATGTTAAAGCTTACCATTAATCTGAGGTAGCAGGTAGCTCTTGATCCCAAGCTGCAGTATCTTCTGTAGTGACTCTGTCTGTGAAGATAGATTGGCCTAATTAAAGCCAAACAACTACATAAAGTTTAAGGTAACACAATATTAACTGTGTCAATGTGGAGACAAAATTTCATGCCAGCTAGCATCAATCGGCAGTTTCAGACTTGAGTGGAAGGACAAGCAGATGAGTCTTGCAGGCATTTCCTCTGTGCCCTTAACTTCATTCCTGCATGCTCCATGACACACAACCAAGCCATCTGTCACACAGCGTGGCTCCTGGATATGTAAGCCTAAGGTGCATTAATACATAAGAACTATACAAACGAGAGGAGGCCATTCGGCCCATCAAGCTTGTCTGGGGAGAACTTGACTAATAGCTCAGAGTTTAGTAAAATCTTATCTAGCTCTGATTTAAAGGAACCCAAGGTTTTAGCTTGCACTACGCTAAGAGGAAGACTATTCCGTGCTCTTAAGAACTCGCTGTGTAAAGAAGTGCTTCCTCAAATCTAGCTTAAAATGTTCTCCCGCTAATTTCCAGCTATGGCCACGAGTTCTTGTATTTGAACTAATGCTGAAGTAACTATCTTTAAAAAAAAAAAAGTGCAACTTGCAAGTGACTAAATCATTATTACAAATGCAGCTAAGTTATTTTTTTAAAAAGTGTATTTTTTTCTACCTGAAATGTCCCAATTTCGCTGGCTCCAAGAGTCAAAGTGAGACTGTTGGAATACAATAAAGTTATCTGTAAGATGGTAAAACATCAAAAAGAAATACTGAAAAGAATATTAAATGATACTCACTTATCTAATGTCATGGATCCCATCAGCTTCTCTTCAGATATGAAGAATTTGCTGCTAAAGTTGGCATTCTGGGGGGGGCGGGTTAAAGCATGTGCACAGCTTCAGTGCAAAAGGAGTTGGTTACAGTAGAAGCCCTTTGCTGTATTAGGGACTCTGAGAGTACTTCCTCTATCCTGTATGTATGGCTAGGCAGTGGATCCTCTCGCAAAAACCCTTTCATCAATTGGAAATAACTATGCCTGTTTTATTTTCAAAATGATTTTCTATCATGTCTTAGATTTAAGTCAGCAATGTATTGTGGAGTGTTAAACATGTAATACAGTTCAACCAGTGTTGACCGTAATGAAATAGTATCCTGTATCTAAGTGTGTTCAAAAGTGTTTGTTGTAATGTCAGATTACAAACTTATAAATTACATTATAAAATTAAATTATTGCTTCAGTGGGGCAAATTCCTCTATTTGGCTCCATATGACAAAGGCAGTAGCAGTTTCAGCTTTTCTGAGTCATCTGACAGCCGCCGTGTTCTGAATATAGACACTTGGTTGACTGTCTTCATATTCTGCCCTATTTTTCCAGCAGGGTAATTGAATTGGGTGTAGTTCAGAAAACTTACCATATCCAGTCTGAAGAATGGAGTATAGGTGGAATTTGGCTGGATCCCATAGGCTTTGGAAGACCCAAAGACATGTAATGTCGCCATATCTGCCTGGAAGGAGATGGTTGGAGACTGGCTGGCATAGGCTTGGAGAAGCATCAGCATGTTCGGGAACATCTTGGGAAGCTAGAGAAAAGTTATTTCCATCTTTTTATATAGCCAATTCTTTATTCTTCTCTATACAACTAGATATTTTACCGAATCAATTTAGGCTGCATGCCAGTGATTCCCAAATTGAGTTGGATAACAGTAGTACAGCAGAGCCACTACTCAGTGCCCTATACTATTAAATACAGCTATAAGGAATACACAAAAAGACCAGGAATCAAATTTGGGTGACACTAATGTGAATGGTTCTGAATGCAGCAACAACACTGATTCATCACTTACTTAAATGTTAGGCTGTATCTGTGTACCCACCTGAGGAATTAAGGTGCCAAGGCTTGTAGTGTTAAGACGAAATGGTGAAGCCTTGGGTATCTGAGTTGGTGAAATATCAGGGTCTTTGGTGTGCTGACTTTAATCTGCACAAGCACATCACAGGACTAACAGATGGCTTAATCGTACTTTATGCCGGATGTGTCATTTCAAATAAAAATAATCCAGTTTTACTATTACTTTACTATTACTATTATGCTAGAACAGAAACGTCGCCAAAAAGTCTGCATTTCTGCTGGGTTTCTACGCGCATACTGTACCATATCATCAGTGATGTTGGCTTGTAGGAATCCCGCAGAGTAGTAAGCATAGAAGGCAGAGTTGATGGTGAACTCAGAGAGGCCCAGAGTTAGCATGAGAGCAGACTGCCCGGCCAGCTGAAAAGGACCGGCAGCAAAAGGGGGCTCCGTACGATTTTTGGCACCATAAAATATGCCCTGGAAGGAAAGCATGGCATTCATATATGAATTATTCTTAAATATGATTTTTTTATATTTGTTCTTTCTGATCAATATCATGGTGAACAATTTAATTTTCCATAGCTACATTTTTTTTTTAAATTTTCTTAGCCGTATTAGTGAGTTCAGCTAAACTGTTAATACTATTACTTGTTAGTTAAAAATGCATACAAAAACAAAATGGTAAAGCTGACAATTTCCATGTAAAAAAAAATGTCAAAATTAGCAATTTCGGGTTTAAGTACCACGTGTGGTAAAAGTGAGTCTGTGCAGAGAGTTACCTTAAGGTCCATCTCCAAGTCTGAGCTCTGAATCATAGGAGAGATCACAAGAGGGACTTCTATGATCAGGTTTTTATTCACCTGGAAAGATACTGGTGGGCAGCAATATAAATTACTACATGGTACGATAAAACACAGAAAGTGCAAGTCTGTAGTGTTTTATTGGCAGTAGTACCCTGCATTTTCCCCAGCTGACTCTCCAGGTCATCAGTGGATTTTTTGATCAGTGGGCAAATCTGGAAATAGAAATAATGTGAGTGAAATGCACAAAATGGCACATATAATGCAGTCAATGCACACAACAGAATGAAAATGAAAGATATTCACCTTTTCTTGAATCTGATTCAATATTTTCCCTTTGAAAATATCTACAAATGGTTGGATGAAGAAACTGAGGAAAAAAATATAACATCATTGACAGTTGATAGGTTTGCTTAGTGCTACAACAATACTCCACCATAAATTCAAGTGTTAAAATCTTACTCTCATATATATTTCAAAGCACAAATTGTAAAATAGTGCATGGAGTTCTCAGGACCCATGTGCTGCATATACAATAAAGGAAATATTACATCTATTGATCCATCCACATATTTTACCAATAATCACCAAATTTCTCGCAGACACGTTTGGTTATAAACACCTTCACCTGGCAAAAATCAAGACCGAAATCCTAGGAATATGGACTTTATCTCATTAAACATTGGTATTAAAGAGGAAAACTCCAAGTAACAGAACGTACATATTCCGAGCATTTCGGTTTAGATTTTTTTGCTGGCCTAAATCTCCAGGTGATATGCAAAATGCATAAAGGACATTTTACAGACGTTAGCACCAAGCGGCCTGGGAGTAATTCAATTCACTTCAATTTATATAGCGCAGTTTCACAACATTACAGTGTCTCAAAGCGCTTTACATTAACTCTACCCAAAGCCCCCAGTGAGCAGGCCAGAGGCAACAGTGGCGAGGAAAAACACCCTAGAAGGAAATAGTCTTGGGAGGACCGCTTTCAGGAACACCACCCCGGATTACTTATTTCTGACTGTAGCTATGTGGATTTAATTCCTGTGTAACAGAATCATTTAAATCATTTTAATAATGCAATGATTCTACATATAAAAGTCAAGTATACTGCAGTAAGAATGCTTTGCAAGGCATTCTGAGGGCTTTCATTTCAAACTCCAGAGCAAATTTTTTCATGTTTGAAGGATCTTAAGAACATAAGAACATAAGAACAAAAAATGACTCATTAGATGTACGTTAGTATTGAGAGATTACTGGAATATTCTTAATTTATTGATCTTTTTACACTTGTCTATTCAAAACATGTTTTTAAAGCTTTAATGTAAATAACAGGACAACTTTTTATGTGCAGATAATGACAGCAATTTCTGTTAAATAAAGGACCTCTAAAAATATGCTACAAATTGCTTATGAAAAGCATTGACTGGATTGCCAGTTGAGCATCCTTCAATGGCATATTTCAGATCAGTCAGGAACAATGCAGTATTTCTTGTATCTCGTACCTGGCTCCACCATGGAAGGAAAGATTTATACCCTTAACATTGGCGTTGCACTGGGGGTTGGCTACACTCAGGTGGCCCTCTTCATCACTGCCCAGTTGAAGCACAGCGGTCAAGCCCACATTAAATACAGCCAAGTCGAATGAGCCGCCATCTTTTCTGCAAGGAAATACATGGAGTATGAGGAAACAAGTTGCATTTATCATTTATTGCCACCTAAGATCTTGCGTGATAGGGTACAATCACTCACATTAAGTAGAACTTTGTACGCCAGTTCCCATGCACGGCGACGTTGAGATTCTGCAGGACGATCTTGATGCCTACATTCTCCGTAAAAGCCACTGTAGGCTCTGGTAGGTTGATATGATTGACCGTCATACTGTGGAGGTGGAAAATATTGAAAAGCCAGTTTTAGGTACTTCAGGGACATTTTATTTCTTCTCCCCGCTAGAAGTGTACTCTTACTCTAAGATACATACTGCAAAACGAAGGCCAGAAAGGTATGGTTACTGGTTAAGTCCGAGTTGTGATGACTGTGGTTACACAGCCAATAGATGAGGGACTGACATATGCTGTGTCCCCAAACTAAAAGAATCAGTTTTCCAGTGAATATCCAAGGTCTACTCAGCACTTTAATTTGAAAAACAACAGTAACAAACCAGACATTCCGTGCTTCCTAAAAGGAAGGAAACCTAGTTCTTGTGAGGAGAGCTTATTTAAGTCACAACACCATGTAAAACTGAGGCCCTGACTCTGTGAGGTCATAAAACATCCCTGGGCCTCTTTTGAAAAAGTAGGGGTGGTACCCTGATGCCATGGCCTAAACTGCCCACTGGGGGGCTATCAAATCTGGCCTCCTGGTCATCCCCTATATCTAACTGGTGAGTTCTCTCCTGCCCATTCACCACCTTATGTACTGGTGCAGAATGGCTGCCGTCGCATCATCCAGGTGGGGGCTACACAGTGGTGGTGGTTGACGTGGCTCCCCATTGGTTCTCTAAAGCCATTTGTGTGTTTTGAAAAGTGCTACATAAATGTAACAGTCATTCACTTTTACAAGCTATCTAAAAAGTACAGGAGTGTATGAACCTGTTCAGCCAATACTTTACAGATCCAATTCCAATATCAATGTCCCCCTCAACATCTGGGATGGACATTTCAGTGGCCTTCTCCAGTAGCCAGCTAGCACCCACTCGAGACCCTGAAAAAGAAAATCACACAAATCAGAGATCACTGCACACATTCCCTTGGGCAGGCAGGTGGTGTAGTGGTTAGGGACCCAACTGTGTAATGGAAAAGATTGCTGGTTCGAGTCCCCGACCCGCAAGTACCGCTGTGGTACCCTGAGCAAGGTACCGTCACCAAGCACTGCTCCCCGGGCGCGCACATAGCTGCCCCCTGCTATGTCACGTGGTCACATGGGTTAAAAGCACAGGACACATTTCGTTGTTGCGTGCTGTAGTGCGTCAACAATGACGATTAATCACCTTCACTTCACTTTCCACTGCTACTTAAAGTAACCTGCCCACAGCATGTATCAAATCAACAACTCTATTAGGCTTAATTGGCCAGACAACTGTTTTTCTTTACATAGGATAAAAAAAGACTTGCAGCAGTTTATGAGGACAATTTATGCTAAACGCGACAAGTACCGTTATTTTTACAAAAACATGTCCAAACAAGTGGGAATGCACGTGGTCTGGCTCCACTCACCATATTTCAGTCCGTTGTCCGTGAGAACAGCTTTAATGCCAGGATTGACAGCAAAAGCATGGGGCATCAGCACCAGAACCACAAGCAGAGAGTGTAACATGATACGCAGATTCACCTGGAACACAACACAATGTTAAAACAGCATTGGCAGGGTGCTTCAGACAATTCAGTAAACGAAAGGGTCTATAGACCAGAAAAACGAAACCAAGGTTTCACTTCCTGAAATTTATAGTTTTTAGTATGAAACTGTGTAGTGGGAAGCGACGCCAATATTAACGAAGACCAGCAGAAAAATCCCTCCCTCCTTTTAACGGGGAAGCAGTAAAATCGACCACAAGGAATTTAGCAAATAATCGTGTTTCATTCTTTATCTTGTGACAATAAGGGGAACTTCAGAGAAAACCTACAGATACCGTAAATGTAAAACTATCTCTCTACGTATAGCAAAAAAAAGTAAATTACAGTTCAGATTAACACTGATTTATTTAGCAGATGCCTTTGCCAAATGATATACAAGCGTGGCGGCTAATGCAAAAACATATAGGTGCCAAGGAGCTAAATTAGTTACAAGTTCTGCTAGACTAAACCAACGGTTAACCACAACCAAGTGCAACATAAAGCTATACATGTACTATACCATTTCGATTATTAAATGCATAATGCAATTGCACAAACAAAAAAAAAGTTAATTTGAATGAATGGGATACTACATATCAATTTATCTAACGTTTTAATTGCTATTGTCAACTTTGCTGCTATTTATTGTTTTACTGCTCCATTGCTATTGTCAAAATTGCAATAAGATGCATAAAATCCCATAAACTATTTAATACCAGTGTTTATTATTGTAAATGATAGACAATGCATATGATAATGATAAAGTTGACAATAAGAAAGATTACCTCTGTTCAAGCTCAACTCAGGATGAACTGTCTTAGCAAACGAAACTGAAATGATTTTTTGTGTCTAAATCTCGCTTCTGCTATCGCCGATTAACCTTGGCTTCCTCTTTTTATTTTATTTATTCGTTTTTTTTGTAGCCAATGCGTCACAGATGCCTTTTGAGGAGGGACGTACGATTGTATGTTCAAAACTTATGTAATTGCATATTAAGACGTGCAGGGATATTTATGTGCCTCGGTTATACTTGACTGCAGAAAGATATAAAGCCATTAAGATTATAAAGATAAACGATAGTATTGTTGATTAGTCAACTTCAGAATTAAGTGAAAGCTAGCAAGCACAAAACTTCCCAAACAGTCACCACAACAGAGCACACAGAGTCATACACCACAGGCAATGCGGACAAGCTAATGAGTCCGAGTACCCACATGAAACCCACACAATACAGGCAGACATGCCACTTTTATTTATAACGCCATTCTCACTATAGATTAATTAAGGTATGCTTTAAAAACATCTGACCTGATTTAAGATTGCGTGGGTACCTGTTAAGGGTAACTCTTTACTTGACAGGGCACAAATATTCAGTAATAGTGCAGTTACTATACTGAAGTACTACAGATTAACTGATTAACTTTATTAACTTTAACTTAAATATATTTTTTATATAAATTATGAACTAATCAGATTCAGGGCTCTGACCGTGAGACATTTCAACCAGCTCACACGCTCACACGCCGGACCTTGTGTTTCTCACGCCGGGAAGTAAGGGATGGATAACGCCCACCAAGGTGTCCCGTTATACAGAACAGACGGACGAGTTTTCCGCCGAGTTCATAGCTGTCCCGAGTTATACAGAGTTACTGTAGCCACCAGCCAATCAGAAAAAAGCCTGTGTAGTTTCCGGGTAAGTTACATGTGATCCCGCTGCTTGCACGTTATTACACGGATGCGCACATACAAAAGTGCAGACAAGGTGGAAGTGGCAGAGGGAGATCCGATGAGTGCGGTAGGCAGGGCTCTCAGGTCTCATCCAGTGACAGATGTAATCTCACTCCAAACTCATGATGAAACTGAATGTTATTCATTACTTGTTTCTTCTGTAGTTAACAAAGGTTTACAGAATTAACAGCTATAGTAACAAATATAGTAACTGCTTGAGATAAAACATAGATCACGATGCAATAATAATGAATTAAAATAAGATTAGTATGTAACTAAGAGTTAGGTTGTGGTTAATTAATAACTAAAAGTGCAATACTGTACTATTTGTGCCCTGTCAAGTAAAGTATTACCCAGTTAATGCCCTTGTTAATGCACAGAGTGCTAATAAACAGAACTACACATTGGCCCTTTTTGTTAGTTGAGATAGGGATCTTATAGTGTTACACGGCAATGAAAATAACCTTAAAAAGAGGAAGAGGAAATATTTTTGAGATGTTGTGCTAGTGCGGTGTATTGTACCTTTATGTTTTGGTCTCTGATAAAGGAGCTAGCAGGCGGTGCATTACCAATATTACCAGGTACTGCCCGAGACCGGCCATCATCCAGGAAATGAACATAAAAGCAATGAAGTTAAACAAGTACCTGGGAATTTATTTCAACAGCAGACTAGCTTGGATAGAAAATACAAAAATTTTCTACAAGAAGACTATTCAGGTTTTATTATACATTTAAATTGTTTAGTACCAAATGGAACATAACTTCTTTGGTGGGAAAGGTGCCTGAGTTAGTGCAGGACGTAGAGAGATATAGTTGGCTTCACCTTAACATGCAGCTCTGGCTCTGGAACCAACCTCCTGGTAAGGGGCTAGACTCCATTCCACTGTGGAGTTGCCCATGGTGAGAGGCACAGGCAGATGTGGGTAATTCAGGTCCAAAGAGTTAAAATCCAGACCAGGATTTTGTTTCAACCAACCAGTTGAGCATTAAGCGTCTCAGTCACAGAGTGCTCAGGATGGGGGGCCAGCCCATCACAGGACGGGTAATATGTGTTACAATTATATAAAATTGCACAATAATTGGAGCAAATGTTAAAACTACCAACAATATAACAGCCGGACTGAATGATTAGCCGAAACAAAATATGTAGTAGCAGCGCTGGACCTGCAGGAGCTGGGAGTGTATTTTGTACGGAACCTATAGCTTATGGGGCCTTTATACCCGCGGACTTATTTTGAAGTTACACTGATTCAAAATGACGGCGAAGCCTCCCGCGATGAGCAAAGTGTTTACATTTCAAGACTACAGGTCAGTAGCGGACCAGATTTACGAAATAACCCCGGAGTGCCTACATCCGTGCCCGGCTCCGATCGTTATCGATAACGGCTCCTTCCAGACGCGGGCCGGCCTGGCCCTCCCGGGCGGCTCCGGCTCGCCGCCGCCGCTGCTCTTTAAGTCGGTGGCGGCCAGGAGCCGCGGGGCGGCGCGCAGCGAGACCCAGATCGGCAACGACATCGCCAACCTGGAGCCGCTGCGCTGGCTCCTCAAGAGCCAGTTCGACCGCAATGTCGTGGTCAACTTCGAGATCCAGGAGCTCATGTTCGATTATATCTTCATGCACCTCGGCATCAGCACCTCGGTAAGTCCGGTCCCGCTCACTGTAAGTCAGCAGCAGCACTAAGAGCCGCGTGTAGACTCGCCGGCGAGTGTTATGCTGTGCTCCCGTATGTAATGCTTCCAAGCTGACTTGCCTCTTTTTAAAACATCCTGTATGCTGCCTGTGTAACAGCATCAGCCTTACAGTAATTCAGTGGGGTTTGGAAACTCATTTATGTTTCGTGATGTTTATTTCGTACATGATCGCTCATCTGTGCCTACAGGGGAGAGTGGAGCATCCCGTGGTCCTTACAGAGGCGGCCTGCAACCCACTGTACTGCAGACAAATGATGTCCGAGTTACTGTTTGAATGTTACGGGGTGCCAAAGGTTTCTTATGGCTTGGACAGTCTGTACAGCTTCTACTACAACAATAACCTGCGTGGCCTGGTCTCCTCAAACACGGGCATGGTCATCTCCTCTGGCTATCACTGCTCGCACATTTTGCCAGTAATCGATGGCAGGTATGATGCCTAATATCTTTTGTTATTTAGTCTCAATATTACATTCATTGCACAAAGTTCTAATTCTGTTGTGAAATGTGAGACTTAAGAAGTGTATTTGTTTAATATACAAGAAGGAAGTCTTTATAATCCATCTACCAGCCTTATCCTGGTCTGGCTCACATGGGGGCCTGGGGTGTATCCTGGGTGGCATAGGGTGTAAGGAAGGGTTACACCTTGGCCAGGATGTCAGACCGTCACAGGGAGAACATTAAAACATGAAGGGACGATTCAGCCCTCCAGCCCTGGGGGTGGGAGGAAGCGATGCTGGCCACTCAGCCCTCCAGAATGTTAATAAAATATTGAGAGAAAGTAAGAATTATGCAATGGGCCAAAGTACAGTATAGTACAGTATAGTATAGTGTGTAGTATTTTTTACTAGAATGCATTCTGCTTTTTCATTTTTAGTAATGCTTTTTCTTCTGCCATATATGGAGACTTGATGCAGGAAATTGCAAGCGGGTGAACATCGGCGGCAGCCATGCGGCCACGTACCTGCAGCGCCTCCTGCAGCTGAAATATCCCGCGCATGCGGCGGCTGTGACTGTCAGCCGCATGGAGGAACTCCTGCACGAGCACAGCTACATCGCCCTCGACTACCAGCACGGTTAGTGCGTCACCGAGCAAACAGTCTAAGAAATATACCGGAGAATGGAAGCCTAAGTAAAATGGCAGTTTTCCTGGTAGCTGATGCGCTCAGTATGGACGTGTCCATCAGGGTGCTCGCACGGGCACCCTGTCCCTCTGCTGCGTTCACACACGCTGAGCCTCTCCTGCGGCCTGCAGAGCTGGAGAAGTGGCGCAGCGTGGAGTTCTACGAGCAGGAGGTCCACCGCATGCAGCTGCCCTTCTCCGCCAAGCTGCTCGGCGGCACCCTCAGCGCGGAGGAGCGACAGGAGAGGCGTGCGCAGCAGCTGCGCCGGCTGCAGGAGGTCAACGCCCGTCGGCGGGAGGAGAAGCTGCAGCAGGACCAGGAGAGGCTGGACAAACTGCTGGCAGTGCAGGCAAGGCCGAGCGTCCAGTGCAGAGGCATGCATGGGATGCATGCAGTTTAATGCGACACAGCACAGTGAACTACAGCACATGACATGTGCTTCAGTGTGACTAAGACACTCTACACAGACCACTCATTTACTACAGTCTTGTATGGGCTTAATAAGAATGCTAATAATTTAAGAAGAATTTGAATCTGTTTAGGAAGGTCACTTATTTTAAATGTTTTTTTGTGAAAAAAATTAAATGGCACTGCTGTATTTTCAGATAAGTTGTAAATGTCTAGTGCTGTTTTCTGGAGCACTGCCTGAGGATGAGTCTGACTCCTGGCCTCATCTTCCTGACCATAAACTGTTGCCGTACGTTTTTTGAGAACCCTGTCTTTGCGTCTTTGCCTGTCCAGTGCCCCCAGTTAGCTAGAGGTGTCAGTGGCAAGGAAAACCTTGGAGTAGTAAACCAGTAGGGAGAAACCTTGTGAGGGAGCAGACTCACAGGGGGAGCCCATCCTCCCAGGCCCGGAGCAGACTCACAGGGGGAGCCCATCCTCCCAGGCCCGGAGCAGACTCACAGGGGGAGCCCATCCTCCCTGGGCTGGAGCAGACTCACAGGGGGAGCCCATCCTCCCTGGGCTGGAGCAGACTCACAGGGGGAGCCCATCCTCCCAGGCCCGGAGCAGACTCACAGGGGGAGCCCATACTCACAGGGGGAGCCCATCCTCCCAGACCCGGAGCAGACTCACAGGGGGAGCCCATCCTCCCTGGGCTGGCAGATGAAGTCCAAAGTAACTTTAAATTTTATAAAGTAAAATTGCGTTTAGCCCGGATATAATTACAGAAGGTCCAGTTGATGTCAGAACGGGCAGGTGAAGATGGCAGATGTGTAGTCAGACAGGGTGGGTTGGCAGGGAACTGCCCGCCATCGGGGGGGGGATACGGGTATGAGGAAGCCCTGAGCAGCAGCACTCTATGGCACATGGGAAGCCAGCGTCAGCACAGGACACCCATGTCATCCAGAGTCCATAGCAGTGATCTCCAGACTGGGGGTGGGAACTTCTTGCACCTTCTGTTTATATTGTGCCTTTTATGGCCTAGCTATACGTCTTTGTTGCAATAACACCTGCAATTTTTTCTGGGTTCAGTAATGTGTCTGACTCTCTAGTCTTGTTTTCTGCATGAAGCTCATGGCTAAAATTCTGAAGTGTAGAGCAGCTATGGCAGGGGTTTGACGTGAGCGTGCTGTTGGGCTGTGTGCCGTGTCCCTAGGAGCTGATGGAGGACGGCCTCCTCGAGCAGTTCCGCAGGAGCCTCATGGAACTGAACATGGACTCCGCAGAGGAACTGCAGTCCTACATCTGCAAGCTGAGCCTGGCTGTGGAGCAAGGCAAGCAGCGGATTCTGCAGAGCGAGGTGGGCTTGGTATGGGGCTCACGGTGCGAGCCTCTGCGGTGACACAGCTAGATCAGTTAGATTGGGAAAGTAAATGAATGAATGAATGTTATGAGGGGTAGGGAACCTGATCCATGGAGGACTGGTGTGGGTGCGGGTGTTTGGGATGACCTTTCAATCAGCCAATAAGAGTGGGTCTCCAGGACTGTAGCTGAGAACCAATGCTTTATTATTGGCTGATTGAGAGGTCATCCCAAACACCCGCAGCCACACCAGCCCTCCATGGATCAGGTTCCCTACCCCTGATTTATATAGTGCTTTTCGAGACACCCAACTACTTCTACCAGCAGCACTGTGTAGCCCCCACTTGGATGATGCACCAGCAGCCGTCCTGCATCAGTACCCCGGCGTGGAAATTTCACTTCTAATCTTTTATTACCACTGACGTCAAGGGGAACACCCACTCGGCACGTCTTCCAGTGCGTCTCGCATTCTGCTCCCCAGACACCAAGAGCAGAAACTTTTTATAGAGACTCACAGCATTTTGCGACGCTTACTATTTCCAGCTTACAATTAGACAAAACGAGGCAGAATTCTGAAGAAGCAGTTTCGTGGCCAGATGTGCATCTTCCTCTAATTTCTTATTATGCGGTTTCTCACTAATTAGATGTGCAGACTTTGTCTAATAGCCTACGTGCGTTCTTTAAATCATTGCCGTATCTTGCTCTGCAGGGTCTCTACTTTGACCCGGTCATCTTACAAAAACAGCTTGATCATACATTTTCTATAGAAATACATCATTTCTTTACCAGAAGCCGATTATTTTAGCAGAAGCCGTATCAATTATTGTATTCTGCAATTACATTACAATTACATTGATTCATATACCCATGATTTATCTACCACAACCCTCACCACACTAAGGTGGTGAAGGGGCAGGAGAGAATCCACCAGATACATATAGGGGCAGAGCACAGGATGGGCTGACCTGTTGGCCACACCGAAGGGCCACACCAATACATCTTCCATCAGCCACCCAGCTTTCCTAGCTGATCTCCCATCCAAGCACTGGCCAGGCCCAAACCTGTTCAGTTTCCGGTGGATTACCTAGTTGTTGGTGGTTAAGCTGCTGTGGAAAATGTTGATTCCTGTATGAGGGGTGTTTGGAAGCAGCATTTGTGTGAATGAGAGTCCCCCCCCCTTTTGGCAGAACCCTGAGCTGGAGCAGACGCTCGATGAGGCTGAAAACGGCACCGAAATAGACCCGGATTTCAGTGAGGACAACGCGGAGGGAGAGAAGCCAGCTAGCACGGTGCAGGTGACACCGACCTCGCACCACTTATACAGAATGTTCTGGCTGACAGGTCCTGTGAAACACCATGAAAACATTTGCCGTAAACTTCAGTTTCTTTTTTTTTAAGCCGCTTATGTGAATCTTGTAATATTGCGTTTGCTGTGGTGCCCCAGTGCCTTGCTGATTGCCCCGTGACTCCCTGCGCTCCCTAGCCCACCTTCAACATGGCGGAATACCACCAGCTGTTCGTCGGCACAGAGAGGCTTCGCGTTCCTGAGGTCATTTTCCAGCCTTCGCTGATCGGGGACGAGCAGATGGGCCTCATGGAGACTCTGCAGTATGTCTTGGACAGGTAAGTACATCCTCCCTGTCCGGGACATTTTCCATCCTTATTTGTGGAACTTTCTCACAAGCTGACGGTCAGCTGTTGATGTGTTTGTGCCTGTTGTTGTAGGTACAGTTTGGAACAGCAGGAGGCGCTAGTGCGCAATGTTTTTCTCACCGGCGGGAACATGCTGTATCCAGGCATGAAGGAGCGGGTGGAGAGAGAGCTGCTAGCGATGAGGCCCTTCCAGTCGCACTTCCAGGTGTGTGCAGCTGGAATCGCGGATACTGCAGCCCGTTCATTCCCTTTCATTACATTGGTGTACCATTGTACTGAGTCTGTGCAATAAGACACGTGTTTGTCATGCAGGTGGTAATGGCGTCTAATCCCAGCCTGGACGCCTGGTGCGGAGCACGTGAATGGACCCTGCAGAACCCCTCGGGGGACTCAGGCTGGATCACTCGGCAGGACTATGAGGAGAAAGGGGGAGAGTATCTGAGTGAGCACTGTGCTTCCAACGTCTTCCTACCCATGAGGATAGCCAAAGCTCCACCGCGAGTCGCCGAGCCCCTCGCTACCTGCGCTGCTGCCACGGCTGTCAGTGAGACCCCCACAGTGCCCCCACCTGCTCAGTCCTGATTTATGTCTGGTCTCGTTCTCTTCGGAGGTGCTGCCCCCTACTGCCTCGGAGTCCTTTCTTTGTTTGTCATTTATGAACTGTCCTTAGACTTTTTATAATGAGCCTTGTAAATAGGAAATGGAGTCACAAAAACCTGTAACGCCTTCTGTGTTGTTTTTTAAAATATATGAAGTCCTAAAAAAGTCTAATATATTGATGCGTGGTTCATGTTTTTTATCTGACGTAACAAAAATATCAACAATCCTGTGAAATTGTATTTGACTTGGTTTGTAAATGCCATTGACATAAATTTACGATGCAATACTTTAAACAGGCAACACATCACTGTGCTGTGCACAGCTTACTAGTTATTTACAAAACTTGCTAACCAGTGTATCCATTGTATTTTACCAAGTTTTTTTTTTTGGTTTTCTTTTTTTAATGATTGGTTTATTACGTCTTTATCCCAATTCCAGACACTGAAAAGCCTCAGTGAGACATTAAGCTTTATTTTAGAATCTCCCTTTTGAATTTTATGCTAATTTAATGGTTTTTAATGAATCTTCCATTAATATTGCTGGCACATCAGGCTGCCTGGATCTGTGGTGCCAAGTGCTGGGGGCTGTCCCGAGAGACTACAAGACCATTCAGGGCTGCGTTGGAAAGCCAGATGTTTATGCTCTGGCAAGAATTTTATTTTGTATTTTTTTGGTAAAGGACAATAATATGTTCCCTTTTACCAGCCATTTTAATACGTGTTGGCAATCGACACAATGGCTTCCATTGCATTTGTTTTTGTTTGCAGGCACCCCCCAGTTTCTGCACATAGACCATTCTTGGGCCCCTTATTCCTCATTCCCTAGTAATGTACAGTGGCAGAGTCCCCCGCCTCCTGCCCACCCACATTTAACTTGTAGAAAGTGCTTGGATGCAAATACTAATTGCAGGCCATTTAAAGACTTCCCATGTGGGAGGGGCTTGTGCAGACTACTTGCTTTGAAGGTTATAAATAAATAGATGAAGCTTAATTGCTTTGTGTTTCAAAGCGGGCCTCATTGCAGCTGTGTTACCTGTGCTGCTGTGCTCGATCCCTTTATACTGTGCTACCTGCGCTGCTGTGCTCGACCCCTTTATGCTGTGCTGTTGTGCCTGACCCCTTTATGCTGTGCTGCCGGTGCTGCTGTGCTTGACCCCTTTATGCTGTGCTGCTGTGCTGCTGTGCCTGACCCCTTTATGCTGTGCTGCCTGTGCTGCTGTGCTTGACCCCTTCACAATATTAGGCTGCACTGCTGAAACCTGCTGGCATGGCTGCACCCTGACTTTCCCTTCAGATGGCCCCGGCAGCTTATCTGCTGGCTGCAGATCACGCATGCTGTCACAGATACATTCGGTCATCACACCCTTTTTTTTTACAGAGGAGTGTCCTGTGACTTTTGGTAAGATGAATGCAATCTGCTACATCATGACAGAAGTATACGTCATAAAACAGCCTGCTTATTTCAGATACTACCAGCCTAAAAGGTCACAGTGCATACACTCCTTAGAATTATAGCTTATATTCATCTTCATACTTTTTGCACACTGTCATAATGAGTCCGCCATTCGAAGTCTAAGAATGGAAATTTATGAGCTACGTTACCCTTTGTTTCTAATCATTCAATGCTAACAGGCTGTATATACAAATTATTTCCAATTCATCTTGTGTGTAAAACGCACCCACATCCTGTACTACGTTTAAAACGTGGATTAACATATAATGTACATGTACTGGATCTGCTCCCCCTGGAGTCAGTGGATAATTTTATTAATTCAGCTCATATGGTTTCTATACATTTGTGCACTGAAAGCTATTAGGGCAACATTAAAAGTAGAGGAGCCATATCTGAATGTCATATAGTTTTAATTGTGATGTTATCTATCAGTGACTAGAAGGAGCTAAGATTCCCTGTGTGCGAATAGTCTCTGTTTACCTTATGTACATGCTATACAGTGTCTTGTCATATTGCCTTAGCAGGCATTAGGGAGAGTTTAAAGTCTGAATGCATTGCTGCTTCTAAAGGTTCACTAAGCCTGCATTTACACCAGGCATCTGGACAAGGTCTTTTAGCTCAGAGGCTTTCATGTCTAGTTCAATCTACTACCCCATCCTTGAGGCAAACGGGGCGTGTGTTTCCGACAATACGCCGATGCAAGTAGAACGAGAGCAGCTAGTTGGCTTGAAAAGCAGAAGGATTAGTAGGTATTTCAGTTAGGAAAAATAAAAGAAACTTGATCTGTGCTAAGCGAAGTATCTAGTTTCTGAACATTCCTGGAAGATGAGGGCGGCTCTTCCCTCCCTTGCTATGCATTAGCTTCAGGTTTTCGCCATGTTTTTGCTGTGATTTATGTAACATTGTGCCTTGACCTGTGCATATGGTCTCTTCGAAAGGATTGAGAGCACCCTGTTCTTAACCATGATGTCATTCAGTGTCTGTCGCTGGGTCACCGAGCGACAGTAATGTAAGATTTATAACATCTGCTAATGTCTTCTGACGGTGCGGCCAATGGTGATTGGCTAAAGACATTTATGGGGCTATGGAGCTCAGTATGTCTGCTTATACAGTATAAAAGGTAGGAGATAGTCCTTGTTCCTCATGTGTAAGTGTATTCATACAAGGAGCTGTACAGGAAAGATAGGAAATTATCATCTTCCCTGTGGATAAAGACTAGAAGTGAAAACTATGGTGTCAAATCAGACTCACCAAAACCTGAATTTCAGTTTATTTACATGAATGTTAACGTGAGCTTGACTTTCATTGCCTAAATGCCAGAAACTAAAGATGAACATGTTAAATGTGTTTTATATATGTTAATAATTAATAAAATATGTCTATCAGGCTAAATATATGGTTATAATCAATAAAACACGTCACTATTGAGCTAAATATACACCCTCCCAAATGACCTGTAACCTGTCTTGTGATTGGGCAGGATTGTGCTCGATTAGAGCTATGCTCGTTGGCTCTTTTTGAGTATCCTGGATATTTTCCCTCCTTTTCTGAACCTGAATTTTCTTAACCTTAATCTTAATTTCAATTAAAGACTTGGGTTTTACAACCTGAACAATTTTTATTACCACACAAGCATCATACATTCAAGTTCTGGTAATAAATTCAAATGTGATTTCTTTAATTCGCGTTCAGGTAAATGTAATCAAGTTTGGATTCTTTAACTCAAGTTCAGGTAAACATAAAAATTCTGGGTTCTGGTATTCAGGTAATGAAATTCAAGTTCAGGTTAGCACATTCAAATTCATGTATATTTGGGTTTGTGGTGAGTCTGATTTGACACCATAAAATAGGGAAAAACTGAGGTCCTCACAGCTGTGTCCCAAAACGTCGTTACAGGAGCTGTGTCAAAGGCACAATGTACCAGCACTAAGAACCTGACATGTATAAGGGGGTATTGTTTATGTTTTAGTGTAGAAAAATATCTCTGGTAAAAAGCCATACCAATCCTTTCACACAGCGAACACCAACACAGTTCTTTAAGAACAAAGAAATCTCTGCCAAGTGAAATTACTCAAGTGTAACCATATTAACTGGGTCAGACACTGTTTCCAAACATTTAATGTTCCAGGCATGCTTAAAGTACTGCAATATCTAATTCATGGGTGGACAAAAGTATCAGTCTTTGTCCATTGTAATGACATAAATAGAGAGCATACAATCAGACTTGGCTGGCCACCACTGACTCTTCTCCATGAATAAGGAAATAATATTTGGATATTAATATCCTATACACTTTTTCTTCCCGCTGTCTTTAACTGGAAATAAAGGTCTGGCAGCGCCCCCCCCCCCCCAGCTAGCTATCAATGTGAATGAGCAGAGGCCACTGAATACTGCCACCATGCTTGCAGGCGGGTCCATCAGTACCCCCTGCAGTCTTAATTCTGGAACCAGTTCCCAGAAGGTGAAGAGAGCAAAATCAAAAACAAGAAGTTACCTTGGGCCCAAAGCTTCTGAAGTATCAGGTTAGACAAACACGTTACATTTTGTTCTTGGCAGTTACTGTGGGTATCACGTCTACATCTGATCAACCCCAACCACAGAACGACCTGCGGAAAGAGTGCACGAGGTCTACGTGCGTTTCCTAAAGCCCATCGTTATTTCAGAAATAACAAACAAACTTTAATTAGTACTTTGTTGGCTCCTCCCCCGCCTCCGTGTGAGAAACGCAGACTGTCAATAAGAGGAACATCGATCCCATTTCAATGGTGAAATGTGTTATATGACTGTCATGTCAGGCACAAGCAAATATAAACAAATAATTAGAAAATCAATAAATCAAATATATAAATCAATACACCAAAGTAACCAAAATTAAGACCAAAAAATATTTACCTATTTGTTGAAAATATAAAAACGGGCTCAAATTGTGATGTGGCTTCCTTGTAAAAGAAAAAGCATAATGGTGAGCAGCAAGAGGAATATTATACGTAATATTTCATAAAAGAAGCCTTAAAGCAGCTTATTGAGGAGCTTATCAAAAATATATTTTAATGAAGTAATTACTTCATTGTTTTGCAGCATATTACACATAATAAAAAAGCACAGGAATATCCAGGGGGACATCTTAGAGCTCAAATGGACAGTTTGGGGATTCAACACAGGAATCAGCATCTGACACTCCAAAGTTGGACTAGATACAAGCACCATGTGTACTTAACGGCCACTTCGTGACAATGTCTGTAAAGTGTCCTTGACAGTTGCATATCAACTGGATACTTAGGCCTAGTGCCAAGAGCCCTTTTGGACAGGTGCAGGTGAGCTACAAGTATGAATAGTAGAGGGATCCTTCCAATGCATGTACAATGCCAGGTATGCCTATTCCAATATGCTCCACCTTTCAATTTATCCTGCACCAGATCAAGCAAGCTCATTATTTCACCCCAGGCCAGCCTGTACATCTCTATGAATTGTTGATTACTGAGATGGTGTTCATGGCCACCGGCAAAACAACATTTAGACAAGGAACTTGGATAGCCTGGACAGTGTTGTCTCAAACACTGTTTTTGGTTGACTTGCAAAATTCTCTGAATTGTCTGAATTGTCAGATGGATAGGGTTATGATAGGGTTACTTGTATAACTGTATGAAGTGCTCTTCATCCATGGTGCACAAAATGACAGTTAAATAATTTATTCTATGGGTAAAACTTCAAATGTGGCATTCTTCTATTCTGAATAACTGTGACATGCACGGACTTTTCAGGCAGGTGCTCAAATAACCGATGGGCACATTGTGCTGCTGTAAATATTAATGATCGCAGGGCTAGGGGTGGGATTCAATGCATGCTGTTTATGTCAACATGCTGTTTAATTGTTTAATTCATGTAAAAATATTATGCTGTACTGTTAAATCTGCACTTACACTATGTATATGAATTTATGTGAAATCAATTGCATTATAATTCCACTTCCTTATATTCAAAGTCAAATTGTGATTCTGCACTGTTTTTTCAACCAATTTTATAAAATAAATTTGATTTTCCAGGTAATTCTCAAGTCAGTTCTAAATGGTGCACAACCCTGTTATGCACTCAAACTGCACACAGGAGTTTTAACAACGAGCCCCCTTTGCACGGATTTATAGTCTGCGTTATAGTTTTATACTGAAATATTGACCTTTTGGCTGATCTTTAAGTCTCTATGACAGGACAGCAGTTCAGAAGTTCAAATAACAAATGGCATAGAAAATGACTGGGTTGGAGCACTCGTAAATCTACGAGCAAGATAACAAACTATTTAGCATTACGAAGCTTTCAGGACAGCCACTCCTGAACAGTTTCCCATGTATGTACGATCTCTGTGTCTGACCTGTGTTTTTCAGTACTTGGATTCTTGCCTTTGTGTCTCTTTGGATTTGATTGCCTTGCTGACTGCGTCGTCGCTAACGACCTTCGCCAGTACCTGTGTTTGTGTCGTTAGATTTCCCCTTTGGAGCTGGTCGCTTCATTGCTTCCCTGGTTTTGACCATGCTTGCTAACGACTACGATTTGAGCCTTCTGAATAAACATCCCTCCACCCTGCATTTGGATCTCCTGAGTCCAATCATTGCAGCTGGTGTCATGATGGTTCAGTGGTTAGCACTCATGCTTCTCACCTCCAGCAATGTGGGTTTTAATCCTGCCTTTGTGTGTGGCGTGCTCTGGGTTCTCCACTTTCCTCCCACAGGCCATAGGCATGTATCTGTTTGAACAAAGGGTATTACTTTGTGCAGGGCCAGCTACGGGATTTTATCTCAGGGTATGCGTAGATTAAAGACATGGAGTTTCAGTAATCATGCAATGCATTTTACAAGACCATAATACTGGGAAAATGTGGACCAGAGTTTCCCAACCTGGTTCTTGAGGACTCCACAGTCCACATTTTTGCTCCCTCCCACATAATGGTCAGCAGGCTTAGCAGAGAGCAATGTTACAAGCAGTGGTGGGAGGGAGAAAGTTTAGCAATGTGTTCTGTCTGGCAGGGAGCTGGAAGGGAGCAAAAACATGGACTTTCTGGGGGTCCCAAGGACCGGGTTGGGAAACAGTGCTTTACAAGACACAGGTGATTAGTGCTCCTCCTTAAAATAGCATGTCAGAACAGAAAATTGGGCTAGTAGTTCCACTGCAGTGTCTTGTCTGAACCTGAGTTTTATTTCAATGACACATTTCAAATGTGTTTTTTATGTATAAGAAATATTTTTTTCCAATGCAGTGGGTTATTTGGTGGTTGCTGTACATGTTCTGGGGCATTTATTTGTGCACATTTATTGTATGCCATTGGAATGATTCCTCTTTGTACACATTTGCAAGGAAATCTTAAAAATGTGAGTGCACATCTGTGCAAACGTTTGAGTATCACAGACTTGGTGAAGTTGGCATCAGACTCAATGGTGTCAGGCACCTGCCTTCAACAATATACAGCATAATACTCTCAACAAAGAGTCCCTTTGGAATTGTTCCAAGATTATTTTTATTGTACCAAGATGAATTCTGTTGAGGACCTAGAGTGCACTTGAGTATGTCATTCCAGCTACTTGTTAATTAAAGCCCCAGACACAGGCTTGGGAAACACTGGTTTATTGTGCTGCTTGCATAGGCCCCAGATAAATAGGGCATGAAACACTGTTCTTCCACATGGATGTCATTAAAAAGCATGATGTCATGAAAAGAAAACACATTTATATTCACTCTTTGAATATTAATATACAACAGAGGGATAAGAGTGAGGAATTAATGAACGAAAACGTAGGGGAAGTCGGAGGAGTGGAGAGGAGGAGTGTAAGTAGCAAAAGAGGAAACCAGAAATGGCGAATGCTGTGCTGACAGCAGGAGGGAGCAGGAAGTGGTGCGGGGTGAGAGGAGGAAAGGGAAGCAGTGTAGTGGACAGGCAGGTGGGTGTGGAAGTAGGAAGTGGAGCGGGGTGAGAGGGGGAAAGGGAAGCAGTGTAGTGGACAGGCAGGTGGGTGTGGAAGTAGGAAGCGGAGCAAATAAGTAGAAAGGAAGGCAGGAGGGCAGGGTGCTGGAAAGCGTGGGGTGAGGACGGGAAATGGGAGAGCAGATTTGAGATGGGGGTAGGGGGCAGGGCAGCGTAGTATTAGACAGAAATAGACTATAGAAATAACACTGGGGGAAATACTAGAAAGCAGAAAATGTTAATATTGGAAACTGCTTCATTCTGAGAGAAGTACGATAAGTAATACAAAAAGTATTCTAATATTTTATCATCTAATATTTTAAGTTGCAGTACTGTTGGGGATATTAGAGCCTGTGTCTGTGGTTTCTGTCAAACGTACATACTTCCACCGTTATGATTTAGCTACACAAAAGTCAGTAACAAATAGTTCGTACAGTTAGAATGTGAACGATGTTTTTTTTGTATTCGTAGCATTTTATTCATAGTGAAAAATGAGGATGCTATTCAAAAATGTTACAATCTGAACTGTGAATTAACTTTAAAAAGGGAACTTTGCTGAACTTCAATGAACTTCAGTTTCTGCGCGGGGAGGGCAGCATTAAAGGAGGTTTGTGTGTATATGTGTGTGTGTGTGTGTGTGTGTGTGTGTGTGGGTCATTGATCTCTTCACAAGTTCACGAAAAAACCATTAATTAATCGTGTCAATTCCTGCACTCTGGGCCCGCGTTCCGCCCTCTGGGATCGGTATCGCTCGGAGCCAAAGGCTCCGCTACTGCCTGGAAGTACAATTTATCGAAACAGCTCCTATGTTCGCTGTCAAGTTAAAGCTTCGTACGTGAAACTGTATTTAAACACCCACGAAGCTAACTTTCCGGAAAATAACAAGCGCTTTCCTGCGTTGCGCAGATGTTTCGATTATTCTAATTTTAATCTGTCCGACACAAACAAACAAAAAAGCGTAAAACTCTGCACTCGTGCATACTTTCCCAATATAATTTAATCTAAACCAACGCCATATTTTAAGAATACCCATCCCACTAATTAGCACGTTTATTCATTATTTTTCTTTAATCTCTACCTACACTTCCAATCCGTTCGAGAGACGTGTTGTCTTTGTTTACAAACGTTTTTTTTTTACGGAAACATTCAGTATGCACTGAGTTCCTCTCAAGAGGACAGATTTAATTATGGAGGTAACTCCCACCTCCTGAGTCAAAACAAGCTCCCCCTCTGTCCCAAGCCGGAATGCCTCGCAACAGGTCGAGGTCTGCAAGGAGACAGAGCTGCCGCAAAGAGCACAGAATGCTGAGGATAATGCTCCAGCAAGCTAAGAAGCACCCCGCCGTAAGTTCACTCTCTATTTTATTCCATTTTTCCATTGCACTTAACGTTTTTGCCTATAGTGACTCCTGAACTTAATTTAAATTAAAACATTTAAATTGTGTGCTTTTAATTAAAGCGGCAATTAATTTGTGTTTTGTAGATAAATGACTCAGATATATTAAGTAAACATTGGTGAAACGTTTGGAAAATAAAAATGGGCAGCAAAAGTGAAAAATAATTTTTAAACTAGGTATTTTACATCTTATTATAAAGTGGAAAAAAAATGTAAACAGTAGCCTATAAAGTAACAGTTTACAGTAACACATAGCATTTTAGTTCTGATAATGACGTTTTTATTTATTGCGATTGTCATTAATATGTTTTGACTGACGTTGTAGCAATTGTTAAAAATTTTAAGGTGGGATTACTTCATAGGGGAAGCGATATAGTGGTATAGCGTTCAATTGTAATGAGCAAATTGAAGGCGTTGCTTTTTAAAGTATCATTATGTTTGTATACATGTGTATACTTTAAAGAGGTTTTAATTTAAGGAATCTATTGATACGAGTTAATACATGTATTACATTAAACTGTGGTCAAACATGCACAGTCACACTTAAATTAAGATGGATAGCCTAGGCTGGACCGCGTAATAAGATATATTACACAGAGTACACCTATGGCAGTTAGGTAAACCCGCTGGGTAAATAGGTATATGCATAATCAGTCACTTGCCTCAAGGAATAAATAAAATATATATATTTTATTAAAGGCTCTGTTTTCATCTAATCTGATCTAACATCTAATCTAATTTCGTACCTGAACACAGCCTTTAATTTCCTGCCGAAGTACTAACATCCT
The DNA here is from genome assembly GCA_026780845.1 of Petrocephalus sullivani. Classification (NCBI taxonomy): domain Eukaryota; kingdom Metazoa; phylum Chordata; class Actinopteri; order Osteoglossiformes; family Mormyridae; genus Petrocephalus; species Petrocephalus sullivani. The sequence goes on along the minus strand of JAODKM010000099.1, from coordinate 10,076,828 downwards.
ATGGTTTAAGACTTTGATAAAGTGTGTGTCTGTTTCTGTTTCTGGCCTTTGAGTATCTATTTCGCCATTAAAACAGGCTTGGTGCCTATGTATGCTTTATACCGCAGCCTTTAAACCTGCGCTATTATCGTAATCGGACGCCCGGTGGTTTGCGGCGCCCTTCTTGCAATGACCGTGTATAGTTCAATCAAGGTCTAATCAGCAGTGAGTGCAGAGAAGTGCGCTGCTTTCAGGCGTATGATTGTCATGAAATGATGGTTACATTAAATGAACGTGAATTCAGTACCTGCAATTCATATTGCATTAAGTTGAATTTTAGAGGTATTTGCTTACCTCTTTTATGCTTAAAGCATAAAATGCTAACACCGTAATTCTTACAGGCTAGCATCATGCTGTATATTTGTATAAGAACAGATACTGTTTATTTCACTTTCAAATTTCTATGTAAAAAATTTCTCTAAAAAAATCTAAGATACTGTTTTTGACATTTCGACATTACAGGGGTATTTCTAATGTATGAAACTGCAGTGGATTCTGTCACGTAAGCATATTGCGGGCAGCTGAAAGCCTGAGGTTTCACAGCGTTGCCTGGTTCCTACTCCGAGCAGCTGGGGATCATTCTGGTATGGGGGTGCAGGAAGAGAGTCACATGGATAATAGCATCAGTATGTCCATACAAGTGCACATCAGTATATGTGTAAATCAGTGTAACAGTTTTCATATATAAGTGGACATGTACGCACACACGTGGTGGTTTTCTGTAATTTTATATTGCACATTGAACATGATGATTGTGGCAGTAATTTCCCCTCCTTCTTTCAGCTCATCCCCCAGTTTTTCTTCTTGGTACTGGGAATGGGCGGAGCCTCCCTCTATCTCATGCGCCTTGCCAAGGGCCCCCATGTTAGGTGAGGTTTCTAGAGTAAACTGACAAATCGACACAGTGCCACACAAACATGCTAACTCCAGGACACGCGAGTGATTTATTGTGTGCAGCAGGCCGCCCAACCTTTTGATGACCGCAGACCAGCATACTTAAAATATATGCAAAAGAATTCAAAAATTTACGTACGATTAATAGGAAAATATCGTCAACATCATAGCTTGTTTAATAACAGCTGCTGTAACAGATCGCAGTGAAAGATTCAGCTCTATTTAAGTTTGAATAATAGGAACATAATGCCAACTTACAGTCAGTATGATGCCTTTTGTGCGTCAGCCATGAAAGAGCTCAAAGCCGTTCGCTTTTTCATTTGGCCTGCTATAGCTAGCTCCTATTTCTTCAGATATGACCAGAATGCGAACACACCAGAGGTCACAAAAAAGGTGTGGCTTGAGAGTATATAGCTTATGTTGGGTAATTAACTAAGCCCTCCCCCAAACCACCTGTGTTCTCCAGTCCAGTGGAATACTGGCGCTTGGGATCCCCTGATAAACAAGATATCCATGTCCCTCTCATGGCCGGGATAAGGCTAGTGGTGCAAAGGATTGGTGTACCAATGTCCTAGATTTGGTGAAAAATGGGGGAGACCTGCAATGATCCATGAGCTTCTTCCCTTCTTCCTTCTTCACCACTTGGGCTGGCCCACAAACTGCCAGCTGGTGCCACAAGGCCAACCCAGAGCCCTGGAATCAGGTCAGCCCTACCTACCAATACAAGGTAAGCAGAAGACTGAAGGTGGCACACCTCTGTGAAACACAGACACAGTCGATTGTATTTCAGTTTTAATTTATCACTAGGTAACAGAAAATTGGTATAGGATTTTATTGTGAATTTCTAAACATAAGGGGCCAGTTTCCCAGACAAAGATTTAGCCTAATCCTGGACTAAACTGGAATTTTGTATGGAGATTCTCCATGCGTAGTCCAGGACTTAGTTTAACCCTTGTCTGGGAAACCGGTCCTATGTCCCTTCAAGCTCAATTTTCTATTAAAATCCTTACTAACAGGCCTTTCTGGAATGCAGAGACTCGTTTAGAAGAGAGGATCGTATACTAAAGAGATATCAGTATATTAAAATGATACTCTTATTTTTAATCAGTCCTTGTTTTTTTATTTTTATTTAACAAAAATCAACTATTTTGTACAAAATAGTTTCTTGTGTGAAAAGATTTCACAATATTAATAGACCGGAGAAACCCAACCTGACGTGATGTGTTCCAGCGACGACCTCAATAATGAATTATTTTAAATGGAGTTCTATTTTAATTCATTGTTTAAAATTTATGAAATAAATCAATGTTTTTATATCAAAACAGCAGTAAAAATAACAAATAAATAAACGTTATTCTAACTGATGAAACTTATAAAAATTAAAAATGACAAAGTAAACCAATGAAATAAAAAAAAACATGAAGGAAAGAATAGTCGGTGGTAGAATCTGTAATCTATGTGATCTCAAAAGCTTTGACAAAGGGATCCCAGCAGGACCCTAAGTAAACATACTCTGGCTCCTTCTTCTTAGTTCTTCGCCGTGGAGACTGACTACAAGAATCTGAAGAAGGAAGGCCCCGACTTCTGAATCCCACTGTAGCTATTTGCCTGCTCTGTTTGTAGCTTAGTGCAGTTGCTCAGATATTGCAGTTATTGTTTGGTATCCTTATGCCCAAAGAAAAGCAAGTTGGTAAATTCTGGTGAAACACTATCTGCTATTAAGAGAGTAATATCCAGTTTAACCTGCTGTTCCTGGTAATTGTTGTGCTCATTCCCACAGACAGCATTTTCCCACTAGAAAAGACCACAGGAAATCTGTCTTTGTACTCTGGGTAATATTGGCAATGCACAAGCAGACTGTCGTCTCATTTGCGGTAATAAAATATGTATTCATACATACGTTTGACTCATGATTTCCTTATCACAAGGTGCCGAAATGTCCACTTTGCTACAAGAAAACATGGATAAACATCTCCATGGATGCCTCTACCACTGTTCACTACTCATAAAAAAACAAGACAAAAAAGATACACGATGCAGTAAAACCCCACAACAAACTCAAACCTATTACTTTACATTATAGATATATTTTCTGTACAGGATGGTGTAATACGCTGTTTAAAAGCTGATGAGGCTTGATACGGATCCATCCAGCTCACCTTTCTCATTTCCAGGCCAGGTGCTCCACTGAAAAGTCACGTGGCTCACCTAACAGGTGCTCTGCAATTATATGCTGATTCTGCATAGGATAAGTCCTTGATTGGACAGATGGCGGGCATCTGCAACGTTTTCCATGATTTGCAGTAAGACCATGACATTATCCAGAGCTGCCTTCACTAATCATATAAGCTGTCACAACATGCATGATGTCCCAGTGTGTGAAAAAAATTACATGACAAAACGTATATGTACCATTGGACATTTTGTGGCCTTGTAACTGATAACCTTATCTAGCACAGCGTACTATGTTCCAGCTTTCAGAACACTATTTGATGCATGCAGGGTCCCTTGAGTGTAACAAGCACACATTGTTCCCCTTCTCTAAATGGGACTATGGGGTTGAGTGGTCAAAATGTAAATATAGGGCTTTGTTGGGATTGTTGTGAAAAGGGTTAGCAGAGAATCCTCTGACATCAGAGTCACACTGGAACTGCGATACTCGACTGAACGTTTCACCATTAACAATGCTGTCCGTCTGATAAATATAGCAATATCATTCTGGTTGCCAGAATGAGCGGACAGCTTTAAAAAACAAACTGCAGTAAGTAAAGACATTCAGCCCCGAGGGGAACAAACAAACACACACACACGAAATGTTTGTCACTGACATGCGCTTGACTCCAAAGAGTCTCTGCACTAGTCAGCGGCCAGTGTGAGAACCATGGGAAAGGAAAAAGGCAGATGTTTGCTTTTGTGAGCCATGTGCCAGAAAACAGCTGGGCTGAGCTGTCTTATTGTGCAAGTGGGCTGTACACACACACACACACACACACACACACATATGCATGCATGTAGACTCATATATGCAGACTGAGCTGACTGATGTTGACTATTATTACCATTAATTATGTAAGATAATTTCTGTAAAGTACTTGCTTGCTTTTTCTGGCAAATAATTACTTCTTGCGCCTAGTTGTAAGAACAGCTTGAATATATAGATTTGTTACCAAATTGAACTGAAGTATTCCGTGCATGAAACTTCAAATTCTTGACTGCACCATTTTACACTCAGTATTCAGTCTGCACTATTTTCTCAACTTATTTTTTCTCTTAGTCGCTTTGAGTCTGCCCACAAATTTGTCTGGGGTGAGACGGGGTTACTATTTTCTCAGTGTGGTTCTGGATATTACACCAGCTGAGTTCCAGGAGCACAAGGACATCCTTCATAACACTGTGAAGGTTTAGTGCTAATTTTCAGAAGGTTGTGTATTATACTCATTTTAGCAGTATCGCACGTAAACATCCTTTCAGGAAAATCCCACAGTCACATAATTATAACTCAGCTAAAGGCAAGCTAAGAGGGAATGCTGAGTTACCCTTTCAGGTTACACCCTACAACTGCTTGTCACTGAACTGTCACACAAACAAAAGCAAAGTAACAAGCCCCGGAGCTGGGTCCTGTCACATTTCTGGGGAATTACTGAATCAACTGTGTTCAATGCAGGAAAAAACTACCATTTTCTGCATAATTTGTTCAATCAAACTATATTAATTTTTAGTGCATGCATGAAAATAATATTCTAAGAATATGAATTCCAAATTAAACTAACTTTTTCCTCAGGGATAATCTACCTCGTTGTCTAATGTAGAAAAATTGGAGGTTCTTTTACTCCACCAAACGGCCGAAAGCGGTATTACCGCCGTTTCTGAACAGCTTTGGCCGCCATACCGAGGGGCAGCTTGACGGTACTCTAATACAAGCTTGCACACTGGCAAGATTGAAGATCACTCGATATTCAGGAAAATACTACATTTTATTACGAATTCAACCTGACAATGTTTAATACAAATTAAGATTAGGCCAATTAAAGCAATAGCAATTTGAAAGATTGTGTTAATATTAAATAATTCAAAAGCAAATAGTACACGAGTTTAAAAATGGCATATACTTTCAGGAAAAATAAGCAGATTATAAAGTATCCTTCAATACCTCAGTTATTCACGATCTGGCCAATACGTGTCTTTTACTATTTACAGATATGTTTATATGTACTTACATCATAACTGTAATCATAAACTGATGAGAGGAACCCGTGTGTTTTTAAGATGGAGCATTTCTTCCGCTTTAGTGCGGCCACTTCCCTGCTAGGATGTGGGGTCAAAGTTGAAGTACATGGAGGGAGGAAAGGCAGATTTATGGAGAGCGTGAGCTTCAGCTCTGCTGTCCACATCACAGCATATGAAACCCCGGGGAGGCAGCTCTGCCTGTCCAGGATAGGCTGCTCTGGGCACTTAAACCACATGGGTCATTAGCCGCTGATGGGAACTGTCTTCCGATGCTTCTCACATTCTCTGGAGACCGGTGACCTCAAAACTAAAGTCTGCTGTCTTAGAGCAGTTGGAGCTGGAATTGGGGGGGGGGGGGGGGGGGGGGGGATTTTCTTTTTTTTTGGTGGGGGTAATTTTACTCCCTGGCTATGTTCCTGATTGTTTGGCCTCTATGTTTGAATTATGGCGCCTCTGATGCCCCCTACCTTAAAAAATCCAAAAATCACCCCCCCTTATACAGCCCCACAGGGAACAAGAAACAGAGTCTGAGGCCGTTTTAGGAAGACGAATGATTCGGCCGCGCCAGTGGCTCGTTCTGGGAGAATGTTCCGGAAGCGGAGCGGGACCCTGAAAGCCCTCGCCCAGTCAGAGCCAGACACTGAAACTTTTCTTAAGTTTTCTAAAACTTAACATCTGTACATGACGGTGGGGGCAGGGGACACAGCACAGCTCCCCCCACCACCACCACCAAAACCCGCCCCCCATGGGTCAGTGCACCTGACTTCCATCAGCCCCTGTTTAGAAGCAGCGGTAAAAGAGGCCCTCTAAAAGCATTCCTGCCTGGCACGGAGTCGGGGGCTTGCTGTAGGTCACCGGCTTCACACGGCTGGGTGCCGGGGGAATGGGCCACCGTGTCGAACCGCCTAAAAGACCCCCCTAAATCAGCCTTGGACGGGGGTCAAGTTCAAGTTCTGTGTGAGTGCCTCTACATGTATAAAAACACACAAAAAGCCTCCTGAAGGCTTCTGCTTTGGAAATATCCAGAAATATTTAGAAAACCACACACTGCTCACTACTGAAAGTCTCCCTCAGGCCAGGTAGAGAGGATCTTATAAACCATCCATCAGTTTCCCCCTGCACCAAATCCCCCCCCCCCCCGTCTCTCCACTCAGACGGCGACGATACAGAGACGTAGGTTTTTGATTTCGGTCGACCTGAGCCTGTAATTCCCGGCAGGCTAAATCGCACACTAATCAATCACATGTAATTAATACGGCTGAGCTGGGCGTGGCTGCCTTCTCTTCCCAGGGCTCGTTAGCGCTTTTTATAGCCCCTGTTTGGTCGCCACCCTGGCGTGACCTGTGGGGTGTGGTGCACTGCTGGGGGGGGGGGGGTCTCGGAATGACAGGACAAGACAGTGGTGGGAGCCCCTGGAATGTGTCGACTGGTGAATCGGCAGTCCTCTTTTGCCCCCACTGCGAGTGTCAGCGCCCGACCATCTTCTCTGTGCATGTCTGGAGGGCGCAGTGTCTCTGTGGCACCAGCAGAGGCAGCATTCCAACAAAATCCCAGAAAAACACGTTGGAAAGAGAGAACGTGTGAAACAGTGGCTCTCAACCCAGTCCTCATGGACCCCCGGACAGTCCACTTTTTTGCTCCCTCCCAGCATACCTGAATCAAACAATAGAAAATGAACTAAACAAATGAGAATAAACCAAACAATCAACAGCAAACCAAACAACTGAGAACGAACCAAACAATCAAGAATGACCAACACAATCAACAACGCCGACAAGTTGGTACATGTTTATTAGGAGCAGTGATGTACCTATGAGTGGGCCTACGTCCACCCACTTTTTGTGCAGACTCACCTAACAAAATAGCTGCTTTTATTGTAATAAATGTACTTTTTTTTATTATTAGGTGCTTTCTCACAGCAAGTAACCTTTTCAGGAACAAGTACCTTTTGTCGCACCACCACAGGTGAGGAACAGGTCCTTTTCGCTACTGGGTTGGGTTCATAGCGATTGCTGATTGGTTGACCACAAGCACCGGCAAAGTAATTCAGCAGATTGTTTTTATATTATTTTTGTGATTGCGATTGGTCGCCTACGGAACTAACTGACAACTAATAAAATGACTTATTCATCCTCCACTTTTGGGGTGGTGGTATAGTTTTATATGGGGTTACATGTGAAGTTTAGCCTACAAACTTTTTATGTCTCCCATGATTATGTAAGGTCACAGTTCCTGATCTGCAGTGGGAAAGTGACAAATGAAAATGGTTAGGAGCTACAGAAGTTCCCGGTTGAGACGGCCCAGGAACCAGGAACTAGGTCCCTGAACTTCGAAGGGAAAGCTAATGTTAGCTCATATTACCTATTAAATTAACGATTAATATGACTCCAGGAAGACATCGAAGGTAGGCCGAAAATGGTTTCCTTTCTTGCAAAGTGTATTTGTCTGTCTGTTATGTATACTGGTGAGTGTAACAATGATGACATGTTCATAAAGTTAATTATGACAGTGTTATAATGTCTGGGGGGGGTGCCCATATTTCATTGCTGTAGCATGCTTAGAAAAATCGCGAGACTACTTGAGAGTATCAGAAAGCAGAGGTGGCTGAACCACGCTGCCACTGAAGTTCTATAAGTTTGCTAAAAAATTTTAATAATACTTTGCTATATTATTTCGTTTTAATTTGTAACTAAATATATAACATCGTTCAGCTTTGTTGCCAATGCTGTCGTTGTGTGACGCTGCTTTCCTTACCCCTACATCTGCTATGGGGAGCTTCTTCAGATTCTGATTATAGTATCTTGTTGTAGTGACTGAACAGCATGGATTGCTTTGATGTTTGTGGCCGCCCCACCACGTTTATTTTGACCCACCTGCAATTTAATTTCTGGCTGAGCCAGGAAGTGAATGTGTGGACTATCTGGGGGCGCTTCAAAAAGCAGAGCCTCCTTACCCAGTGCCTCAGGTTTCTGTTTCCATGGTGACCAGGGGACAGGTACAGAGCAGGAACAGGAGGTGGAACTTCCCGCAGCATCAGGCCCATGCTGTCGATGGCGCTCAGGCCATCTATCAGGCCTTTTCTGCCCAGCGGACATTCCGCAGAGGTCTCGGTGATCTCCGACAAGCCGCGGTGGCGGGACACACAGTGGGTGGAGTCTCTGATGATGGAGGAGGTCAAAGTTCAGGCCATTTCCTTTTGTTCTGCAAACGCGGGGCAGAGGAGCAGGCAGTCAGACATGGGTCTCAGCACGTAAATATCAGCAGGGCGCGGTGCAGACAGGGCCATAAAAATCCACTCCGTGGGTGTAAAAGTGTCCGAGCCCCCACCTAAGTGCTCCCACCCCCGCCCGGTTCCAGATCAGGGCAGCGGGGGGGGCAAACTGTCAGCCTCCTGGGGTCAGACCGGAGGAGGGGGACTGTAAATAAGATTCTGAAGACGTTGTGAGGTGGACCGCGTGCCAGGTACAACGTGCCGCTTCCAACCATCATGTACTGTAAGTGTGTGTGTTGGGGGGGGGGGGGGGGGCCAAAAGTGCGTTTTTTTGATCATGGGGGGGCGGTTTTAATACAAAACACGCCTTTGTTATGGGGAAAGGAGCTTGGGAAATATGAATTGGGTTTTTTTGTTTGTTAAATAA
>JAODKM010000099.1:10055592-10067930 GCA_026780845.1 Petrocephalus sullivani | reverse complement strand
GCCGCTGAGGCAGGCGAGGCGGGCGGGCAGGAGGCGCGGGGGCAGGGTCAGGGGCTTGCGGGTATTCTCTGCCTCTGCTGTACCGGTTACTTGAAAAATATCGGGACCCAAACTGAGCAGCTTGACTAACCCCTACCTCATTGTCTGCTCCGCTAGCAGCCGGGGACACACACAGCCTCTGGCCTCACAGGCTTCCTGCCACTTCATTAGAAACCCTTTACCTGGCATCCACAATTACTCACTGAGAAATGCACACGGTGATGTCACTGCAGAACTGCCAGCCGCCAGGTTCCCTTGGTTTTTTATAGCTGTGGTTTGTTTTTTTCTTTTTTTGTTCAGGTTTATTACAGGAATCAGAGCAGGATTTGATTGATCATGTGAATGTTAGTGTATATGTCTGCGTTTCCAGTTAGTGCGTGCGCTAAGTGTGAGCGAGCAAAAGGCAAATGTAATCTGCTTATTTATTAACAGCTCACCTCAATGGATGAGCTACCAGATGGACATAATCTTACTAATCCTGGAGGACCATAATCAGAACTGGAAACAGCCAAATGAGTCGTTCTGCCACTAATGAGTGAAATTATATAGCAGGGACTGATAATGGAGTGGGGTTAAAAGGTAATATTGTTAATTTGATATATATATATATATATATATACACACATACACACAGACACACACACATATATATATATATATATATATATAAAATCAGATCATTAGAAGGAACAGGCAGCATAGATTTTTACAACACAGCATAGACTGAGGGGAAAAGAACCACAGGTTTATGTACTCATAGAGGTCAGAACACACATGCATGTGTTTTTAACGTTATAATTAAATAAATAAATAATTCTGAAGTATTAAGGTAATTCTCACAATTATGCAAGCATGCACTACTAATCTGCTTTTCTTTTCGTGACATACAGTCCAGAATCCAGCTGACGAGCTGTTGCTGGATTGGTCGATTCACATCCAGATGCTCCTTATGTTCAGTCACCCACACCTGCAACCAACGTACTTAAGCTGCTTCTGCTCCCTTTGTCCTTGCTCAGTCTTGACATTTGTTTATCCTTCTTTCCAATGTCTTAGTGCCGTGGTCTCGGTCTGGTTTTATGAATTTTGTAATCGCTTTCTGATCTTTCAGTTCTCTGGATTCGTTTGATTTGTTCCAGGGTCTTTTGGACTCTTCTCTGGTTTTGATTTGCAACTTGGATCCTTTGTTGATCGCCTGACCTTGCTTAGTACTGCTTCCTGACTACTCGGAGGCTCACCCATCATAGAAGCCAGGCAGGAAATCAGGCTTCATGGTGTGTGCTAGGGCCGAACGATTTATCGATTCCAAATCAAAATCGCAATTTGTTCAGTCTCACCAATCAGAAGTGCTGTGCTCCTCACGTACCAACTATGCTCACCAATCAGAAGTGCTGTGCTCCTCACGTACCAACTATGCTCACCAATCAGAAGTGCTGTGCTCCTCACGTGCCAACTATGCTCACCAATCAGAAGTGCTGTGCTCCTCACGTGCCAACTATGCTCACCAATCAGAAGTGCTGTGCTCCTCACGTACCAACTATGCTCACCAAGAAGTGGCCCAAAGGGAGTGAGTATACGGCCACAAACAACAGACACGTGAAGCCCAAGGAAAAGTTACATTCACAGGGCAAAAAAGTATCGGTTCAGTTGCTGAGCAGTAAGTGAATTACCTGCCTATTTAATGGTCAGATTGTTCACAGAAAGGTCCTATTATTAGGGGTCCAAGCAGTGTTATCCGCAAGATGCCTAATGTTTTTATTACTGGAATTGTTTTATTTTCATTCCTTTAACAACACATTCGTGGCTTTTGTGATAGTAGTCTTATGCGTCATTATTCTCTGCTAATTTGACTGTTGTGTACATGGGACTTTACTAAGGGTAAAAAAGCGGTCGAGCGCTGTTTGCAAACGCGACACTTAAAATGTGCATTTAAGAATACGATCACTTTACTATGTTTGGGTTGCTAGAGAATTGCTCTATGGTTTATTAGGTGTATGTTCTATATAGTTTTTGATAGAATAAATTTTGGATTCAATTCATATATTTCCATTCTTATCTTTGGATTAATGTACAGCGCAGTTCAGATTTCAATGTACGGTTGTGCTCAATTACAGTTTTTATACGCATATAGTGAATACGGAGTTAAAAAAAATCGCAAATCAAATCGCAATATTTGTTAGATAAGTCGCAATTCAGTATTTTCTTAAAATTGTTCAGCCCTAGTGTGTGCAGTTTAGGGTGTCCCCATTGTCCTGAGATGTATACTGTGCTCAGGACCTTGGAACCAGAGGTTAAAGTTCAGGTCCAGAAAGTAGAAAGATTTAGTTTCAACCAACCAGTTGAGTACTCTGTGACTGTGATCCTTTATATTGAACTGGCTGATTGAAACAAAATCTTGATTTGTACTTTCTGGACCTGAACTTTTCAACTCTGTTTGGAACACAGTTTTCTCTTTAAAACTGTGCCATGTAACACAATACAGTGTTTCTCAAAGTAGTCCTCAGGGACCCCCAGATGGTGCACGTTTTTGCTCTCTCCGTGGGAGGTGGGAGGGAGCAAAAACATGGACCACCTGGGGGTCCCCGAGGACTGCTTTGAGAAACCCTAACATAATATATAACAGATTCTGCAATATTCTGAATACAAAGTGTGCAACAAGACAAGACGTTGATTCCAGCCTCTTCACTGGTCTACATGCCAAGAAGTCAACATGTTTATTTTTTTACAAAAAAATGTCCTTATAATAATGGAGCTAACGACAAAAGATATAAAGTGAGGTATTAGATTAACTGAAGACATCTTTAATTAACATTAAACCATTTCATTAAATAGGAAGGTCCTGCGGGCTAATGACCCTAACATTACATGCTTACACTGGATGACTGACATCTCCTATAAGAAGTGCCAGGTAAGGTGGTTGTAGATGGATGATGTGAATGTTTTTTCATATGCATGACAGCTGGGGCCTAAGCCTCCTGCATGCCACCTTAAGAGGGGAAAGTCATTTCAGAAGGACCCTAGGGATGGCTTTTCAACAGCGTACAGAAACACCCCGTTTGCTTTTATACCATATCCTGTCACAGCTGCAATGTGCCTTCTTCCTGCAATGTGCCTTCTTCCTGCAATGTGCCTTCTTCCTGCAATGTGCCGTACTCATCACCTTAGATGCTAAACACTATGTCTACTGACAGAAATGCATCTCGTGTTAATGCAGAGTTTAATGACCCTTTAATGAATATGCAGCCATAATGTGAAATTAAAATGTTTGGATTATATGTTTTACGCATTCTGTCTAATATATCCTTTGCCGGTTTCCACAAATTTGGACAGTGGTGCCTGCAAAATACACCAATACTGACACCTGTACTGACCTCCTTCACCCAAAGTAGGGAGGGCCGTTTTGAAAGTTGTAGTCTGGGCAGACTTTTTGCACCAGCCTGTAATCGATGCTGAAGAAGGAGATATGGATGCAGATGACCTTCAGTGGTTTGGCACATAGCCAGGTCGCATTGGATTGTGTGTGCTCCACAAAGCACAGCTGTGAGGGATCATACAGACAAGGCTTGGCCTTATAACCTTGGACAGTCGTCTTGTACTCCACCCGGCAGTTGAGGGCTTTGGCCTCTTTGGGGTCAGTGGTCAATTGGAACTGCTTCTGTGGGAAGAGCCTTGGCTGCAGATATGGCTGAAACACCTCAAACTCTACAACTTTGGATGGGGGTACAACACTGACTGACACATTTCCCAGGCTGGAAGAGTTGTGTCTGAAATAGATACTGAAGGTGCCATTGACGTGGTCCACAATTTTGCCTGTAACCAGTAGACTAAACTTTACGGTCTTAATGTTAACGTAGAATTCACCCCAGCTGAAGCTTTTCTTGGTCTTCAGAGCTGGCTTCAGAGACGGCTTGCGCTTCGGAGGGTAGCTTGTCTGGTAATGAAGGTGGGACTGATTTTGCACCTTGGCAGATGGTTTTGGGTGACTATAGTTGAGGGGTTTTGATTTCAAGGGCGTGTTGATTATATGGAGTACAGCTGCTCCCATTGGAGGGTGCGGGGTCTTTAACACGTAGTCCGAGTCGGCCTGCTTTTCCTGGCTTTGTACCTGAGGACAGAGGCACAGTGAGGTTTAGAGACGAAGTCATTTCGAAAAGCTTCTGCAACACAACCATGACCAAACTGCTGATTTTACCATTCTGTCCTGGACCCGAGACATCGCTACCGATTCTGATTTTACTCCTGAAGCTCTTCCTGCTGATTCCAGTAAGGGATTTCAAAAGCACTTTGAGTCACCACCTTTTTCCTTGTGCCTTGTAGAAAATTTATTGTATTTTAATCATATTTCTATTCCGTAATAGATTTAATTTATTCTGTCCTCATGCAGCACAACACGTTTCCTGTTTGATCGATGAGCACTGCTGGCTACCCAGGCTGTAACTTTTCTCTATTAACTTAATCTTCTGTCAGGATGATTATTCATACAGCTCTGGAAGTGTTTTCCATCAAAGATGTCCTCCTCAATCCATCATAAATTTAGCAATCATAGAGCACATATTGTACAGCATGACATAAATTTACACACGGTCACACATGCATGACGGAGGGGAAACTGACTTACTCAAAAATGATATGACTAAAATCATTTATGAGACTGTAATAAAACCAGGCAGGTGACTGTAATGCACCCAGCAGTCTGCGGTCACCAGCGTTAGTGTCCTCAGCAAGCAGTGATGGTCTCGATCTATGTTAATACTGGTCAGCTCTTCATTTTAGGTACTTAGAGCCTGGTTTTCTACCCATGTGACCCACAAAGACTCCAAATGTCTGCAGGAAGCAGCACAGCCAGAAATAATTAACAAGAAATAATTAGAAATAATTAATTTTGTTAAAGGCTATTTTTAAATGGTCCAGTAAGGAATGAATCGTGATTCACTGGCTGTTTAGGCCCATTCTGGTTCAATATTAGATGTAAATACCTAGTGTGGTGCTGCCAGGCATTTCCTAGCCAGGCAGGTGTTTAGCCCGCATTCTGCACCTGTTGTCAGGCTTCCAGTCTAATATAACCACAGAGAACACACACACGTGGCATACTGGGAGATTCAGTCATGACGTCACAATTGGCGCTGCCAAGCTTCTCAGACAACAAGATATCACAAAAGAAGAACCGATTCGACAAACCTAATTAGCACGGGCGCCCAAAAGTGAGCAAAAGCAGCCATGAATGGCCCACAGACGATTGCTGACTCACCATCAAAGAAACATTGTTTGGGTCGAGTCCCAAGTATCCTGATCCATGTACAAACTCCACTCAGTGGCCACTCCATTAGGTACATCTGCTCATTAATGCAAACGGGCTGCTCCTCCAAGCAAAGCAAATCGGGGGGCTACAACTGAATGCATACAGCACGCGGACAAGAGCTTCAGTTACTGTCTGGTTAAGCGTTAGAACGGCTATGACGCCTGATCCAAGTGTCTTTGACTGCGATGTCCTTGCTGGTGCCAGACGGGGTCCAGTATCTCAGAAGCAGCCACCCATCCTGGGATTTTCACACACTACAGTGTCTGGAGTCAACAGGAAATGGTGTGACAAACCAAAAAAAAAACATCCAATTAATGGCAGTTTTGGGGGTGAAAAAATGGTCAGATGATAACTACCAGGCTGATTGCACCTAACAGAAAGTTAGGTACAAAAATAACAGATTATTACAACAGCGGCGACCGCTTGGTCCATAACCAGAGCCTCATACCACTAGGCCACCACCATCCCCGATAACACGATACCGTGAAACGATAGCAGTGCTGTGTAACGGTCCTCTGGTAAATATCGCGTCTGATTCCTGCCTATTGTGCAGAAGGCTTCTGTACTTCACAATGGTCTCCTTAGTTCACACCAGGTTCCAAGAGGAGCTGAAGAGAACGCTAATTGTTTGGTATGCATCACGGCCAGCAATGACTCAAATAATGACAGCTTTCCTATTCTTCTTAAATAAGAACAGCGATGCCAACGGCGATTCCTTAACCATAATCATTCATCTAAAAAATTGCTGCAAAGCTCAGCTGCTGCATGAAGTATGGAGGTGAGGGTGCAGTTATGAATTTTCAATCGATTCGGGGGGGGAGTTTAAAATTTACAGCAGTGAAGAGAAAGGGGGCAGAGGGCAGCTTTTGACGCACCCGTCACGTCCAGCGGAGGAGTGACGTGGGGCTCTCCGAGTGACAGTGACTGAATCCCCCATGATTAGAACTTATCAACACTCAGCACGTGCACATACGCAGGCAAATCCGTAGAGGGATGGAAGTGCTAGGCTGTTTGGGGGGGTTGGAGAAGGAGGAGAAGTGGGAATGTGTGTATATGAGGAGGTGTTTCTGGATGTGTGGGCTGTCACGAGGGATGGGGGGAGCAGACATGCTCTAGATATGCCAGACATCTACAGGCCTGACCTTGCAGCCTTTTATCCCGTGGTTACTGTAACTTTGCCTGATGCCCCTGTGCACTTAATTGTGTGAAATAAATCTGGTATTGATATTTCATTGAAACTTGTGTGAATGACATATCCTCTAGATCAGCGGTAGGCAACCCTGATCCTGGAGTGCCGGTGTTATGGTTTATGTGGTGATCCTCTAAACTGATGACAGGGGCATTCATGCGTCAATGTTTTCTTGTCCTTGTAGATGTATGATGACAGATTCGTCAATTTTGAGAAAGTGAAATCAGTATTCGGAATTGTCTGCGCTAACTTTAGGTTACTTAAAATGTATACTTGAAGAGCAAGCTTTTTTCATTAGGGATTCTGCATGCATGTTTGTCATAGTTTATGAATTATTAGTGTAAATCTTTTATTTATTTTATTTGGCTCTCTAAACTTGACGAATATGCTTCTGTCCACTGCAAAAATAAGTGATCACACTGCGTGAGTACATGCCACGTGATCACACTGCATGAGTGCATGCCACGTGATCAGACTGCATAAGTGCATGCCACATAACCACACTGCGTGAATGCATGCCACGTGATCACACTGCGTGAGTGTATGCCATGTGATCACACTGCATGAGTGCATGCCACGTGATCAGACTGCATAAGTGCATGCCACGTAACCACACTGCGTGAATGCATGCCACAAGATCACACTGCGTGAGTGCATGCCATGTGATCACACTGCGTGAGTGCATGCCATGTGATCACACTGCGTGAGTGCATGCCACGTAACCACACTGCGTGAATGCATGCCATGTGATCACACTGCGTGAGTGCATGCCATGTGATCACACTGCGTGAGTGCATGCCATGTGATCACACTTGTCATCAGTTAACAGGATCACCACAGGTTTTCTATCCTCTATCACCTTTTTTCAATGAACTGTGGCCTTCAATACATATATAGTTAAAAGTAGTTAACCTTACGCATTACATAAAAATGTAGGACACCTCAATCAATGCTTCCAGACACCTTGATCAATGCTTCCACACCAAGCAGTCATGCCCAGAATCACCACGTACCCCTTTGTATCAGAAAATGTTTCGGTGGCTCACAAACTGCCACCAGGAAGGTTGCATGCACCACTGCTCTGTGAGGGATCTCTGGCGACTTCCTACGTCTCTCACAGACACTCAGCTGAACACAACTGCTCTTTCATAACCGGCAGTGATGGATTTTCTGATTTAAACCATCTATTTTGTGTGGTTCGGCAGAACGTAAATAAAAGCCAGGAGCAGCAGTGTGTGATGGAGGACCCTGCGCGGTCACTATTCCCCACACACTTTACTCATTCAATATCTTCCCATTTCCCGACCTGCTGTTGCATAACCAGAATTTCCTATCGAATTTGAAAAATGGGAGAACCTAAGACACAGAGAAACCCTATTGTCTTTAGTAGCAAGCTGTGCCGAGGCCTGTACAGAGTCTGCCTGTTCATCCATTGACCCATTTCTGACCTAAATGAAAATGTGCAATCCGTATAACATGGAGAGAATAACACTCACACAGGCAGGGCTTCAACCCTCAACTTTAGGGACGCAAGGCAGCAGTTCTACTCACTGAAACACCCGCTACAGGACACCAGGAGACGGGAATATACAAACAAAGGGAACTCACTTACTGTTGTTGTCTTCTCCTTCAGGAAGATCACCAGTGCAGGGCCTCAAATAATTATCTTTATCCTCATCTGAAATCTCTCTGTAGAGTTTCTGTGGCTCTCTTTAGTTTACAATGAATTATTTCCTGAACTTCCAAGCTATTTCAGTCTAGGGTGTTCCATCAGCGGTCTCTGTTTTACTTGGATTTGTGGTTCATTTACATTTTGCCATATTCACACGCTTCTGTAATTCAAAGTCTTAAAAAGTTCCTGTGACTCTTTTCCTATAGCCGCCTTTCGGCAGATCGGAAAGCACCAGCTACTGATAGTTATACTCCAATCTGCAGTTTAGGTCTTGCAGAGTTAGAGCGAAGACAGCAGCTGGAGTTACTTGGCTCTGTTTTGACCTTAAGCAAACTTGAACCATACATCCATTTATAAGGAAAATGCAAGAGAGTGCGGGGTGTTGAATATATACCAGGTACTCTTACCAAATGCACCCATGCCGCCCATTTTTGTGAGGCTGATACGGGACATTGCAAGAATTATTTCTGACATAACGGTGTCACGCTTTCTGCTCATATTCTGAAGTCCCCAAACGGCTCCCAGTGCGGTGAGTATGTGCCCAGCAATAAACCGGCATCTCTTCCAGTTTGCTCCCCGCCTCATCAGGGATAGGCCCCTGGCTCACTGTACTAGATAAGTACTGGATAAGCAGTTACGGAAGCTGGATGGAACAAGTACATTATGTTCTTGAATAAATACATTGCAGATGTTATATTAAAATGATAAAGACCATCGCAATCCTTAGCTTCCCAAGCCACCTGCTCCTTAAGCTATTATATATTTGATCTGTCACACTACACTCCCAAAAATACTATAATAATACTCCAACAGTACTTTAAACCAAGGGCAATATGCATGGATACTTACACAAGTGAACCTATAAACATACAAATATACATATATAGTGGTGGCCAAAATTATTAGAACACTTGGCATATTCAAAAGGTTTCAGTTGTTTTTGTGTGATCACTATGCTCTATAAACAATAGAATAGAGCCTTCATAAGGAGAATCACTGTGCTAAGTCCGGACCTCAACCCCATCAAGCATATTTGTGAGGAGTTGGAAAATAAACTGGACAGATCTATTGTACATTTTAAAGAAAGCCTTTGGCTTGAGTTGCAGAAGGCATGGGATACCATTAGTGTTGAAGTTCTCAGGAAACATACTGACAGTATATGCCAGAGAGATGTGCTGCTGTAATTGCTGCAAAAGGTGGACATACCAAATATTAAAGTTAAAAGTGGATAAAAACAATAGGTCTCACTTCATCTGATATTTGTTGTGCGCAACCATCTGCATATTTCATGAACATTATGAATTGAAATGTTTTGGAGGCATGAAGTCAACATTTTTAGATCTGTCAGGTGTTCTAACAATTGTGGCCACCACTGTATATGTACTCACAATTACACATCTGCATTCACACCCATGCACAAGTGCCAGCAAACGCATATGCTGGCTTCTCCCATACCTTATAAAATGCAAACATGCACTCATATTCACAGCGGTAGATACACATTGTTAGGTTAACAATGTCTATGTGATATCTCTTGCCAGGAGGGTAAATGCTTGAGGAGAGAGACCAATTTTCAGATTTGATGTAAAAATATGTGGCGTGACAAACAGGATAAAGCCTCGGCAGAGAAGCAGTGAAGATGGTGTCTTCCCATTCCTTAGCCAGGCGTGTGAAGTACATAAATGCTAAAGAAAATCTGGATCCCCTCGTCGCTTTGTAACAGGCATTCAAAGATTAAACTAGAAAAGGTGCTGCTGAAATGGCAACAGTGTAATCCCTGAACAGCCCTGCCACCCCTCACCCCATCTAATCCCTACTCCTGCCACACCCCCCAACAGATTCTACAATTACTGGATCAGCTGGAAATGTGAAAGCCAATAATGTGTTTTTTGCTCAAATGCTCAAAATGGCAGGTCAGAGGTAAGAGAAGAATGGCCAGACTGGATCAAACTAATAGAGAGGCAGTAGTAACTCAACTAATCAAGGCATGCAGAAGAGCACAACACGTTGAATCTTGAAGCAGATGGGTTGCAGCTGCAGAAGACCACGTCGGGTGCCACTCCTGTCAGCTAAGGCTACAGTGGGCATGGGCTCACCATAACTGGAAAATAGAAGATTGGAAAAAACATTGCCTGGTCAGATGTATTTTGATTTCTGCTGCAACAGCTGAAGGGTCAGAATTTGGCTTAAACAACATAAACGTATGGATTCATCCTGCCTCGTATCAGCAATTCAGGCTTGTCACATTCAGAGAGTCAAATGTCATCTGCAGTCACCCATTCCTTTGCTGCCATTAAGTGGTGTTGCTTCAATTATGAATCAATTTGATTAAAAATATGAAGAGGCATAAAAAATGACTGCAAAGTTTGAAATCACTTCATCTCTCTCAAAATTCAGTCCGTTTCAGTTTGGCGCCCACAGAATGCCTCTGCAAAGTTTAAAAAAAGGCTCCGTCTAATACTATTTGAGTTATTGTCTTAACAAGAACGTGCCTGTCACAGTGAGGGCAGTGGACCAGTCCAAAAATCATATGCATTCCCCTTCCGGAGAACACCATTATCTGAATAACAAGCATGTATAACAGTCCCCAAAAGCCTTACAAATTGTTAATAATCTTCCAAACTCTTGTTACACTTGTGACCTAGTCTTTGCCTGCACTGCTCCTCTTAGGTGTCCTTATGTCACCATGCTTCCGATAGAGATGCCACTACGACTCCGGTTGCTCGAATGCCACAGTG
Source organism: Petrocephalus sullivani (assembly GCA_026780845.1). NCBI lineage: Eukaryota > Metazoa > Chordata > Actinopteri > Osteoglossiformes > Mormyridae > Petrocephalus > Petrocephalus sullivani. Next base: position 10,056,996 of record JAODKM010000099.1, on the reverse strand, counting down.
ACTCCTGTGGAAGAATACCTGCAGTCATTTCTAAAAGCAAGCTACCTCTAATAGCTATGTGGGGGTATCAGTAATTGGTGATCTAAAACTTTCAGAGTGTGAGTATTAGAAAATCCCTTCTCAAATTCAGCTTGAAATTCATACATCACATTTTCCAGGATTGTCCCTTAAAAATGATAGCTGATTACTTGTCAATATATTCGCTGAATTCCACTCTGGAACGGTCTGGTCAGAGCTGTAAGTTCGAAACCCAACTGGAATCACATATGCGGGCAGTTGTCGCCAGGCGACATAAGCCTCCAGGACAATACAATAGCCTGTGGCCCTCGGTCCCTTGCCTTCCTGTGGAGTTCTGATCCAATTTTCATCACTCACTCCATCTCTGCTGCAGAAGAAGGAGCACTTACAGGTCTTTCACCTCGCACTGAACAACAATGTACAGCTCTGGAAATAAATTAAGGGACCACACCAAAACTTTTTATTTCACTAATTTCTCAATCTATGTGTGTGCGTCTGTGAATAATCACACACACACACACACACACACATATGCAATATACAGCCTGGCTCTTCGCTGTATCTCGTTGATGAAGGGCTTCTACCTTGCTTTATGGGAGTTCTACCCTGCTCCTGTGAGCCTGATACGGACTGACCTAGCAGTGCACTTCACACCACTTAATGTTTCCCATTCCTTTTGAAGGTCACGTCATCCTCCGATTCATGAGAAACTGTCGGATAAGTTAAGTCATCTCTGGCACGAGGAATCTTGAACCTAGAAGTAGCCTCAGCGTAGCGTTCTCCCAGCAGAACCAGGATTTAAAAATGCAGGTTTTTAAATATAGAGTGGTGTCTTCATTTTTTTCCAGAGCTGTATTTGCGGATATTAGAAATATAATTATTTCAGCTATATTTTATCTGCAAGCTCCCTCAAGGTCTCTAGTAGGAAATTAAACATATTTGAATAAGCCCACAACAGTAGAATGACAGACAATACACAAACAAACGAGAAACTACATAAAAATCACTGATTAATGTAATTAATACCATTGCAGCTCGATTCCTGTCTGTGGCATTTGCATATTTTGTGTGTTTTCCTCCAACAATACAAAATAAATGTGTGTAAATCAGTGTGTCTAAACTCCCCTTAATGTGTGACTGTATGTATGCACTGTAATGGAGCGGCACCCATCCAGGGTGTGCTCTGCCCTTAATGTGTGACTGTATGTATGCACTGTAATGGAGTGGCACCCATCCAGGGTGTGCCCTGCCCTTAATGTGTGACTGTATGTATGCACTGTAATGGAGCGGCACCCATCCAGGGTGTGCCCTGCCCTTAATGTGTGACTGTATGTATGCACTGTAATGGAGTGGCACCCATCCAGGGTGTGCCCTGCCCTTAATGTG
>JAODKM010000099.1:10036569-10048343 GCA_026780845.1 Petrocephalus sullivani | reverse complement strand
GGGCAGCCCTGAGAGGTGCTGATTGGCACACAGATAGTGACAGGCACAGGGGCAGCCCTGAGAGGTGCTGATTGGCACACAGATAGTGACAGGCACAGGGGTAGCCCTGAGAGGTGCTTAGCAGCCCCAGTCCGACAGGCATGATGGTGTATTAATGTAACCCACCATCCACCTTCCCACAGCTAGTACAGGATTGTAGGGAGGGCAGCATGGAACTCCCCTCGGGCAGTGCAGGACACAGGGCTGGGGTGCATTCCGGGTGGGATGCCAGCCTATCACAGAGCACTCACACAATGGCAATTTATAAATGCCAATCATTTGGTTAACACTTTACTTGCGGGAGGGGGCACAAATAGCATAGTATTATGCTATCACTTATGTATTAATTAACCTCAAGTTAAATCTTGGTTACATACTTATGTTTGTGGCACATCTATCTCAAGAAATGACCATATTAATCACTATATCTCTTAATATTGGAAACCTTTGTGAACTACTGAAGGAACAAGTCATGAATAATACATGCAAAATACCAATCTTGTGTTTGTTCATCACTAATGAATTGTGACATGTCTTGTATCTGAAGTAATTACTATACAGTATCTATATCTATTCATGATCTGTACTTCATATTAACTGAGTTACTAATAGGTACCTGTATTTGTATTTGTGGACAGTATGAGGAAGCTGGAGATGCCAGAGGAAACCCACAGAACACATTGCTCTGCATACACACAAGGTAGGACAGGGTGCCAGTTCCAAGCTCTGGAGGTATGGTGCAGCAATGCCATCAACCGAGCCACCATGCTGCCTCGTTTAGTCAAAATACATAAAATGTAAATTAAACTTTCCCGCAAAAAAAACCTGCCACTCAAGAAACAATAATTGCAAATCTAGGGACTGTCTAAACAGCAACAGAAAAAGCTTTTAGCTCCATAGGGAGTCATTGATTGAACAGCAAAATGAAAACAATAAAATGTGTTAAAATGAAACATTAAATAACATTCAATACTCAATATGTGTTGTTACATACTGAACATTAGCCCATAGCTTTAGAGTAAAAGGCATCACCCAGAACAAAGTTCACAAGAACAGTACCTTAGCCAGAGGTCAAATGGGGAAAACTTGATCTCCTTATTGCCATTTATTATTCTGGTCTAGTTATTCTGACAAAGATTTTGAATAAGAAAGTATAAATTAATTTCCTTGCCTACCATACATTGCGTGAAGTTATATGAATGCATAAAACTGTACACACTCATACACTGCACCTCCAACGACCCATGGATAATGGTGAAACGGTATATGTGACTTGGTGACCTAAAAGTGTTAAGCATCTAGACGAAGTGGTGGAAATGAAGCGAATCTGCACATGGTGAAGCGTCATGTGACCATATCACAATGATTATAATATCAGATCAAACGGGCAACAGAGCTGGCAGTATGGGCACACTGCTGGTCCCATGTCAGTAGGGTGTGGCACCCTAACACACTAGTGCTGAGCCGTCGGGGTCCCCCAATTAACTACCAGAGATGATGTGAATGGCTCCCCACCCCATGATGCTAGGAGTGACGCTGGTGTGTCTCTCCATAATATTAGCAGGATTGGTCCTCTCCCCTCAGCACCGCCATACGCTACTGCAGTAAAAAACATAGTTGTTGAGTTAATTTGCATCTCTAAAGTGGCTTTATGTGTGTCCTAATGAGGGTATACTCTTGCCCTGCTCCCTATTCAATGCTTTTAATTTTAGGGATTATCTCACAATTACAGCACCTTTTTCACCATTATTAAACATTTACAACGTTTGTCATGCAGTGGTCAGGAGGAGGACCCATGGCACAGCCAAAAGAGTGGACATCAATGATCAATGTGCTATAGAACAATGATGTCACAAGAATCGATGGAAAAAACGATCGCCTGCGTGGCCAAGGGCCTCTAGAGCAGTGATCAGTGATCTGTGTCGCGGATAGTGTAGTGGTCACAATATAGTGATGCACAGTGTTATGACTGGTGTAAAATCCTGCAGAATCAGTGGAGAAGAATGTGGGACAGAAAAAAGACAGATCATACATTCAAAATGCTGAAACTTCATAATTGTAAACCAAGTTTCATGCACTATATACACACCCTGGGTCATCACAGTTCAATCAGCTCTATTCCATTTTCAGGAGATTGGATGCTCCTGGCTTGAAGGCCTCTTCTCTGTCTAGTTGTCCACTTCCAATTTTCTTCACATGACAGCTCTTTCTCCGCAGTTGAAGAGTCATTGTGCTATGATGGAACCTGGATTTTTACCCACCGGGCAAATCCCAGAAATAATGGAAGGAGATTCGCAGCCAATTTCACAGCAATCTGTTCCCAATTCAATCATTTGTTTGTTGCATAGCTTCCTCCAGCTCTTCCCAGTGAAGCCTCCAGGGATGAGAGATGGCACTTCCCACGTCTCGCTGAGCCCAACCAGCTAAAGCCTTAATCGCACAAATATAAAGGCTCAAGGTTCAGCTTCAGTTATAAGTAGCAGGAGTAAATAGAATGAAGGAGAAGTCAAGTACAGAAAGGGAGGGTGAGGGCGTCCAGTGTGTGGAGCCAGAGAGTAGTAGTGTGGGGTAGGTGGGCAGTAGCGTTTGCTTTTGGCTTTTCTTTGTTGACCGTCTTTGTTGCAGTCAGTAAGCAGTATAGGCTGCAGCATTGCTCACAGCTGAATACCAGACCATTGAGTTTTGCCACTGGAAAATGCCGTTACAGAAATCTTCTTGAAAGAGTCTCCTTGTTAATGTTTGCATACTTATATCTGACTGTGTGCACAGTGTTAGAGGGCATTTAGCCATAAGCCATAATCTTCCCTTCATCTTTCTCTTATAGTCCTAGCCCCTCTGTTATTTTCTTCCTCTTAGCAGTCTGGTCTAGTTTAGGTCCTTGAACAATTTTTAAACAGGCATATATAAAACTCATTTCTAAAGCGTGTTTAACACATACACACAAGCTGCCACTTTGACTCTCTTGAAGGCATTGTACACACTACAATGTACACGCTGCAATGCACATGCTGCAATGCACATGCTGCAATGTATATGCTACATTGTACACACTACAATGTACACGTTATAATGCACATGCTACATTATACACACTACAATGTACATGCTGTAATGTAGACGCTACATTGTACACACTACAATGTATATGGTGCAATGCACATGCTACAATATACACACTACAATGTACATGCTACAATGTACACGCTACATTGTACACACTACAATGTACACGTTGTAATGCACATGCTACATTATACACACTACAATGTACATGCTGTAATGTAGATGCTACATTGTACACACTACAATGTACTCTCTACAATGTATATGCTGCAATGCACATGCTACAATGTACACACTACATTATATACACTACAATGTACATGCTACAAAGTACACACTCCATTGTACACACTACAATGTACACGCTACAATGTAGACACTACAGATATCTCCAAGAAAAGGACTAGAGAGGCTCAAACTTTCCCAGAAAACATCAGTTCCTCTTCTAAAAGCTGAAGATTCTGGGCAGTTGTTTTCCCATTACGGCTTTTGCAGACCCAACATTATTCTGACTGCTCAGGGGGCAAAGGTAGAAGTATCTTGATTTCGGGTGAAATTAGCACAAATAATAATCACTGGGAGAAATAAGAATCGATATATTTCATTTCATCCACAACTGCACAAGAACCTCTCCTGATTCCATTTACATGTACTCTGATGCGCTATGTGAAATGACCAGAATAAGTCTGGACAGCGGAGATAGATTCTGACGTTGAAGAATGTTCCTAAACTTAAAATGTGAAAAGGAAGCAGTCAGCTTTTGTTATAATCTTCCGCAGCCAATCACCTGCCTCCTTTCTGCCGTTGCCGCTGCAGTATAAGAGTGATGATGCCAGGTCTGGTCCTAGGGAACGCACTGCTTCCATAGCAATAGCTAATTGAGATGGAGGGTCTTTTTGCTGGCCAGCATGTATTAAGGTGTCAGGTTTCATTTTTTGATCCTTCAATGTGCAAGAGTTGCAGTTGTCTGAGAAGAAACAAATAGGTGAGGGGTTTAGATGTGTTACCTCGCAATCTCTGTTTTTGTTAGTTTTTGTTTGTTCTACATGAAACAAAAATTATGTGTAATTTTTGAATTCCAGCCTTGTCTTTTTATGTGAACAAAAGAGACTTTCTTCAGGTGTCAAGTTATATAAAAATACATTTCCTTTGGCTGGATCCAACACAAGCAGAAAATCTGAAAATCCCATGTCACTCAGCATAGCAATCATATCATATTAATAAAATTATGATTTCAGAAACAGTGGGTATATAAGGAATCATCTCCCCTGTGTTTCAGGATTCATTCCCTGTTTGTGGAGAAATTAAAGTCAGCTCTGATTTGTGATGATTTAGCAGGCCTCCAGCCTCCCAAATTATATCTCAGGATGCATTTAGGATGTCAGGTAAGGCACATTACGAAGGTGAGAGGGAATTTATTTACTGCTCTGTGGTGACTTAAAACATTATCTGGGGAGTGTTCTGCAAAGCAGGATTTCTTACTTAGCCAGATAACTTGTCAGATTTAAGGGAGCTAAATATGAGAGAACCAAGATAAAGTCAATTTAAATCCAAGAGTTAACCAGCTAAGCAAGAAATCCTGCTATGTGGAGCATCCCCCGGATCTTCTTCTAAAGAATAATTTATAAAGGGAATCTGAATAAACAAATAACACAGAAAAAGTTCAGTTTATATGCCTTATATGATACAACATTGTTGAAAATACTACATTTAGTAGCTGGTGGCAGCAGTCATTTTAATCAGACATGTGTTGCTCTTTCAATACTCTGCTTAAATGTTTCATTTTTGGATCCCTACATTAACTTAGCCACTGTAAAATACAGGAGGTGGTTAGGTAGCAATGTGTCTTCACACCTCCAGGGTTGAGGGTGTAAACCCCACTTCTGCTCTGTGTGTGTGGAGTTCTCGTGCTCTCCCTGTGTGGGGCAGATTTCCTCACACATTCCAAAATAAAATGCCGATGATGTTGAATGTGTCCATGTATGCCCTGTGATGGTCCAGAATTTCCCCGAAAAGCCCCAAGCACCCCCCACCATGAACTTGACCAGAATTTAGAATTAATTTTATTTATAATGTTTTAACCACTCTGTGTAGACTTGGATGCGTAGAATTGTTGTTGTATTGCTGCACTGTTTCACTTACAGATAGGATACCCCAAAAAAGCCGTGGCTTTCGCCATAGCTTACCGTGTTTCGCACTCATACTAAAAAGTCAGCTTTTATCTCATTTTTTCATAGAACATTCTTCCACAGTCTTTTTTTGATTGTGCAGGATGGGACACCAGCCCATTACAGGGCTCACTCCCTTAACGTCAATGAGAAATTTGGCAGCTCCAATTAACCTCAGCATGTTTTTGAACTGTGGGGGGGAAACCCAAGTACCTAGAGGAAACCCCACAATGACAGGTGGAGAACATGCAAAATCCACACCTATGTTATGTTTCTCAAATGTGACACAGTGAAATGCCATATGGCTGTTAGCCAAACAGCTATCCACAGCTACCTTAAAATCTTTGGTAATGCTTTTGGTAAAGCCCATATTCACAAAGTCTGATAACTGAACTTATAATCGATTATAACATTCGTAAAATATCAATACATATTCAAAAAAAGACATAACACATTACGATCATGTTTTTCTTGCATTACGAATGAAGGTCTCACCTATAATGCACTATAAATACCGTCACAATGCATTATAATGGCCAGTAAAAGGATGCTTTGTGCTGTATTGTGAAGGTATTTATGATACATTATAGATGACGTCTTAGAGCATTCATAATGCGTAATACACATGACCTTGCTCAGGGTCTCTCAGTGGTACTTGCAGGTCGGGGATGTGAACCAACAATCTTTCGATTGCATCCCTAACCACTCCACCACCTGCCTGCCTATGAAGGTATGTGTACTGCAGTGTAATGACTGCTTTAAGTAAAGTGTTTTCTTTGCAATTTGTAAATACAAGTCTACTACTGGGTATCTCTGCAGTTTTAAAGGGGAACTTGCTTTCGCTCCCATCACCTGTGAATCCCCTTAAGACTCAGGCCCATGTGCAGCTGCATCTCTTGTGCATCCCACGTGCTGGTGCTGCCCTTCAAAGCCACTCTGTCATCTTTGGTATATATGATATAATAAGTGCCTTTATAGAATGGATTATGCTAGAGTTATGGAACGGATTATGCTTGAGTGCCTTTTCCAGCGAAGATTGTGGATGTCGGAGCAATCTGTTCAATAAAGATATCAAAAACTATGATGTTTGAGGGAGTTTTATTTTATTATTATTCAAAACCAATGCAGAATCCCACAAATTTTATGAGGAAGTGGTAATACTCTACAAACACAAAAAGAAAAGTCCTAATGTTGTCCTAATGTGCGCCCTGAAAGATTTCCTGTCTTTCAGTCAGTGCTCCCATTTTTATATCATGTGGTGTGACTCTCTGTGCGAAACAAAATAGGATTTTTTTTCACCCAAACACGTTTAAAGTTGCCAACAAATCTGTGAAGGACCAAAGCCATGAACCCATAAGAACCGGGTTGGAGCGACTAAGGAAGGAGCAGATGGAGTTCGTGGGGATGGCAGGACAATGCTTGTGAATTATGATTACTGAAAGCATGCATAATGCGTTATAACAGTAAAATCAGCAACTTACCTCTGTACTGTGTGATGAGAGATGTGGAATAAGCAGAGTGTTGTGAATAAATAAAAAGCATTGCCAGTTTTCTGAATTTCTCACTCCATAACATTTCTTTAAAATCACAATGCCTACATTCTTGTTTAAACTTGATTGAAGCACCCAAGTTTGTTGGACGATTACATGGATTCCTGGATTTTTTGTTTTGTTAGGCCCATAGACATGAATCACTGATTCCATTCCAGTTTATCTCGCCCTGCACACTCCTGTGGGCATCGACGCTTCCCCGCCTGCAGGAATATAGAAGAAAAGGGGATTTGCACAATACAGCCAGTGCACTAAAGACAGACTACAAGTTTTAGTGCCCTTTTGCATTAAACTGACCTCTTACCAACGAAAAACACAACTCAGGTCTGCAACAGTACTCTTTCAGTTTTGTACATATTTTATAGATAGATAATAAATTGTTGCAATCTCCGGGGGAAATTAAGGTGCAAACTGCTGAAACGTCAAACATCCGACAGTGCAATTATAAGACAAATTGTGCAATTATGGGACAAAAAACAAGTTAAAAGGAATCTGGAGGCAGGAATAAAAGAATGCATCTCCCCGCAATGCCACAGAACACAGAATGAATAAATATGGGGGTTACATGCATTTTATTTTCTCATTAGCACACAGGTTAGCATAGCTTTTCTCAGATAATGGGCACCATAAACTGTTCATAAACCTAGCATTCCGGAAAGGTCCGTTGTACATTTCTTCTTTTTTTAGTTATTTCATAAAGTATTGTTTTGTGCTTTATTGTGGAAATTGTGTATATGCATGTGTCTAATCAACATTTCGTGTCTGTTTGTAAAGAGAGTGCGAATTGTACGAGTTTCACGATTTGCCCCAGAAAATGTAAACGGTGCTGAAGGCATTCATTCCCTTTCCTGTATAACAGTGGGCTGGTAAATAGTCTTAGCAAGTTGTAAACTAGTAATGGTCTATCTGAAAAATAAAAAAACCCCAGAGTTTAATAATTGTTCAGCAAAGTGAATCAGCAATGATTAGGCTTATTATGATCTATTGTACAAATGTTACACAGCAACAACGTCCATCAGGTTTACTACCCCAAGCAGTACAACCAGGAAGCACAAAGTCTCTAGAATAACTAAAAACTGCCAACTCCATGACTTTTTTACTATGTCATAACTTAATGAAAACCAAAGGGCACCAAGTTAAGTTTCTCTTTCCAAGACACATGGGCACGTATACTGATTTTTTGCTTAAATTCAAAAAGGTGTACAATGTTTGCTGTCTATATCATACTGCACTGCATCACACTGCCATCTATTGGCAATCTGCTCAAACAATATGTACCATTCTCAGGTCTTTTTTTCTGGTCGGGGTTGGGAGCTCCAGAGTATTTCCCAGGCAGCTCAGAGCACAGGGCTGGGGTACACCCTAGACAGGAAGCCAGTCCATCACTGGGAACATGGACACAGTCACATAAACTCATATTCCATGGGCAATTCAAAGACACCAGTCCCATTACATACATCTTACGCTAACAGTGTCCTTGACACCTTTCCCCTTCTCCAACGTCGCAAAGTTGGCGTCCCACATTGTAAGTGTATGTGTGGCCGTGCTACTGTCGTCTGCAGTGCCCGCTGCACCAGCTGGTCAAATGGACTCACTTCTCTCCCTTCCTTACCCTTCCTGCTAAGCATTGTTCCCTAATCTGCAGTGCGCCAGGAGATGCCCATTAACACACAAGACGGGACGCAGCCAGGCCCACTCCAACAGATGTTCCAGCCAGAAACTGGAGTCAGGAAGCCACACAAAGTCCTAATCATGATCTGGAGACTGACCAGCAGCAGGCAGGGACTTCGGGGAGGCGTCTGGACCCCTATGTCTCCTTTAAGGAAGCTATTTACACCTCTGTCCTCCTGGTAGGTGGCAAGTGCCCTGAAGGAGGGGGAGGACAGCTCACTACTCCTGCCCTGCCACACCAACCCAGTGCTCCAGCTACGCCCAAGGCGTGCGGAACCTTGGTTTATCCAAAATCACTGTGGAATCACAATGTACCGCTGTTTTTCCGGTCTTCACATTGGCAGCCAATTAATCAGTTTACCAACAAATGTGCTGCTTATTGTCAAAAGGATCCTAAACACCCAGGGAATAGCTTTCATGGTGTTTTCCTTCCATCTGCACCCTAGGAAATACAACAGATCAAAGAGGCATCTTTGAGTAGCAAGAAGAGAAGGTTCCGGAACTGGAAAGCGCTCTGAAGGCCGGACTGTGCACTCCGGCTGCTCCAGCGAGACACGCTGGCCCCAGACATATTGATTGTTGAGCCAGACCATATGCACTCTCGCACACACTAATGCGAGGCTCCTCCCTAGTGAGCCCACAGCGTCACCCGGCCCAGAATCAGGGCATACTGAGCCCTGCCTGAAATCCTGCCCTAGTGCTGTTGTGCCTGTCAGTGGACGTCAGCATTTCGGTAGTGGTCACAGCTGGAATTCAGTGAGGAAACGTGAACATGCATATACATTTATGGCATTTAGCTGACACCCTTAGCCAGAGTAACTTACAGTACATTACAGGGATTACAATCTCCCTGGAGCAATGTTGGGTTAAGGGTCTTGCTCAGGGACCCACTGGTGGTGGGTGGGAACCTCTTGGTCCATAACCCGGGCCTCATATCACTAGGCCACCACCATCCCATGCTTTCTCTATTGATGCTTGGCCTCTAACGAGTACTTACCACTGTTCATAATGCATGTCCCCTGTGTTTGCTGTCTATGAGACAGCGAACTGCCTCTGGCTGTCAGATCTGCCATACTGACTTGGTGGTTTGTTTTAATACAAAATGAGAAAAGGCTAGATGCAGATGAGAGAAGCCAAACTTTTTCTAAAAAGTTGGACTCATTTACCTATGGAAGTGATATCAATTAAATTATATACTATTTTTATTATTGGGGTACCTATACAGTATCTCTAAAAACTGAATTTGGTTTATATGATTTTTAGAAGTAAAAAACACATTTATTGATAAATACCCAACCAATCATGAACGTTTATTTAGATTAGATTTTATCTATCCCAGGGTGCAGGAAATGCATAGATACAAACATAAAATGAAAAATCAACGATGAAGTGCACGATACACATAGTGCAAATAGTACAAATAGTGCAAATAGTACACAGTACACAAACAGAATACTGTGAGCATTATTGTTTGAAAGAATGTTGTCTGATTGTCTGGTGGAGGTTAACAAATGGTTTGCTGCTAATCATTTCTGTCTCAATTCCAAAAAATTTAATTTTCATTTCTGCTCCTCCAGATTTACATTCCTTGAATTCCAGTAAGATTACATCCGTTTCACAGTCACCCAAATCTTCCCTTCGCCACTTGGGTGTGATTTTTGATCAGTCATGGACTTTTGATTTTCATGTTACGTCCCTCAGCCACACGCACTATTTTCAGTTAAGAGCTTTGTCAAGTTCGATATCGACGGTCTCTTCAGAGGAGTTCGATTATTTTAATTCTCTTTGCTAAAAATGCAGCAGCTAGGCTATTAACAAGAACTAAGAGGATGCTTGATGTAACTCCGGTTTTAAATATCTTCAATGGCTTTCTGTTCAGTTTAAGTTTAAGGTTAGGAAATTGGTCCTTGTGTAATGATCAGGCCCCACAGTATATAGTGGGTCTGGTACATCCATATTCAGCTGGCCGTGTTCTAGGGTCCTCTGATCAAGGACACATTTGTGTTCCACAGACAAGATTAAAGACAAGTGGTGATCATGTTTTCAGGTTGTCACCCCAAGGCTGTGGAACCATCTTCCTCCATCAATGTTTTGCAGACTCTGCTGAAGGATTCAGGGATAAAGGGCAGCTTAAAATTTACCTTTTATCTTGTGGTTTTTAATGGATTTTGTTTGAAGTGGACGGCCACCTTCAGTCGAGGGTCCTTGTTAGCAAGTAAGCCTGGAAATTATATGACGTCAGGCTAAGGCCAGTTTGGAGATCCCAGTCGCTCTAACCCTAAGCCAGTGTCTTTGGACTGCGGAGGAAAACCAGAGCTTATGAATTAAAATATGTCCCAAGAAAGAATTTCATATTTTATACTTTGGTTGAAGACAGATGGGAGTCAAGAGCTTGACCCCGCCTGATGCCATCTACAGTTATTGAAGTGTATTGTATTCCATTTGACAGTATTACGTCAAATGTGGGTCTCGAGTGGGAATTTGATAAATATACAATAATAATATAATATTAATGTTTAATGTGTTTTTGCACTTAAATTATAATCCTTGTTGATTAAAAATTAATGGCTAGTGTTTTTTTCTTTATTTATAAAATAAAAACCATAATCAATTACATATTTTGGAGGCAAAGTACAGTAAAAGTCTTCTGTCACAGAGTCTGACTTTGTTTGATCATATGGCATATGAATTCCTTGCTAGCCATTTGGGTTTGCCTAAGATAAATGGTGCTAAGCATACACATCACTTATAGATCATGCCATTAACATGACCATGCACCACATTGTACACCTGGACAGCCCTCAGACGTATGCCCAGATTCTGTTTGTGGATTTAATCAGCTCTGCCTTTAATACTATCAACATTCATCTAGTATTTGAGAGACTCTGTATATCAAATATTGAGGACTTTGAATATCCAGTGACATCCTTGCCACTCTATCCTTGACTTGCTGACCAGCAGGAAACAGGTCGTGGAGATAGGTAGCTATGTCAGATGCCTCCTCTTCCTCAGTATCTGTGCTCCACAAGCATGTCTTCTCTATACCACTTTTTCTCCTTGTACACCAGTGACTGCACTTCTCAAAGGGACTCTGGGAAACTCCTCAGGTTTGCAGGTGATAGCACTCTGATTGTCCTCCTGAGGGATGGCGAGGAGTCTGGCTACAGTGAGGAAGTAGGCAGCTGGTGTCACGGTGAGGAGTCCAACTACAGATGCAGTCGCTTGAAATTTCCCCTGTTTCCTTGATGGGGCCATGGCTGGTCCCTGACAGGTCCCTGCTGGG
>JAODKM010000099.1:10019164-10030385 GCA_026780845.1 Petrocephalus sullivani | reverse complement strand
ATTATTGTGATTATATTTTGGAAAAAAAAACCCACTTTTTAAAATTGTGTGTAAACAATTGAAAAAAACTGTAATATTCATATTCATATTGATCTCAAAATGTATGTTTTAACCATTTCTGTCTATTAAGCATTCAGTTTGTGTCACTCTTTCTTGCCTTCGTCACCTTTCCATGCAGGATTGTACTGAACGTTTCGTCACCTGCCCAGAAGAGGTCATGGAAATCATTGATGAGGGAAAGGCCAGCCGCCACGTCGCAGTTACCAGTCAGTGTTTCTTGACCAGTGATGTGCAGTGATATGCAGTGATGTGCAGTGATGTGCAGTGATGTGCAGTGATATGCAGTGATGTGCAGGCTGTGCGCGCCTGAAGCTGACCGCAGCCCTGCCCTCCTTCTGTGCAGACATGAACGAGCACAGCTCTCGCAGTCACAGCATCCTCCTGATCGACATTACGCAAGAGCATACGGAGACGGAGCAGAAGCTCACCGGGAAGCTCTATTTGGTGGACCTGGCTGGCAGTGAGAAGGTGAGGAGAGCACCATCATTGTATCTGGAAGGCCATTCTGTGCTTTGCTAAAGCACATTGTGTTACATGGTATTTAACTTAAGAAGTGCCTCCTTCAGCCCCAAGGCCTGTGCCGACGCTGCTGGCATGTGGCCATGATGCCATATTTGTTAGCACCACGTAAGTTAAATCTTTTGTTTTTGTGGCCGGCCTCGCCGCGCCTCTGCTTCCCCCTTCCAGGTCAGTAAGACAGGTGCTGAAGGGGCTGTCCTGGATGAGGCCAAGAACATCAACAAGTCACTGTCATCGCTTGGCAATGTCATTTCTGCGCTGGCGGAGGGAACGGTCAGTCATGCTCACCGCTATTCTCTGTGTCAGTGTTGGTCTGTCTCTGGACTTGCAAATTTCATATTAAATGTTCTTACAGCCCCGGTGTCCATCTGCAGGCCTGCGGGGTCAGTATAGCACACTGCCTGCTTTCATGCAGTCCCTGTGAATTTATAAATAATATTGATACAGGTTCAGATGTGGAGTGCAAGATGGTTTCAGAGCACAAACACACTGTCTTGAATTTTACGAACACATTTATCCCACAATTTTAGTAAAAGAAAACCCTGCCTATTAAACAGACTAATGAAAGAATATAATATCGAACGCCATTATTATTAGTAAATAAGTGAATTACTTACGGGACAAGGCAGTAGTCTGTTTTTAATCGGGAGACCCCCGTTGGTGAGGATGGAGGACATGCATGCTCAGAACTGCAGAACTGACATGCCGTGAGAACTGCCGGGCTTTCCCCAAAATAAGTCTGATGAGAAATGCGGTTGCAGGCAGGGTTTTTTGCATGAACTGCGCTGAATGGCAGCTATAGGGCCACCTTACTATAACTATAACTGGGGTCACAGGCAGGTGAACTTCTGTTCACTTGGAGTGTGACAGTTTGTCATCAGATATTGTTAATGGCGAATTCTACCAGTAATCACAAGTTGAACAGCTCCATTACTCCATAGTTGTTTGTGAGATGAGCTTATAAGGATATTACTCCTGCTACTTGTGGCTTCTGGTTGGACTGGGTCCAGTGCGGCTCATTAATTGAAACGAGTTTGGCACCCCCTTCCTACACCTCTCGTTAGTCTCATTATGTACTAGGAAGCAAGGCGTGGAAAGCTCACTGAGGTCTGCTAAATTCTCACTCGTTCCTCCATGTAGAAAACACATGTCCCGTACAGAGACAGCAAGATGACGCGGATCCTGCAGGATTCGCTCGGGGGAAACTGCCGGACCACCATGTTCATCTGCTGCTCCCCCTCTAGCTTTAACGACGCCGAGACGAGGTCCACCCTCATGTTCGGACAACGGTACCGAAACAGCAAGATTGCGCATAGATTGCACATAGTCATTCTAATAAGAGGAAATTAGTGTGGGGGTGTGGAACACGAATTCTGTTACAGCTACTTCTATTTTGCAAATTCAAGCAGCAAATTAGCACCCGCTAAGATACTATACTGCTGTAGGAACGCCTGAGAGCGCCCACATCACAGGCTTGTCGCTGTGCTAGTTCACCTTCTCTCCCGGAACGCAGTGCAAAGACCATCAAGAACACGGTATGCGTGAATTTGGAACTGACTGCGGAGGAGTGGAAGAAGAAGTTTGAGAGGGAGAAGGATAAGGGCAAGTCACAGAAGGAGACTATCCGGATGCTGGAGGCTGATCTGATCCGCTATGGTGAGATGGAGGAAGGCGTATCAGACTGGGCTGACGTGCCCACACGCCCACAGCTCATTGGTCAGTTTGAACAGCATAGGTAGGCCTTTGGCGTTGAAACACAAACATCTGACGTAAAATGTTTTATGTCATTGTCTAAGGGAAAGGCACTCCAAAGGCAGAGCAATTGGAGTCCCCAGACACTGGAAACACCCCCGCCGTGGCCTGTCTCTCCGAGGAGCGGCTGAAATATGAGGAGGAGATTAACAGGCTGCACAAGCAGTTGGACAGCAAGGTGAGCAGTGGAGGTCAACACAAAAATGCACCACTGCATAACGACCAAAATGGGCCTCGACCCCGAACAAAGTGACCATTAACTGTTGCACGCAGTGTCTCTGATTCTGCATGTATTTGTAATCAAATGTAAATGTTCTACAAATGTTATTCAGGATAGTGAAATTATCCAGCAGAGTAAGGCGGCAGAACAACTGAGGAAACAAATTTTGGACCGTAACAAGGTGAGGATCTGTCTCCATTTCCCAGCAAGACTTTCGGCAGACTCAGCCCATCTGCCCATGTTCTTCTGCGCATAAAGTACACTGTGCTGCTGGTTGATTATTTTTTTCTATCTCTGAAGTGCATAGCATTGTCACTTCATTGCTCCAGGGTTGTGGGTTCAAATTAGAGCCCAGCTCTGCTGTGTGGAGCTTGCATGTTCCCCCATGTCCCAGTGGCTTTGCTCTGAGAATTCCAGTTCCCTCCCTAAGTCAAAAAGACTTTTCAAGTGAATCTAAGTCGTCATTTAGGACAAAACGATTTACCTGGCAGGCAGGGATCATTTTTCATGGTGATTTGATCCGCCCTTCCACAAGCAGGATTACTCATCACACGGACGGCGCTTGTGCTTCTACTCTGTCCCCTAGCCAGCATTAAGCAGGGCTTCTCTCCATGTCACGTTCCTAGCTCCTGGCCTGCACACGTGAGACCAGCGAGGATGTACATGGGCATCTGAGGCGACTGCAGGAGGAGAATGACTACGCCAAGATGGAGGTGAAGGAGGTGCTGTATGCCTTGGAGGAGCTGGCACTGAATTATGACCTGAAGAGCCGGGAAGTAGAGGAGCAGAGCCAGCAGAGTCAGCTGCTGGCCACAGACCTTATACAGAAAATGGTCAGTCAGCGTTCTCCTGCCTCTCCCTACATAGGTTTTTGGGTGCACCACTTACCACTGTGTGTCTCTCCGTGACCCCTGCAGGCCCACCTACAGACCCTGGAGGTAGAGCTGTCCCGAATGCAAGGGGAGAGCAAGCAGCAACGCAAGCACATTGCCAAGGTGCTCAACAGCCTCATGCAGGACCTGAGCGAGTTCAGTGCCGTCATGGGCAACGGGCAGATCAGGCTGGTAAGCATCAACTCAACTCAACTAATCACAGTTCAACTAAGACTTCATTTATAGAGCACATTCCCAGACGCAAAGGTGAACCCAAAATGCTTCACAGGAAAACAATTAAAACCAACACAAAAAGAACACAAAAACGAAATAACCATATAAGACTGCTTAGAAAAAAATCCACGGAGAACAAGTATGATTTTAAATAACTTTACTTGATGGGGCATAGTACATAGTAACAACTCAGTTACAACTGAAGTGCACATCATGAACAAATAGAGTCGCTACTTGAGATAAATTCAAGATTAATTCAAGATGCAAGATGCAAACACGCAATCAGTAGTTCTCTTGTGTTGTTCATGACTTGTTCCTTCAACAGGTTATTAACAGTCAACTTTAACTTTCAGTCATTCCTTCAGTTGTTCACAAAGCTTTACAGAATTAATAGGCTGCATACAGCTGCAATCAGAAATATCCAACCCTCTCATCTCAAAAGACGTTATAGTGATATCGAGGTTAATGAAAATATGTGACAAAAAGCCTCATTAAGCAACAAAATATATTTATTGGCACATTTTTAGCGTTACTTGAGAACATGAAAGTTTGAGTTCAAATGAAAAATGTAACTCTTTTGATAAATGTGCATGTGCACCATTATTCAGCCCCCGGCCTCAGCACTTTGCGGAGCACCCTTTAGCCTTTATAACTTCTAATAAGCATTTTCAGGAAGTGCTGACAAGCTTACACCTCTCTGTCGCTTATTCTTGGCGTGCAGAATCCTTCATCACATTGCTGTTTGATGGCTTCTGAGCTGCAGCTGCCTTCTTTACATTTTAAAAGGGACTTACAGTGTATATAAAAAGTATAGACACTTCTCTGAAATTGCTGGGTTTTTGTGATGCAAAAGAATGAGATCACAATAAATCATTTCAAAACTTTTTCCACCCTGGTTAATCAGGGTCACTTTAACTGATGGCAGATAGGTACTCAAAAAGACTGAATACTGTAATTAAATCAAACGGTGGTTCATTTAGTTTAAGGGTATGCACAATTATGCAACCAGCTTATTGTACATTTTTTATATTTTTTTATGTTTCATATTTTACAGATTTATTTGTTTTTTAATTGAATTGTACAGGTTATAGGTCACATTAAAGGTGAGAAAAGTTTTTAAACAATTTATTGTTGTCTTTTTGATACATCACAGAAACCTGGCATCTTAAGAGGGCTGTGTACACTTTTTATATCCACTGTAAATTTTGGGACCGAGAAGGCCACACCAAGACATTCCAGGATCCATTTCTCAACCAAACTTTGGTTAACTTGGAGGTCTGCTTGGGTCATTGTCTTGGTGGAAAGTCTAGGGATCACCAAGGTTCCTTGGAATCCATGATGCCAGTTACACTGTCAAGACTGCCAGGTCCTGCCGCAGAAAAAAACATCCCCACATCATCAAGGATCCACCTCCATGCTTGACTCTGGGGATGGTATTATTTTGGTCATAAGCCAGGCCTTTTTCATGCCAGACATACCACTGGTCTATGTGTCCAAACAGCTCTAATATAGTTTCATCAGTCCTTAGAACTGTTTCCCAAAACTTCACAGGCCTATCCAAATTTCTCTGGCATATTCTAGTCGACCTTTGATGTTCTTTGTGGTCAAGAGTGGAGTGCATCTTGGAGTGCGGCCATGAAGTCCTTGTTTATTCTGTGTGCGTCTTATACCTGCCACTGAAACACTTGTCCTGGCCTTCATCAGTTCATCCTGCCGTTGTTCTGCAGTAAACGGGGTTTTTCTTAGTTGCCCTGGCTAAGTTGTTAGGGGCTCGTGATATAATTTCAGGCTTTCTCCCTCGGCCAGGCAGGTTTGCAGATGTGAATTTTTAAACTTCCTTATAATGTTCCCAGTGGTGTCTCTTGGAATGTTCAATTTTTGGCTCAGAGATTCCCTTATACCCGATGCCCTTCAGGGACAATGAAATAATTTCCCCTCAGCTTTTGTGAAAGCTTCTTAGTCTTACCCATGATTAAAACACGCCTTCATGGGAGCCATTTATATAGTAGAAGCCAATTAAGGATCATTGTTGAATTCCCAAAAGCTTAATTACGTTCCAGCCCCACTTTAAGCCATAAAAACTAGCAGAAGGTTATAAAACAGCAATATCACATAAAAGTTGAAAAATTTTACATGGTTACATGGTTATATTAATAAAACACTACATCATACATGAACACTACATCATACATTTCCTTTGTTAATTCTAGGTGTAATTCAACTGATAAAGAAGGCATTCAAAGCAAAATCTAGCTCTTTGAAAAAACATTATTTGGTAAATCCTTACAATCTTTGGGGGGGTGGTTCAATATTTCTGATTGCGACTATAGTAACAAATATAGTAACTGCTTGGGATAAATGTTGCATCATGATTCAGTAATGATGAGCAAATATGAGATCAGTATTCAACTTGTGTTGTTCAAGACTTGTTCCTTCAGTGGTTCTCTCAGTAATTTGCCAATTTTACAGAATTGACAGATATAGTAGCGAGGGACAAGCAGTAGCTTCTTGAGATAAAACACGTATCACGATTCATTACCGATGGATCTACGTGGGATCTCTGGCCCATCAAGTAAAGTGTCACCAGAGCGTCTAACAGAGGAGACTAAGCTAGCATGCAGTGGTAGCTTGTTCCAGGGGCTACTGCAAAGGTGCCAACCCTCCTCTGCACACCAGTCCTCTGCACACAGGCACCTGGGCCAGAAGAGCAGGGGGGTCCTTTGTCCTTTGCTTTGGCACTAACCCTAACCCTGACCCCAGCCAGTGGAGATTAGCAGTGCGCTGGAGGAGGAGTTCACGGTGGCACGGATTTACATAAACAAGATCCGTGCTGAGGTGAAGTCCATGGTGAAGAGGTGCCGGCAGCTGGAGACCCTGCAGCAGGAGTGCCAGCGCGGGATGGAGGAGACGGGCGGCCAGCTGTCGTGCTGCCAACGGCTGATCTCACAGGTCAGGGGCAGAGGGCAGCGCGCCGGCAGCAATGGTGTGTGTCAGCAGCATGGGGCCACGTCAGCACAGGGCGCTGTGCACAAGTCTTAGGCAGTGCAAGAAAATGACGCATCAATGATCTTCACGTTGGTGTAAAGTTACGATTCTAGGTGATGATTCTAAAACCTCTCCAGAATTCACCCCATTATTTACAGTAACCATCCACATGTACTTATCTGTAATTTTTTGGAGAGAATCTTCTTGCTCTTTATTGTGTTATATTAGATTGCATATATTGTAATGTTAAATTAGGGTGTGCTTTCTAAGCAAATATACCCTTACTATTCCTGGGCCATTGCTTGGAGGGACAGGTATGTTTTCCCAGGCTCTGGAGTGGACTGCAGAATGTACCAAGGGGGGCCAGGGTGACATTTTTTCAGTAGGTCCAGAATTCCTTCCTACGCCCCTGTACTAGCCAGATAAATGGCTGTAAACAATTTCTTTGATGTCCTAAAACTTTTACACAGTACCGTATGCATGTCACTGTTTCAGGTTAGTATTGTATGTCTTCACACACATCAGGTGACTGTCTGCCAAGCCAATTTCTAATTTCTGGTTATATATTGAATTATAGGGGTCTAACCCTTGAAAAATTGCACTGGTTCATATGTAAAGCTAGATTACAAATCTCTTATGTTGTTAATGTTAATCCAGATAAAGGCTTATTTCCTATGTGCCTGCACTGCTCAAGATTTCATGCCTGTTTTTCTAGCATGAATCCAATATCCACTCCCTGACGGAGTGCATGCAGAGCGTGGAGCTGACGAAGAAAGGGATGGAAGAGAGCTACAAGGTTCTTAGTGAAGAGATGACAAAATTTCTTGTTGAGGGTAAGGGCCTTACTGTGCTAGTGCTCACAAACACCCATTAAGCAGACTCACTTTGCAGTAATTCTGAGCATGTGCTTGTTCTTCCTCCTGCAGATACCCAGCACAAAGGTACAGGTAGAGAGTTGTTGGGAAAAGACAATGGCAAGGTAGTGCGGCATTCTGGGAAGGGGCAACAGACTCCATTCTAAGCTGCATACTTGACAGCTTTTCCACTTGCTTTCCTTTCCTTGTCTTCTTTATTTGAGTCCTTTTTTCCATCTCTCCTGACCTCTCTCATGTTGAATGCCAGGAAGCCGAGTCCCACCACGACCCCCCCAACTCACAGCTTGGACATCTGCACGATGACATCAATGAGAAGCAAAAGATCATTGGTGACCTCAAAGAGTCAGTGACTCCTCTAATCTTAGATTGACTCTTAGTGCTAGAATTAGTACACTCAGTCTTCCATTGTTTGATTGTGGAAACTATTACGTAGAGTTTATTTTGAGGTTTGTGCAATTCAAGTTAAATTATAAGCTAAATTAAATTTTCCCTCTATCTTTAGTGCCTAATGCCTAAAGTATATTTGGTTTTTGCATCTATATCCTGTTGTATATCCAGATATTTGGCATATCTGCTATAATGTAGCAATGTAGGCTGACAAGTTTATAGTAACTGTAATAGTAATGTATAATGTATAGTAAACTGTAAAGAAGCCTCAAGTCTTCATAAACTGGTGGTGAAAACTGACAAGTCAGCAGTACCTAGGCAAAAATGTATATTGCCTTCTTAGGCGGAACCTGGAGTTAGAGCAGGAGCTGGAGCACCTGCACGCTGACTTTGCTCAGCTGAAGAGCCAGGAGCAGGAGAAGTCTGAGCACCTAGCGGATCTTAGGTAAGTATGCACACACCGCTACAGAATTCAGAGTAGCGCTCTGCACTGTGCAGTTTCCATTGGCTTGATGCAGACTCATTGTAAAGCCTGATGTTTGCTGTATTTCAAGATTTGAGCCAATTGAATGGCTGTATATTTACTGAAGAAATTCAGTTTTCTCTTCTCTTGCTCTTCGAAGAGAAAATGTGAAAATGTGAGTGGGGCGGCCATCGCGGGGGCCAGTTATACTTATGGGGGTGGCCGCGCCACGTCTGGTCTGTGCTTCCCCTTAGACAGTAAAATAATCCATGTTTTGTTTATACTGTTGTGATGTGGGGGACCAGCAGGGCTGCTGACATATTTACTAGACCCACCCCTGGCAACGGATCAAATTCCTTTATGAACTGATAAAATGCTTTCATATACTACAACTCACATACACCAGTAGGTTATATAAACTGCTCCAGGTCCGATGTATAGAGATATATATCATTATTGTTATTCATGCAGCTATTATTATAAATACTGTTCCCATAATCCTTCCCGTCCCATCAGATTTAAGCTGGAGCAGCATTACCAGGCCAGACAAGGTCTCAGAGCACTGGAGAATACTGTGGTGAGTGTATCTCCCAAACCTACAGTGTGTGTGTGTGTGTGTGTGTGTGTGTGTGGGAGTGTGTTATTTCACCAGGCTTTCCCCCCTTCCTCTCTATCTTCTCTTATTGTCTGTTCTTTGTTGTTCAATATTGCAGCAAGAGCTCCAAACGCTCCACTACCTGCGGAAGAGTTTTGTGGAGGATCTCAAGGTTCAATTTAGAGATGTGAGTGAGAGAGGGAGCCACAGGAGTGCCGCTGCGGTGCTGGTGTGCTTGGGGTCCACTTCACCTCACAGCAGGGAGGTCTGATCCCTGTCTTTCTAATGTAGATTGAAGACATGGAGTTTGGCACAAACAGTGAAAGACTCAGGATTACCTTCCTGGAGAGCAACCTGGAGCACCTCATGAAGATTCACAAGCAGGTGACAGAACCAGGGACTGGGAGGCTTCTGGGCTTTCCTGATGTATCACCACGACATCTTCTGGCTGGCTGAAGGACATAATTGTAGCAACAGCAAAACATTTGTTCACATGCCTTACTTCAGCTACTTTCCCTTCTGTTAGCAATGTAGCTAACCAGCAGGAGAGAACTAGATAAATGCACTGAAAAAGTATGACTAAAAGGGTAGTGTTTATGTAGCCAGCTTCCTCTTTCCTCTCTCTTTCCTCTTCTTGGCCAAATACGCTCCCCTGCCCCCGCAGTTGGTACGTGACAATTTTGAACTGCGCAGTGACATCCCCAAACTGGAGAGACGGCTGCAGCGCACAGCTGAAAGGGTGCGCGCTCTCGAGGGGGCCCTGAGGGGGGTCAGGGCAGGCGCTGTTCGGGAGCGCCACTTCTACCTGGAGGAGGTGGAGCACATGAGAGGACTCCTGCAGACCAGGAGGTGCCAGCAGCAGCCAGGTACGGCATGGCCACCGTGCCGCCAGCCGCAGCGCGCGGCCCGGAGAAGCTCCCACACATGTACGGCATGGCCACCGTGCCGCCAGCCGCAGCGCGCGGCCCGGAGAAGCTCCCACACATGTACGGCATGGCCACTGTGCTGCCAGCCACAGCGCGCGGCCCAGAGAGGCTCCCACACATGTACGGCATGGCCACCGTGCCGCCAGCCGCAGCGCGCGGCCCAGAGAGGCTCCCACACATGTACGGCAGTATGTGCAGTTATTACAGTGAAGGGAGTGTCTTAGAATGAACCTGTTTAATCCCAGAATTTTCCGTGTCATTAGAACGCATGATGGATTTAAACTTGCTCTGGTCAAATGACCCGTGACCCTAATGCTTGACAATGACATTACTTGGGTACCATCAAGTCAACCTCTACTTTCATTTATAGGAAGTCTTTTGGGTATATGTATGAACTGTATTTCATATACCATTTATTATATACTGCACACTCGGTCCTGCTGCTACTATTGTACTATACTATTGTATAGCCTTTACTGCAGCGGACTTGGCAAAGCTGTCCACAGTGCCAGCCGGCCGACCCTAACTTCCTTTTATTTTGTTCTGAAGGCTGCCAAGTCACCTTGACAAATATGATGATCCAGTCTGAAGCCAATTCCTCTCCAAAGCCATGTCGCCCCCTACAGGCTGATAGGTGAGTCATACAAGGTCACATAGGAGTCATGTGCGGAAACAACATGAATACAGGGTAGATCACAAGATAAGTACAAAAAACTAAATAACAAAAATAAAGAATTAAAGAAAAAGAGAGCTGTCATATAACTACAAGAAATGGTTCCAAGCAATGATGCATGTTTAATCCCGGGCTGCATGTCACCTTGGTATTGCGACTGTATGGATGCATGTGATCACTGGCTGTCTATAACCAAATCTGTCTGCCGCACAAGCGGGCAGCCTTCTGAGGTGAGCTCCGACGCAGCCAGTACCAGCAATTCCCCGGATTCACCCGCACTCCGTGCCAGTGACGGTCAGTGTCTAACACCTTTCCACGTGGTTCCCTTCAGCCTCGTACCCAGCCTTTTGCCTTAATACCGCACAAAAAACAGTATTCTCCTCCCAGTGGGCTGAGTAACCCTTTCCTGTCCTTTTTAATTCACTGCACTGGCAGCAGAAAGCAGGAGAGGAGACAGCGAGAGCTGGTAAGCGGCTGAGCGTCTCAGAACATGGCATACCGAAACTAAAATCAGAGGTGTCAATTTCAGGTCCTGAAAGTAAAAATCCAGACCAGGATTTTGTTTCAACCAACTCCTTGAGCACACTGTGACTGTGACTCTTTATGCTCAACTGATTGGTTGAAACAAAATCCTGGTCTGGATTTTTACTTTCTGGACCT
>JAODKM010000099.1:9997200-10019064 GCA_026780845.1 Petrocephalus sullivani | reverse complement strand
GCCCAGGTAATGCCCCGGCCCCAAGGCAATGCCCCGCCCCCCTACCGTGATGCAGAAGTAGCCGCAGCCCGGGCAGCAGTGGTGCTGCACCATGTGGGATCGGTGGTTCTCGCATAGCACCATGAGGGAGACCCTGCTGGACGGCCGCATCGTCTCCCCCTTCACGATCGCGTTGGTACAGCCCACCAGCTGCCGCACGACACAGACAGGGGCCCAGGGTCACCATTAAAGCCTCACTGGCCTCACTGGCATACAGGGTACATTACAGCAGGCCCGCCCTTTCACTGGGGATTCATATGACGTACATTAGCCTGCTAGCTTAAAGCAGCAGGTCTGTACCAGCTTGAGTCACTGGGTGTGTATCAATGCCAAGAACGCAGAAAATGTACTTCTAATCTCGGCAAGAGCGTTCCTCCTAAGGACACACTCGTGAGACCAGGAGAAAGCAGTGAACTGTGGGATTGTGCTCGTCTGGTGAGGACGCCGCTGATGTATCCTGGACATCTGGGTCGGGGTAAGAACAGCCGTCCTCTGCCGGCGCCCTGACTCACCTCCCCGTTGATGCTCTCCGTGGCCATGCAGAGCCGCCCCCCCCGGCCACTCAGGCCGTCCACACGGGGGGCCTCCATCCTGCAGCTGCACAGGGGCAGCTCCTCCAGTCGCTCCGTGTCTCCGGCCTCGCTGCCCTCTGCTGGCCGAGGGTGGAACAGCACACATTAGGACTATTCACTCACACACACACACACACACACACAATACCTGAACACAACATGCAGGCACAACATTTTTAAATCACATGTGGTTCGGCAAATTAGGCCACAGTGCCTATAATCAGAAGGTCGCCGGTTCAAATCCCATCCTTTGTAGAATATTCATGTTGCCACTGGCCGCTTGACTAAGGCCAATAACCCCATAAAAATGCACTAGGGGCAGCACATAAATGACTGACCTTCCATTCGAACCCAAGCTTCCCTCTCACCTGTTTGTGTGTGTATGTCTCCCAAAGGAGTGCATGATGGGATATGTGAAAACTAAAGAATTTCAAAGCACCTGTGCAAATGTAGAATAAAGCATCATTTCATTGTCTGTGTTTAAGTCAAATGCATTGATTCTACTTAAAGCACCTTTATCTGGCAGTTTAGGTTATCAATGGCATCCGGGGGGGGGGGGGTATAACCTTGGTGGGGTGACAGTGTCAGACTGTCTGCAGCAGAGATGTCCAAGGACCCCAGCGGAACCTCGGTGTATTCACTGGAGACTCCAGCAGGTGGCGCTGCAGCTGGGGTAGCGGCTGATAGGGACACTGCTGGGGAGGACAAAGGCAACATTTCATCATTCATACGCAGAAACGCATCACCTGACACCCAGACCAATTAAAGCCAATGGGATCAGTTATCCGCCACTTTCTTACCATCCTCCATCTCCACCTCAGTCTCGTCCTCCCTCGCTCTCTCCTTCCTTTTCCTCCGCCCCGGCCGGGTCCACGGAGACTCGCCATCTTCTATCCGCTTCTCCGTTTGCCTCTCGGACCCCGAGCTCTGCAGACAGGCCACGTTCGGCCGGTAAGCAGACCCGGACCGCACGGAGAGGCGGGCACACACGATGCCCAGCCTCAGCTCTCTGGTACGAACATCCGTCTGCCCAGCAACAGCAATACAGATGGAGGAAAGAAGCCTCCAGGGAGACTGGCAGCCAAAATCATGCTGAACAACAGACAGCTTCATCGGCCACGTGCATAAACATGCCTGTTATACACAAAAAAGGGGCAGCGGTTGGCACAGAACTCTCTGTGCCTGTGATCAAAAGCTGCCGGTTCGAGCCCAACTCGAGCAGAATAACCTCAGCTACATGGGTACCACTGCAGGTGGCTACACTTCACTGCCAAGCTCGCTGTCACCTACAAAAGTGCGTCACGGAGAGCAAGATGGGGTTGGTGAAAGGAGAAGTCCTCCACAGGGATGGTTTGTTTTAATATAAATTAATCTTATTAACCAATGCTTAATTCAAAGTAACAATTTTAAGGATTTATACAGCCGGTTATTTTTCAGAAGGCATTCAAACAGCGATGTGGAGCGCAAACCGACACCTCTTGAGGTACGCCCTTAACCGCAGTTGGCTGTGCATGAACCTTTATCTCTTTGACTTTATGCCACTTTGGGAAGTCAGGCTGGTTTATGTAACTTCCTGCAAGCAATCTGCACTGTGGGACACAGCTTGCCTACACTATACTAATCAGCCACATTTTATGGCTGGTTGTCCCCCCCCACCTAAAATATGAGAAATCTACTCACACGATCAGACAGGTTTCCGGACTCCGCGTCACCTTTGCTCAGTCGGGCCTCCAGCACTCCACTGCCAGACTGCGCCGAACAGAAAAATGAGGGTGGAGATGGTCAGGGACGTCGGAGGAATGCAGATACCCGGGAAAATTCAGCCAATTTCTAGGTACACCCCTGGAGATTTTTACACTTCTGCCCACACCCATCTTTTGGATCAATGGTGTCAGAATGAATATATCACCTCCATCCTAAACCACACTCATGCTCATTAAGTGGCCATAATGGGAACAGGCATCACCTTGCTATCAGAGTCACCCCTCTCGTTGTCTGGGTAGTTGTAGATAATACCATCCCCATCCCAGGGCACCAGCCAATCAGCATGCTGCTCTGTCACTGGCTCCGCCTTTTCCGGCGCAGGGGAAGTGTCCACCACCTGACAGGGTCATTAAAATGTCAAGGCCATATCTATTCAGATCTGCAGAGAATGTGAATTTGAAAAAATCTCATTTCGAAAAACTAAGAAAACATAAGCTTAGAAAGACATTTCTGCCACATTTAAAAATTTCCAGCTTTGACTTAATCCTCACATTTTTGCTATGACTAAAACTAAGGGTGTTTTTCCACCGCAGCAAGTACCGTACTTTCGGTACTTCGGGACTTTCAGTACTTCCTTTGTGTTGGTTTTCCGCCGGTGCCAAATGACATCATCAGTAACCGCCCATGAGTGACAACGTCACACCGCGCAGCACCATGTTGCTTTCGCCAAAATGGTTTGTTGCCGTAAAAACTGGTACCGGCGCTGAATAAAAGGACAACATGAGGTGGGGCATTTCGTACTGAATTCAAACAATGGCTGCAGTATGCAGCTGGACGATGTTGGATATTAAATCTAACATGGCACGTTATGCACATGCAGTTCTTACATCCCTAGTGAGTTACATTAAGATCAGACTTTTTCTTACTTACGGTTTTATATTGACATTTTTACAGACGGCGCAGGGGGTTAATGTTTTGCTAAAACATTTTTACTTTGGCTTAGCTAACTATGGAATTTAATGATTATTCCTTGCATAGATTATATTTATATCCAAAATATGTTTTTAAAATCAATTTAAAGTTGACCTCCGCTGCTTTTGCTTGGGCGCTGCATGCGTTCTCAGAGATGATCATAATCATTCTCACCCCTGCTATTTAACATCACTCCTAGACAGGTTTGTGAGAAATTTATATTAGCTATTTTCTATTTTATGTTAACTAACTGATAAATACCTCAATTTGTATCACAACAAAATCACATCGCTATATCTGGAAACTCTCCAGTACCGTGCTGCAGTAGTAGGCTATATATTAAATAAAATCCTTTTAAAATTTCTTGTTATACCGTCCTGATCTTGTTGTATCTGTTCTTCCGACCAGATCGCAATAATTTTTTTTTACTTCGTTTATTGCCGAGTTTTGCCAAGATGGCGATCGCATCGTGTTTCAGAATCGGGCTCTTTGCACGACCAATCACAGCAAAAGCGTTGCGAGTTATACCCCAAAGTACTGAAAGTACCAAAAAAGTACCCCATCTGGTTTGGCACTTTCGGTATTTGAGTTTTTGGTACTGGTACTTGACCAGAAGTCAATGGAAAAGCAAAAGTACCTTAAATACCGTACCGAAAGTACCAAACTTTGTGCGGTGGAAAAGCACCCTAAAACAGCAGAGACCACAGGATTAAAATGTCCAATGAGTTTCTGAGCAGAAATTCAGCGGCAACATTTTTAAGCTGCAAAAAGGAACAAAAACCGCCCAAAAATCAGACAGCGCTACCTCCCCAGCCAGCCTCAGAACCCCCCTTCACCTCTCTCGCTGCCTCAGTGCCGTTTTCTCCCCTCTTGTTGGGCAGCGCCTGGGAGTCCGAATTGGGGCCCACTTTGCGTTTCTTCACTGCCAAAAACAAACCAGCATTACAGACCCCCCCGCCACCCCGTCCTCTCCGGGTCCAGCCTCCTACTGCCGCTGACAGGTACCTCACCTGCCCGCCTCTCAGGCAGCGCGCGGGGCCGAAACCGAACCAAAGGACGGCAAGTTTACGATCGCATTTAAACTCTGTTCCAAAGCTGTTTAACCGTCCCGACCTGCATCGGCCTCTGGGGCGGCGCTGGCTTTAGGCTCCGCTGACTTGGCCGGCAGGACGGGGGATTCCAAGCACCTCCCCTGGAAGAGACAGGAATGCCGGTCCGACCACACTTTAGATGCGCTTCAGTCCTAACCTGATTAGAACACTAAAATACTGATGCTTCACAATTAAATCTTAGAAATGGAACAGGGTTCTGGAGCATTCCGTCCATCAGCACTCATTCTCAACTACCCCATAAACACTGATAAACACTCATTTGCACTATACCAATTCTGTTATCTGCAGTGTTTAAATGCATCGTTTACTTGTATTATTTGGACTGCATCATTGCTGTCGTGGTGCGCTTATTATTCAATTTTCGTTATTATTCTTTAATTTTTACTTATTTTATTCTTTAGTAATTCTCCCCAGCGTGCTTATTGTTCAGTGTTTGTCCCATGGCTGTCCCTCGTTCACTGGAACGCAATTTCGTTTCAAGTGTGTGAAATGACAACGGGATTCGACTTGATATAACCGGAACGGACAGACTCACTTGCGTAAGGGGCGGTCTGTTCATCGTTTTGCGCGCCCGGTGGATTTTGGGCTGAGGGGCCGCACACGTGACCGAGGAGCCAGGAGATGGCGACGGGAATGAGGGTGGGACGGTTTTATTGGCCGGACCGGAGAGGCTCATCTTCGCCCTGCCGGGTGATGAGGACAGCGAGGGCGACGTGGAGGAGGAGGAGGAGGGAGGCAGAGTCTTGGCTGCATGGCCTGAGAAAGGCATCAGTGAGAGGCAGAGGTGAGCGGTGGGACGTTGTTTGGGAACCAACACGCTGCACAGGACAGCACACGGAAGCTCACAGAAATACCTGCCAGACCTTTGCCCGACGCAGCGGTGGACGCTCCACATTTGTCCCTATCCTCGTCATCCTTCACTCCCTCCTTCTCCGTCTCCTTCTGTGATGACAACAACCCACCCATGGGCTTCGTCTCCGCGGGAACCGCTGTTGTACCATACAGCTCACCTAGATGACATGGAGTGTGAGCTTGGACAGTCTAAAACATTATTGCCATCAATAATGAAAGAATCAGAATCACGATCCAGTTTTACAGCGTTATAAGGTTATTTTTTCACTAACTCCCCCCCACAACAGGCTCAGCTGCCAGAGAACTCCCGCCTCCTCTCTCAGCCAAAATATGAGAATAAACCCTTCACTCATAACACCTTGAATGTACAAAGTGTGCAATCCGACCACTGCCCTGCTATAAATTGGTGGCCATTCTGAATTATAACACTTATACCCCAGAATAACTGATTCCCAAAATATATAATAGTGTATTAAAATGGGATAATTCAAATATTAATCAGTATTAATAAAACACCAAAGATGGCAGATGTGTTTTTAATAATTTGCATTGACATATCACTAGAGTCTTCCACGTTCCTTCAAAAAAATGCCTCAAGACCCATGTTTTCCAGAATGATCTGAACTAACTTGTCCAACCACTCAACTGCCATCTTCATCTGCTATCCTTTAGGTACACAGGTGGACACTTCAGGTCCAAAAAGTAAAAAAAAGATCAAGAGCAAGATTTTGTTTCAACCAACCAGATGAACATAAACAGTCCCAGCTACAGATTACTCAGCTGGCTGGTTAAAACAAAATCCTGGTCTGGATTTTTACTTTCTGGAGCTGAAATGTCCACTTCCATTTAGGTAGGGTCTCTTATCAATGCTGGATGCTTGTACGCTTTGCGTGGCTCTTGCAGCATTGCTAACTTGCACTTCTTACCAGCCACTCATTGGAAGCTCAGCCTACCCTGACTCATACCTAGCTGGCTGCTTGACAGCTATACGTTTGTCATGCATTACTCAGAAGCAACAGCTAAATGACTATAAAGGTCGTGTCAGAGAAGAAGGATCCTTGCCTGCATTCGTTTGTAGTGTCAGTGTCACATTCGGCTCCGGCTCTGCTATCTTGCCCTCAGATGGTCCCTTTTCTTTCAGGAGGCCCTGGAAGAAGGTGCCAAATGTCAAGCGCGGTGACATGTTGATTAAAAACTCGTAGGCAGAAGCGGCCACGTTGTTTCGTCAAAAAAAAAACATTCACGTGGTTTGTCAATGGATAAGGTAAGCTCTGCCTGGTACTGAATAAGACCTGTTAAGGAAGTATGTGAGGAAAACCTGCGAGATCGCTACGGCAATTAAACTCCCAGCACTCGATTGACTAAAAAAACTGTTTAAACACAAAGCCAGCTTAATAAGATAATAGACTAGCAGACAGTGATGCGGTTGTACATAAAAGGCACGCTGCTACAGTGATTTCCCTGCGCAGGTTACTTCCAGCAGTACAATTACAATCGACACTGGGGCAAAAATGATCACTGCTGTCAGATCTTATTAATCAATGTAGGGAACAGTACCACCAAATAAGCAGACAACCACAAGCAGGATGACGAGCAGCGCAGGGATTTTGCGATTCACTGTCACAAAAAAAATGAAGTACCATTAAAATCAATGCATACAAAATTGCTCCAGGGAGAAAAAAAAACGCGCACGCCGGAATTATTAGCTAAATGGGAAGAGTGGCGGCAGACAGAAGGGAGAATGACGGTATGCTGAGGACGTCCACGGGACAAGTGCATCAGCACCGGGAAAGTCAAGTGTGCGGCTAGCTAGGCAGCAATGCACAGCGCCTAGCTATGGCTAATTAGCCGCAAAGCCATTAACGGGCTAGCTGTCACGGGCCGCCGCCGAACGGTCCCACGGCGCCGCGGGAAGAAAGCGCACGCAAGCGCGCCGAGGAGAACAGGCGCGGCGGCAAAGTGCAACGTGTGCGCCCTTTTTATTCATTATACCCCCCTACCTCGCCGGAGCGCTCATCCGCCGACATGATCTCTCCAGCCTCAGAGGGATAATCGCCTGTTACGGGCATGACGTATGTGCGTCGACGTTCTTTCCGCGCCCCCCACGACGCTGATTGGCTGCGGCTTCCGGAGCATGCGTATGACGTCGGTCGCCCGTTCCTGCCACATGATGACGGGCTTCGATTAAAAATGATATATGTATAAGTATCGGGAGTGTTGCAAATAAGTACATATTTGAGATAAGTATCCTGGCGTGATTGCTGTAAGGATGCGCCTATTTTAAGCATCTGTAAATTGCGCGGTGCAGAGCATTTAGGGCTGTGTGTTGCATCAAGTTTGCCGTGAGCCGCTTGAATGTAACAGAAACAAGAGGCTATTGTTGTTGTTGTTGCTGAAAAGTAAAGCATTATCCTTCCATAAGTATTCATGCAATGCAATGAACTGGGAACGTATCCGGTGAAACGCGGCGTACATCCCGGATGCCAGTTCGTACAGGCTAGGGGCAATTTCAAGTTACCTAACCCACATCTCTTTGAATTAAGAGGGCGGAATCTACAAACTCTCCACAAAGGTAGGGCTTGAAACTGAACCCATATATTTCCATAATAATATATTTTTTGTCTGTATAGTACACACAAAAGGCTTGTGTACATTAGAAACATTCAAAAGCAGCTATTGTGTATTCTACCGAATGGTGAAAGAATAATCGAGCCAACTCCATCCAAAATGTTATTGTGAGCATTGTTCTCAACAACAAGCGCACTGAATGAAAAGTACCTCGAAATATCAGCATTCTAAACACGCCATTGTATACGATTCCCTATCATTTATCTCTGGCGTGGCTACGCGAGAAGGGCGTGTGGGTTAGTCGAGCACCGAGCAGGCAGGGAAAGTTGATTATCTCGGCCGAGCGCGACCGTGACTGCGGGCGCCTTCCCCTTTAAGATGTGACCAGCTAGCGCAGTTCGTGGAGGAAGTATCCGTGTAAACCAGCGAAAACTGGACCGAAGGAGAACATAAATAAAACCAATTCGGCACCCACGTTTACTCACGGCGATCAATGCATGCTTCAGTTAATCGTTTCTGGGGGGGATAGAATTCGATTAATCGCAAAGGGCTAGCCTGTGCTTAGCCACCGACTCACGAAAAGTAACGCATGCCCCTTCTGTGTGAAGCGCGTATCCGGTCAGCACTGAAACAGCTCGCCGAGTAAAGATTGTGAATATTAGGCAGGATAACTGTTACTGATGTTTAACTGTTCTGTAATATAGCGGGGTGAACTTAGGTTTCGGTGGGTTTGTATTCTCCGTATTCGTTGTATTCGTCGGCCGGGGTTCCGGATCGGTAGCTATTTCCCCCAGTGAAGGTGGACAGTATCGAAGAATAAAACCCCGTAGAGACAAACACGGGTTTGTAAAGGTGGGTATATCAGTCCACAAGTACAGCAACTAATAATCGTCCGCGTTGCCATGTGTGCAGTTAGTCGAACGTCTGGCCGGAGCTGCCCGTTTGCCAGCCGCCACAATTTAATAATGTAGATAACGTGACTGTCTTTGTGTCTGCAGACGTGACGGCTGTGGCCACCTGTACACTTCACATTAAAACATTTTACTCCGTCCTTTTTAGCTCGCTGCAATTTGACCCAAATTGACGAATGAACATGAATGTGATCCAAAGTGATGAATTCTGAATTTCTGCTCCATGCGTAATGGATGAATGTCACAGTAAAACTTTCAAAATGCAAGATACAATCAAATCGTTATGATAAAGCCGATGTTTTGGTACAAAAAAAAACGGTACCACTCTTGCAATACTGATGTCAATAAGGAAAGAGTTCTGGCGTACAATGAAATGTAGTAAATTCACGGGCAATGCTTATGATCAAATCTGCGCTGAATTAATGTTTTTTTCTGTTGTGTTAAAATGATTTGCTCATACAGTGAAAGTAATCAATGCAATAATTATATCCTAAATTGAACTATCCCTGTTATTTTTTATTTTTATTTTTGCAGCTGCAAAGTGAGATGGAATTGCTGTGTTTTCGATTACCGGGGCACGGCGATGCCATCCTACAAAACATGAACACCCTGCGGACGAGACAGCATTTCTGCGACATCACCATCGTGGCGAGCGACCAGCAGACGTTCCGGGGTCACAAAATAGTGCTCGCAGCCTGCTCTCCCTTTCTGAGGGACCAGTTCCTGCTGAACCCTTCATCCGAACTCCAGGTACATTAAATGATATACGAATCTGTTAGGGCGAAACGAGCAACTCGTAAACCTTGAATGTTTGCAGAAATAATTTAATAAACTACTGTATAAATTGCTGAGTGAAAATCTTTTGTTAACAATAGTATGCAAGTGTGTCCCCTATGTTCTGCTAATAAAAACATTGGATTTGTGTATGTACAATTAATATTCCTTGCAGATTTCATGGATAAGTTAGATCTATGTGAGATCTAACATTGAAACCTTTAAACAACAAAACTATTAGGGCGCTTTTCCACCGCACGAAGTTCGGTACGGTACTTAAGGTACTTATGCTTTTCCATTGACTTCCGGTCGAGTACCAGTACCAAAAAGTCAAGTGCCGAAAGTGCCAAACCATTTGGGATACTTCTTTGGTACTTTCGGTACTTTGGGGCGAACTTGCGACGCTTTCGCTGTGACTGGTTATGCAAATAGCCAGATTCTGAAACACGATACGATCGCCCTCTTGAGAAAAAGTTACGAACTCAGGAAACGGCAATAAACGAACTATAATAATAATAATAATAATAGCGATCTGGTCGGAAGAACAGATACAACAAAATCTAGACTGCATAACAAGATATTTTAAAAGGATTTTATTTAATATACTACTGCAACATGGTACTGGAGAGTCTCCAGATGTGATTTTGGCGTAATAAATATTGGGATGTTTATAAGTTAGTTAACGTAACATTAAAAAATTAGGTAACATAAATTTCTCACAAATCTGCCTAGGAGTGATTTAAATAGCAAGGGTGAGAATGATTATGATCATCTCGGAGAACGCATGCAGCGCCCAAGCAAAAGCAGCGGAGGTAAACTGATTTTAAAAACATATATTGGATAGAAATATAATCTATGCAAGGAATAATAATTGAAATTGCATAGTTAGCTAAGCCTTTTCCCTATGCCAATCTAAAAATGTTTTAGCGAAACATTAACCCCCTGCGCCGTCCGTAATGTCTATATAAAATTGAACGTAAGAAAAAGTCTGATCTTAATGTAACTCACTAGTTATGTAAGAACTGCATGTGCATAACGTGCGATGTTTAGATTTAATATCCAAGATCCTCCAGCTGCATACTACAGCCATTTTTCAAATTCAGTACAAAGTGTCCCGCCTCACGTTTTTTATGCCAGTGGAAAACCAACACAAAGAAGTACCAAACTTTTGGTACTTTATTGAGGTACCGAAAGTACCAAATGTACGGTACTTGCTGCGGTGGAAAAACCTCCTTACATTATGTAGCACATTACTTGACATTTATGACCCAGTTTCAAAATACTGCTATCTGGATTGATACCTTGCTCAGTGAGTAAAACTTTTTAGTATCAGGTGCTCAGTTACGGCTTGCTGTCATGATGCTTCTCGTCCACCAGGTGTCAGTGCTGCACAGTGCCAGCGTAGTGTGTCAGCTGCTGCAGTCATGCTATACTGGTATCCTGCAATTCAGCCCCAAGGAGATCGTTAACTACTTGACAGCGGCAAGCTACCTGCAGATGGAGAACGTGGTGGAGAAGTGCCGAGGAGCCCTAAGCCAGTATCTGCAGCCCAGGACCCCCAGCCCTTCTGGGGTTAGTCAACCCTCATGCCGTTTCCTGCAGAAGTTTTTGTTGACACACACACAGAACATGTCTGGTTTTGGTACAACTGGGCCAAATACTGTTGTACTCCATGATATATCTATACTCATCTAAATTAAGTACTAGTTGTCCAGTTTGGTTATAGTAACTATCTGAGAAATTTGAGTTCACTTTTGTTCATTTTTGTTTACTACTGGCATACCCATATTTATTTCTATTTCTCAGACCATTAAACTAGAGGAGAGTCAGGCTTTGCCAGATTTCGAAAGTGGCCAACATCCTTTACGCTCCAGAACGCCACCCACTGGCCAGTCGGGTTCAGTGCAGCTTCCTAGCCGCAGAAGCTCCCAGGCTTGTATAGACGCACTTAATCAGAGCGGCTCATGCAAGGATGACACACCTGAGGAGAATGTTTCCGTGCTCAAGGTAGATCTGTGTGTGTGTGTATTTGCACACTCTTGTTTTGCCTGGGTCTGTCATATTAAGCATAGCTTGTAAATTTGCATATAAAAATAAACCAAAAACATCCTTACATTCTTAATCTTTGTGCAGAATAGATATTGTGATATTTTGTCAAATTTAAAATTGTGCAGATCAGGATATAGATTGATGCATACATACTTTATTGACCTAGTAGCTCAGGGTCCCCCAACACAGTCCTCAGGGACCGCCGTACAGGGACTAGCTCCCCGACAGACAGTCTACATTTTTGCTCCCTTCCAGCTGGGTTAGGAAATACTGCTGTAGCTCATACATACAAAATATTACTATGCAAAAAAATAATAATGAGAAGAAGAATAAAGAATTTGACTAACAATAATCGAGGATGATGATAATGAAAGGTAGCAGTAGTGCCAGTGTTAGGTGATGTGCAAGAAAGATACACACTATACATAATACTATAAATACCATAATTACACATTGTATAAGCTAGTGCTAGTGAATTTTCAGTAGTAAATGGAGTTAAATTGTTAATTGTTTTGAAAACATCTTGTAAACACAAAATCTTCCTCTCCATTGTAGGTGAAACCATCGGGCCCCACGGAGGAGTTTCATGAAGAGGAGGAGAGGGAGGACTATGAAGTGTTTCAGGTGTGCATAGAGGAGGACGAAGAGGGAGACGAGGAGAGGCGTGGGGAGGAAGATGATGACGATGCTGCCGTCGTGTCGCTGGACAGTCATTTTCAGGAGACGGTTGCGGGAAGAGGGAAGGCTGGGGATGGGGGCGAGGAGGAGATCACGGAGCACGTGGTGGGGAGAACGGAAAGGGAGGGGTATAGGATTTGGAGGAGAAGGCATGCTGAACAGCGGGGGGGCAGGGGAAGAGGGCTGCGCCACAGAAGACGCAACACCAACCGCGAAAGGGGCTTCTCAGGACCACACTACCCCGACGATTGGCATATACCAACTCCGGATGAGATAATGGGCAGCTTCGGACTGGTCCATTCGGATTTCAACCAAGGGGGGGTTAAATCCGCATCGGTGGGCTACATCTCCAGCTGTGACCTGGGGCAAAGTGGAGCGGAACAGCTAACGCAGGTTACTTATGGGATTGGTGACGACCAGGGAGACCCTGTGGTTGAAGAGCAAGGCTTAGGGGACTCGCCAGCTCATTTTAGGCTTGAGGAAAGTGGTAGAGGTCAGGCCCTGGGGTTGGCGTCGGCCCGGGAAGAGTCCGAATCCGTGGCGGTGGTGGGGTCCACCTCTTCCAGCGGGGGCCCGATTTCCTGCGACCCCTGTGGGCTCACATTTCCCTCGGCGGAGTCCCTCACCCTGCACGCCCGCTCCGCCCACCCCCTCTTCGTCTGCCCGCGCTGTGGCAAGCAGTTCAACCACGCCAGTAACCTCAACCGGCACATGGCCGTCCACCGGGGCACCAAGTCGCACTGCTGCCACCTGTGCCACAAGACGTTCACGCAGAAGTCGACGCTGTGCGACCACATGAACCTGCACAGCGGCGAGCGGCCGCACCGCTGCTCCTACTGCCACGTGCGCTTCGCCCACAAACCCGCCCTGCGGCGCCACCTCAAGGAGCAACACGGAAAGACCACTGCCCAGAACTGCCTGGAGGCCCAGAGGGAGAGGGATGCAGCGGGCGTCTGACAAGGGGGGCCGTTTACGGCGCATTCTCTCGCTGGCTGCTTGCTTTAAAGCTCTGATGGGGCAAGATAAGATTGCTGAGAAGGGTTGGGAGCGAGGGAGCAATATGAATAATAAACGGACTGAAAGAGGGCTCGTGGCGAGGAGAGGGGCTGAGGGGTTAAGAACATGAACCGAGAGAGAGAGAGAACATGTTTTGTGCTGGGGATGGGCGACATCACATCGCGACAATATCGCGCATGCCCAGTAATCACCAGGGTTTCAGGTGACCAGCCAAACATTTGGCCAGACGCCAGCGTTTCGGTACTATACGGACATTTACCTAGGCTCATAGGTTGGTAAGCAGATTAGTAGTGTGCCTAAAATATTAAGGAGGCATATTATGATGGGCAAAAATTAGGAGTCAGTATAAATTCCGTTTTTAAATGTTGGACTTTAAACTGCAAAAAGTACCACCACACCACCAACGTCTTTTTACCTTATTTATCCACAATATCTTTTAAACGATGTTGTGGCTGCTGAGCTGTTCCTTTGTTCACCGCCACTGCTTATCGCCAGTGCTTATCGCGATACCGTATACCAAGCCATAGTATACCACAACAGTGTTATGTGGTGTGCTCCACTCACCAAATTTAATAAATATACGGCAAGTTTATACAGATTACTAACTTTTGAGTATCACAAAACGCATCTCATTGATATTGTAGCCCTACTACTAATCCACTTAACAAATTGAGGGCACAAATAAACCTCCGTCTATTGCCGAAAATCTGGCATCCGGCCCAATGTTTCGCCCCTCATATGAAGCCCTGGTGATTATTGTGCATGTAGTGTGATATCACCCATTCCTACCTTGTGCCTGGTACCCCTCCTGCGATTAGAAGGGATATGTACAAGTATGACTTCTTTAGATCAGAGATATTTATTTAGTTCCGTTGGTTTTGATGGTGTTCTTCCACAAGCAGGGCAAAACTTAGTGCCAGGGTGCCATTTGTGCAAGAATCGGTTAGGTTGGGAACCCACATTCAAACTGTGATGTTGGCCGAAGGTCGCTTCCCTTTTGCCTTTTCATCTGTGATGTACAGTTAGGAGCCGGTTTTTAAAAAAAGTCTGATGCCGTTGTTTTAGTTTTAGAAAAAGCACGTTAAAAACGTTACAATGTGTGACTCTTATCGTCCGTGATCTTAACAGAATTTGGTGAAACGCAAACCGAGAAACACCGGGAGTAATTCCCTGTAAACTGTGTGTCCCTTTTCACAGGGCATTTTGTTTCATCGTCACTAAAATGTTTGGAACATCTACAGTTAATTCACTATTTTTTCTTGTTGTTGCAAACAGCTATATTTTTCATGTCTAATATGAACATTAAAACAATTTTGTTTTTTACATTAGTGTGATGAGTGTATGGATTAATTGCCGAAAAACATGCATTGTGTGCATTTATCGATATAATCCTTAGCACAGTATGTAACGTGTGCAATTATTAGCAGCAGCCATAGGAAAGAGAGAGAGAGCAAGCACCCTCATTCACCTTTTTTCACAACCTAAAAGACGTGACTCTCTGAACGATGAATAAACAATAGAGGACAACCTAATGAACTGGTGGATTTATAATCTGATGAATTACGACATAAATATTGTAGGAGCTTTCTGGATTATTAATGAAGAGAGAAGGTGAGGTTTGCCATGAAATTTATTTTCTTCCCATAAAAGGGGAAAAGGGAATATAGAAAAAGAAAATATAGTATAATACAAGAGGCTAGGACTTTCAGATGAAAGGACAAAATTAATTGGGATATAGTTATGAGGCTGGGGGGGTGAAAATTTTTGTTTTTCTAGTAATGCCAGAGGTGAAATGGACCTGGATTCAAAATCAGAAGTGTCCATTTCAGGTCCATAAAGTAAAAATCCAGACCATGATTTTGTTTCAACCAACTAGTTGCGCACTGTGACTCTTTATGCTCAACTGATTGGTTGAAACAAAATCCTGGTCTGGATTTTTACTTTCTGGACCTGAAATTGACACCTCTGACTAAAATGCACTTTTAGGGGTTCAGCCTCCAGAGCTCTGTTATTCTGCTAAACTCAGAGGCCCTTGCCAGGTCTCTGATGGAAAATTGACAGTAATATTTTGTTGCTCTAATGTAACATCATCACCTGTAATTATTCCAGCACTAGAACTACTTCTGTTCTTTAGCATTGCCTTCCATTCCATCTATACAGACAGCCGTTTGCACTGAGACAGACCTGGTGCCTGTTCTTGCTTTTCATTCATATAAGGAAGTCTGCACTGCTGGTGCAGCATGCATAGAAGCTATTTGCACGTTTATTGTTGTGCAGCGTGCGTGCAATGCATAGAAACCATTTGCAGTATTACTCTGTCGTGTTTCCTGTGTGTAAAAGCCCACTACACTGTGGCAGTGAGATGGCTGCCCCCCCAATGCGCTACAGTACCCAGCAGGAGACTGCGGCCAGCTGAGGATACGTATTAGGTGAGGTCTGGCACATAATGAAACTGTAACCCTCTCTCAAGCACAGTTATATACACACTGACACATCTGGATTTTACTGACATTGACTCAAAGTGCATCGTTACTTAATCACATTTAATATACGATTAATTATCATACTGGAGAATATTAAACAGACAGAGCCCAGCAGATGAAAAACAATGCTTAGCAGTGAAAACACTACTGGGTAGGAATGTATTAATCTCAGATGCCTTGGTGTAGAAGTATGCAGTAAATGACTTGCAATGCACATCCGTCTCCTTGACACACAACTGTCTGTCCACAGGTGACCAAGTTTTCCCAGATCTCCCCAGTCAATCTGCATGTCAGCTGCCAACAAATGTTCTCTCCACAGTTAAGCCCCCTGTGTTTCCCCAGTCTTTACCCATGGCAGAAAATGTACTGGTTACACAGTATATCCCCATGTTCTTTATGTAGATGTCAAAGGAACCAAATACGTGTTGAATTTCTCAGTATTCAGTGGTCCACTTGAGGACGACACGCTTATCAGTCCAGAGCATGCAGTGGGGGACCACACTAACATACACTAACATACAGCATCTCCATATCACTTATCTCTCCCCTTTCTCATAATGTGGAGCATATATATATATATATATATATGTTTGTTTGTATGTATGTATGTGTGTGTGTGAGTGCTAACAAATACTTGTTTACATTACTCCACAAAGTGTTAGTTAACGAATAACAGGCATATAAA
This sequence comes from Petrocephalus sullivani, assembly GCA_026780845.1. NCBI lineage: Eukaryota > Metazoa > Chordata > Actinopteri > Osteoglossiformes > Mormyridae > Petrocephalus > Petrocephalus sullivani. The sequence continues at coordinate 10,002,648 of JAODKM010000099.1, read as the reverse complement.
GAAGTAAGATTGTGGAAATGGAAAGATTATAGCTGTTGAGAGATTAAACTATTAATATGCATTATGGTTATATGGGTAATTGCCAAATCTATTGTCTCACTGATACCATTCTTGCTTTTTATACTATGGATTTATTATTAATAACACTGACTGCTACCAGTTAGAGAGATATAAAAAATAAGTTATTATCCAAAGAACTGGATAACAAAATCTGGACCAAGGACCAAGCAAAGACATAGAAAAATCAGAAAATGTGATCTTAAAACTGTAACTGCTGGTCTGTGAACAAGCTTAGGATATAAATGAAAGTGCCCAGTATTCTGTGGAGCCTGTTGTATTCCCTGTAAGTCTGGCCTGATCAGCCAGTTAGATGAAGAGAAGGTCATGGGGTTTGGCAATATCAGCTCTTCCAATGTCATAACACCTGGTTCCTGCTTCACCGCTGGACAGAAGTAGCAGCTGTTCATTGTCTCATGTCCTGAGTCAGTAGTTCTCCTGATTCCAATCACATTCCGAATCACAGTCATGAAGAGTGCGGCCAGTGAGGTGAATTATGAAGACACTGTGAAGGTGACTCCTCTGACCTTCTGCCTACCCACACACTTACCTCTCTCAATAAATTACAGAACGAGGGCGTGCGGTGACAGTTCAGGGTTTACACTTTCTTTTGCACTATTCAGCATGTAGTATTTTGCTAATAAATCTGCACCTGTGTCCCAGTTAAAGTTTCTTGTACACATTGAATAGCCAAAATCAAAATTTACAATGTCTGGTTATTAAAAACAATCCAAAAAATGTGCAAACATCAGTGTTCACAAAACATTTTTTATTTAATTATGTATTTAAATATTACTGTTATTAAAGACAATTGTTTATGGCAATATGGTGTCTGTTGTCTTATTGAAACTAATGGCATTTTCAGAATCATTGATGTTGTAGTTTATAGGGAATTATGTAAGATAAAGAGGCATGCTGACAGTGGCAATCCGTGCTGTACGTAACAGAAGGCTGCAGCTGTCATTCCAGGCTTGTTTTGCATAGAAATGTTTTGTCCAACTGTTTTATTTGACCTGATTTGTTTGATTTTTGATTTGAATGAGATTTGATGAACTGGACAGAAATACTAAAACAGAAACATTTGCTGGCATGGCTTGACCATATATTTATCATAATATAATAATCATTATATGAATTTGGTAAACAGTAGACGTATTGCAAACCATATACCGCTACATCCTAGGAGACAGATCTTAATAGATAAATTTCATATAAAACATTTTTGACATAGTGTTTGAATATACTTGTACTACTGCAGGCCAGTTTGCATATCCTTGCAACAAATTATAAAAGCCAATTATGTAAACTATCCATTTTACATGCCAGAACTAATTATGTTCTCCAAAAAAATGAATAAAAAATATGGCAGCTAAATCAATTCTAGAAAAATATTAATATAGAACTTTTCTGTAACTTAGAATGGTTTCTGTATTGTGAAATTTTACCAGAAATGCATTTAAAAAGATGGTATTCACATCTTTATAAAAATGATTAGAAAGTAGAAGAAAACCTCCAGACATTTGTTTTTGTGAAATACAATTTGAGGCCTCTAAACGTCCAGGAATATCAGACTTCCCAGTCATCACTGAGATGTAACAACTAGGACGTGTGCTATTAAGCCAAGCGGCAAGGCTAAAAACACCCCCCAACCTACCGAGGCGCCACAACGTGCACTTACGGCTATCTTCTGGGGAAACAGAATATCGCTTGTGCACCAGTCCTACCAAATGAATGGGCAATACATTTAAGTAGGTCTATGCTATAGTTTATTTTATTTTATATATATATATTTTTTGCTGCATTCAGTGTACAATATAGGGCAAACAAGCTTAAAATTTAAGTTTAAATACATTAGTGATACAGCCCTAACGGTATATAATATAATATAGTATAGTATAATATCATATAGTATAATATCATATAGTATAATATCATATAATAAAATATAATATAAGAATATAATATAGTATAATATAATATAAAAAATTGATTGAATGGCAATTTCAGAATTCAGATTTTGCATTGCAGTCTCCGGTGTTCATGAATGAATAATATCAGTAAATATCCGCCGCCATCCCCGCTCTCCGCCTCGCTTTCCGCGGCATCCTGCTTCCCTGCCATCTGCCGCGGCTGCTGCCGGAGCGGGGCGGCGATCGGCCGGGTGGGAGGGCCGGGTGAAAGGTGAAAGTTGAAAGGCATCAGTTTTGTTGTCTTTGTGTAGAGAGTGGAGCGCGATCTCTCGTTGTCTCTTTTCCCTCTTCCCCGTATCCTTTTAAAACTCTCCCCCAGGGTTTATACCCCCCCGAACCTCCCCTTCTACCCTTAAAACCCTTCCCTCCCCCCGAACGCTCGTCGAAGCGCGGATCAGGTAAGAAAAGCTCCTGCTTTCTTGGCTTTTTCGGGGTTTTTTCCCCTCGGCTCCGCGTAGCGCGCCATCGCTGCGAGCGCTGGCCGTCAGGCTGCGGCCGGGGCCGCTAGGCCGCACGGGCGGCCGGGGCGCGCCGTCGGTGCCGGTGCCTGCGTGAGGCGGTTATGCGGCCGTGTGCGCGGCGGACGCGCAGCCCCGGGCCGCCTCGGTTTGTAACCCGCCACGTTTTGGCAGCGAATGCGCAGTTTAGGCCGCTTCCCGAAGCGCTCGGCGGAAACGCCCGAGCCGAAAACGTGGGGCGCCTCGGCTTCGCGGCGCTCGCGCGGCCGCTCCTCGCCTGTTAGCCGCTTAGCTTAGCTTAGCCTATCTTAGCCTAGCCAGCTCGCTGCGTAGCCGCCGGGCGCCGTGCGCGCCTGTCCGGCCGCGTAAACACGCCGCTCGCACGGAGAGGGGAAGAGTCCGGGCGTTTTTTCTCTTCCGTGCGATGCGTTCCGGCCGAGCGGGCCCGGGTTCTGGGCGCACGGAGCCCCGGGGGCTGCCGCCGCCGCCTCGCTGCTTAGCATGTTAGCATGCTAGCTGGCTCCGGCGCGGGACGCGCCTCCCCACGGCCGGCCGCTCCTGGGCAGCGAATTCCGCCCGCGGCCCCGAACCGCGAAGGGCTGCGCGTTTCTCCTCCCGGCGAATTAGCGGCGCTGCGACCGCATGTCAGCGTGACGCTGGATCTGCGCGGCATGGTCACGTCCCCCAGCCAGTGACCCCCCCGCCAGCCAGTGACCCCCCCATAGTGATTCCGATGGCGATCATCCGCGATCCGTAAGGCTGCCCCCCCAGCGCCGTCACCCCGCGCCCCGAAGCCGCATGCCTGCCTGCTGGGGGATGGCGGTGTCGGCGGGCCGCGCCGCCCCGGGCTGCCCCGCGTCCTGCTGCGGCGTGTCGGGCCGCTGATCGCCGCTCTCCCTCTGCCGCCCCCCCAGTTCTGACCAAAGACCCCCCAGCTCTGACCCGTCAGCACCTCTCCGCAGACACTGCAGCCATGGACTCCGGTGTGATTGAAGGAGGACTCAATGTCACCCTGACAATCAGGTTGCTCATGCACGGCAAGGTTGGTTTGGCCCTCCGCCGCCCCCCCAAAGGCTTTCCGCTGCCCTTACCCAGCTCCGTCCATCTCGGCCTTGTTGTCCACTCCTGGCAGCCACCCTGCCTGTGATGAGCACTTCATGTGCCCCTTGTCTTAAATACAGATTCCTCAGACTAAAAAACGACCCCTTTTCTCTAAATCCACAAGCCCGAGTCTTACTCGGCGGCCCCTGGCCCACTGATTATCCTGTGCAGTTGCACGCCTGGGAATATTAGTGCTAGTAGAACCTAACTCTTTAGCTGGAGAACAACTGATAATTAACAACTGATTTTGGTTTGTCTGCCTTTCTGTTTAAACAGTGCTGAATAAGTTCACTGATTTATGTGTGACCTTTAAAAGCTGATGGATTATTCCTTACTGTGTAGTTTTGTGGGCGTAATATGTTGGTGTTGCATAGGTGTTTAGTACATATACCTAATTTAATAATATATTTAATGTTGAAGTGGTAAATGCAGCCACTCTTCCTTGGGAGTGTTTATTCTTGGTGTTATATCTGTAATGGACTGAATTTCTCCCCCTGTTACAGGAAGTTGGAAGCATCATTGGCAAGGTTAGTACTAATCTTTCTGTGCCTTGACATTTATTCCCTCTCCTTAGGTTTTCAGCATCATTCATGTTTTTTTTCCCCTCTCCTGTTTGCAGAAAGGTGAATCTGTGAAGAAGATGCGAGATGAGGTGAGTTTCCAGCACTGGGTCGTGTTCCTGATGCTGAGAAGACGGTGGTAATGACCTCTGAGCTGAGTAATGCTCCCTGTCACGGAGTACTCAGTCAGAGCTTGTTTTCCATTAGATGAGTTTGTCAGTAATGGCTGTACAACATGATGTGGCCTTTTCCATGTTGTGGGAAGTGTCGGTTTTGTATAGAAATCTGTGTCATGCCATATGACTGGCATCTTTTAATCTGCAGTTGTGGTTCTGATGTAGCCATTTACGGTTTTGGAGAGCTTGCCAAATACCTGTAGGCCAGTATTTATGTTCTGGGTGTTCACATTCCCACCTAAGTGAGCCATATATATTATTACCCTTCTTGCGTATTTGAGTGAAGAAGACCCGGAGAAATGTGTGCCACTGAAGCATAGCCGAAGCAGAGCCGGGAAATGTTTGAGATTTTTGTGATTACGAGTGGGAAGCTAGGTGGCAGCACTGTGCGGTATCGCTGATTATTATTTTGGTGTATTACTCTAATTCTTCATGGGTCCGAAGAAGCTTTAAAGGCTTCTCAAGAAAAATTGTTACTGTTTTGGGGAGCTAAGCTGGGGTTTCTTGGATGACCAAATAGTTATTTTTCCCATCAGAAATTCAGGATTAAACTATCGAAACTATTTCTAGAAACCATTTTCACTTTCGGTACCATATAGGTGTATGTTTAGGTGAAGTTTAAGATATTACTTTCTTTTAGAGCATTGAGTGTGCAAGTTAATCTCTCCCTTGATTCTAGCTTGAATAATTGTTGCTTCCCATGGCATCAGAAAGGTATCTTTCAAATATCAGGAAGTTATTTTTTTCAGAACTTATTCTAGCACAGTGAACTGAGAATTCTAATATGTTAAATTAAAGCCCTTGCGTCTTCTTTTTTTATTCTATTTCTGTTTGAAGTGTACTAATTTAAAAAGTGAAAGTGTCTCTTCAGTGAGTGTTCTTGGGTAAAGTGCTGTTTCTCTCCACAGAGTGGAGCACGGATCAACATCTCTGAGGGAAACTGTCCCGAAAGGATCATTACTCTGGCTGGGCCCACCAATGCCATCTTCAAAGCATTTTCCATGATCATTGATAAGATGGAGGAGGTACAGTGCGCAGTGCTGTTCCCTTGATCATTGATAAGATGGAGGAGGTACAGTGCGCAGTGCTGTTCCCTTGATCATTGATAAGATGGAGGAGGTACAGT